>JAKKZN010000029.1:11198988-11234511 GCA_033441825.1 Pangasius elongatus
TCATTAGGGATAAATTCACATATTTACAATATATTTTTTGTGAATCCATTTATTTCTGTAAAGCTGCTTTGTGACAACGTCCATTGTTAAAAGTGCTATACAAATAAAATTGAATTGAATTTAAATGTGAATGTCGTGTGTGTTTTGTGTGTCAAAAACAGTTGGAAACATGCAGGAAACTCACATGCATCTCTGATGTAAAGCAGCATGGCTACAAACACATAATCCACCAGATCCAGAGTGATGCTGTCTGCAAGCAGTGCGTCCCACACCACCAGCAGGTCCTGCAGAGGAAACTCCCTGCCAAATAACAGGCGGACCCAGCGACTGTAAAGCACACACCAAAACAAATGGTCAGTTACTATAGTAACACCTCACTGCCTAATAATAAACACAGTGTGCATGAGTGTAGCTACAGCTGTGATTATTAAAATTAATTTCTATTTTGATCTAGCTTCTCAGGCTGCTATTAGTAATTAGTAGTCTTTTTAATAGTATTTTACCTCTTGACATCAGCAATGCCAAACTATTTGCTCATTTTAATTTTACTGATGTAGAAAATTCAACAATTTGAATTTACATATTAGAATGATGTTGTGCAACCAAGCCTACTTCCTCCTGTGGTGAACCTTTATTGCACAAAGTAGGCAAAACATCACCACCTAATAGTCCTAAGTTTAGACTGCATTCCCCACAATCAAAAAAAAAAGTTTCACTGAATTTCAATTTTGAGAGAACTATTGCTAATTTTGGTGCACATTTCTATTTGACTTAGTTTTATCTTTAGTTTTTAAAAAAGTGTCCTATGGTTTGTTTTCTCTTTAGTAATACCTCGTGCCCTGTGTGTTCACAGCAAATGTTGGCCAATTACTAAAGTAACACATTTATACTCCAGACTAGTCCCTAGTCATAAATACACACTTTCCTCTTACATGTAAAGACACAAACTAACACTCCCTAAATTACATGCATTTTTTTATGTGCACACACACCCACATATACACAGAAAAGAGATACACATACACAAAAAAGATTTACTATCACATTTTTCATACCCTTAACACCTAACCCATTAGCACATACTTTTCCTAGCATGCGCGCGTGTGCGTGTACTGTAATTGTGTGCACTTACATGCCGTATATCTGTGGTGCAATCTCCAGGCGGTTCAGATGCATGTACAGTTCAATATCATGCTTTTTTACCAGCTGGTCCTGAATTCGGTTTACTTTGGTCACAACGGCCACAGAAGGGCCGGAGTCCTGGGGTCTGGCAAAAGGAATGCTGGTGAGCATCTCTTCCTTTCCCTGAAACATCAACACACCGTTCGCACAACATCAGTATAACACAGAATGTATGCCAAGTCCGATTTGGGGGAGGAAGTGAAAGTGCAGCTGGGACACACCTTGCGCACCTCCCGCTCAAAACTGGAGAACCAGGGCTCTGCTGTTTCCATGAGTTGTGAGAACATGGCACTGTGGGTAATGCAGAATGAAAGGGTGATAGCAGTGCAAAAATCAGTGGTAAACAAGTCGAACTCAACACAAGCGAGGACGAGGATGCCTCTGCCACCAACAAGTCTACTCCTTCTTGTAACTGATGTGTATGCCAGAGCTACCCTTAAAATGTACTTCATATACGAAGGAAGCCATTGAAGAAAAGCTATTTCAGACATTTGACTTTGCTGTGACCTTGACCCTATTTGGATCAATTCCAAAATCAAATCAGTTCTTCTGCTGGTTATAATGATAACACCACAAATCATTTAGCCACTCGTTAAATGAGATATTGCTCTAACGGGAATCTCAAATGGACAGATCGACAACCCAAAAACGTAATGCCATAATCCCCAGTCAGTGATGAAGGCTTAAAACTACAATGACAGTTACTTAAATTCAGCATGATAACTCACTATGCATCATGCTCATGAAACTCCGGATCCAGCACCACCTTCATCTCCTCACTGTAAAACAACACATTTACAACAACTAAAACATATAAATGCTATTTTATGGGCAATTTATTGCATTAATTGTCTGTGGGCAGTCTGTTCTGGCCACAAAACTGTTGTCAGTGGGGATGTAAAGATGAAAGAGAAAGTGTTGAGTGCTGGAGAAGCATTGAGGTTAAAGAAGAGGGTGTGGCATGACATGGTGGGCGGGACTAACCTGGGACTGCCGGTCTCACTGGCATGTTGAAATGCCTGATGATCAGAGTGCAAAACAAATACTATAGGAGCCAACAACTCATGCATACCCTAGACAGATACAGAAAAAGTTAGCTATAGGTTATATTAAAAAAAAAAAAAAAAAAAGACAGACAGATTTAAAAAATAAATAAATACAGAAAAAGAGTTACAGCAGAGTTGGGAAAAACAAAGAAAACAAAAACAGAAAAAATCTACATGTAAGAAGACAGAGTTACAGATAATACAGATACATTTTCAGCAGCACTTTCTGAAAGATCAATTCATGTGGAGGTTACAGACGCAGTGAGGGTACAGGACGTGACATGCTGCTGCAGGAAGAGCAGCTTCAGCAAACACCATGCATGAATGAGAGCACCTGTTTATAGAGTAACTGCTCATTTTCTCGTGCATAGCAGAAGAGAATATCCGTCAGTTTAGTCCGTACATCCTCCTCTTGGAAAAAACGCATCTCTGGAAACCTGTACAGATACAGCCACATAAATCCACTGCTGCACAAAAGATTGACGGGGAAATATCATGTGCTTCTTCGTTTTCTTAGTGGTGACAAGCAAATCAATGCTATAGATTAACGTTATTTAGCATAACACCATACTATTATGAAGATTTGACATTATTTTCAAGGTAAGCTTTCAAATGTTGTGCTTTCATATTCAGTGTTTTATCATACCAGTCACTTTAGACCACATTGTGTATTGTTTTATACAGTTTTATATGGTCTTGTGTTCATATTGCCCTTGTACTGCTCTAGGAAGCTGCTCTAGGATTGTTGCTAATAAAATTTTCATTGTGCACACTGCAATGACAACAAAGCTTCTTCTACTTCTTCTATAAAGTTTAGGGTGAATAGTCAACGTTGCCAAACCTGGACCTTTGTACCCACCACATTTTAGCTTTATTCCAGCTCCCAGAACAACTATATGGTTTCACTGTGACTGGAATGTCACATTTTGGGAAGTGACAAGTGTTCCTTCCTAAAATGCTGCCACCAGCTGGAGCATGCACATGCCGTTGATGGCTACCGGATGCATAGATTAATTCAGTACTGTTGCGATGCTGGTTCAGTAGGGAGTAGGAAACTGCTCTACTGTCACACAGAGGTTTGTTTGTAGAGTTTTGTGCAAAAATGTACACCTGCATTATACTGTTCAGGATTCATTTAAAAAGAAATTGCAAAAAATTATCTCTGAGACTAACTGGATAGTATTCCACTGTGATAACAGAAACCTCTTGAACGTTTGTCTGTGTTGTATTATTTCTTGAGGTACAACCATCTTTATAAAACTTCATAGCCACAGCCTGCCTGAGTCCCTGAGCTAGTGTGAGAGAGCATTTAGTGAATACCACTCTTACGTTCTCAGCACATCCTGCTTGATCATACTCCGCAACTCTTTATCCTGGAAGAACTTGTTCCACAAACTCTGGAAAGAGAGAAAAATGAATATGGTGTGTAAGTGAAATGTGCAGGGGGTACCGTGGCTGCCATTAGAAAAAATCTCAGCTAGAAATCTGGTTCACCCCCTCATCTTGAGACAGTGGGTTGTTCACCACCAGGTCCTGCTGGCCTGCAGCTTTGCGTGGGTTTGTGATGTGCTGGAAGGAAGGAAACATGTGCTTTTACAACTTAAATGCCATGAACGATCATGCGTGTTCACATGCATACACACACACTCACCCTCTCTTTGATCTGCTCATATTTATCTCGAAGCTCCTTGGTCTTTTTGATCCATTGGCTCTTATCCTCAGGCAGGATATCCAAGTAGAGCTAAAACACCACAGACACTGATTAATCCAGGGTACGTGTGTCAAACACATGCTCATTCATATGATAAATATCACCACTGATATCACTTAGCAGACACATTACGGCATTACAGCATCACAGCTGACATGGTTTCATACCTTCCAGCATATGCTGCGAAATCGGCTGCTCCTTAACTGGCCGTTAATGCCTGCCTGCCTGATCCGGGCCAGATAGTTGCTGTTCTGGAACAAGTCGTCCCACTCTTTTCTGCATAGCAGTACACATAAACCCACACACACAACTATAAAACTGATCTAAAAGGACCTCTGATCCCAAAATGAACTTTTTTTATGCTAGTAAATGTTTAATGATGCTAGTAACACTTAAGGACCTGTATGACTGAAAGGTCGACTCAGCAGCACTGTTTAGCACGTCTCCTTATGAAAAAAAAAAAAAGAAATGTACAGGAAGGTTACAAGCAGACAAATACAAAACATTTGAAAGACTAACATTTACATTATCAGAATTTTCATTCCTTTCAGGAAATCATTATACAGAACTTTTCCAGGACAATTTCATAAATTTAATGACAGCTATCACTCATTTAAGGTAATCAAAGGACAACTCACATCTGCTGACATCTATAACTCGATAATCAACACAACGGACAATTGCTAACAATCCTTTAATAACACACACACACACACACACACACACACACACACAAACACAAACACACGCACACACCATATTCATTTTTCTCTCCATCATCAAGTGCGCCGTCTTCCAGCAATATTACTTAAAAACAAAAGGAAACAAAAATCCCATAATTGGTCTTTCATTAGTAGGTCACATGATCTGTAGGCTGTACCTCAATGACTTGCTTAAAACCCCTGATATTATTCTTTGATATTACTCCTCCTACAGGGGATCAATAAAGGTACATCTTATCTTGTCTTATCATAGTTCAAATCCCAGCACCACCAAGCTGCTACTTGGCCCTTGAGCAAGGCCATTAACCCTCAACTGCTCAGCTGTATAAATGAGATAAATGTAAGTTGCTCTGGATGTAAATGTAAAATCCCACAGATATTCTGGTATTACATTACATTACTACATCTTCCCACATAAGACTAGTCCATCAAGTTATAAATTGAAAGAAAGAGTTGGTGCGAGGAAAGGTGGCGCACTGAGCCAAAAATAAAAACCAATGGAATAGCATTTTAATAAAATAAATAAATAAATAATTCAATGGTCAGGTAACTGTCCATGACTGAGTGTGAAAAGTGTGACACTGTAACAATCCTAGTAGTAACACTACACCCTTGTGATAGGCCTCATGTTCTCTCTATTCTGAGCAACATAGGAGGATAGGAGGAAATTTAGGACAAAAGCTGAAAGTATCTGAACCATAATGTGAATCTGCTTTTACTCACGGGATATGTTTTGGTTATAGTTGTGCAGAGGGTCATAACTGGTTTCCTGCTCGTCTGCCTGCAGTGGATGTCGCGTTTCAAAGTTTAGGTGCTGCATGTCCTGTCAAAAACCACAGATGTACAACACACAGATGAAGAACCAAAGCCACACACCACAGGAGTAGTACTGTAAACGTCACTGACACTGAGACGATGTAACCACAGTGGGGTTTTTGTATAATTCTCAATAATGCACTAAACAGAAAATTCTTGGCCAAAAGAATTTACATTTAATAAAATGATTAACTCGCTTTTTTGTACTACGGCATGAATTATCTTAAACGTCATCATCATGCACTGCTTTCAAAAATTCAGCTACAGTTCGGCCAAGATTCATACAGCACAATCACAAGGATCCTGACTAATCTGGCAACCCTAATCAATTTGCTGGCAGCATTTCAGTAGCTGTGTCCAAACATCCCTATTAACCTACTATACAGTAACCCACAATAACACTAGGCTAAAGGAGTAGTCTGTCCAAATTCTCAGGGTTCATAAAACAGTAGGTGAGAAATACCCGGATGACCCACTGCTTCCACCGAGAGTCTGCAGAATGGAACCAATGGACACTGCGCTATCCCATAAGGCAACGGGACTGGTGCGGAAGAGCTGTCAGAAGCAAAAATGGCGGAAGGCAGCACATCGGCTCTTTTTAAGTCTAAGTGCTATAGGTATTGAATATTGTTCCTTGTTTAACAATACCTGAGTTAACTGTTAACTATAAGGTTTAAACAAGAGAAAACAGTTGTTGTGCAGGCGCTCTAATCTGGCAGGCTCTAAATTTTTGAGGTTACTACGATGTCATAAGTCACATGACAATGCCAACATGGGACATGTAGTATGCCCAGATTGTATTCATACTACACACGTATACTGATCAGTACATACTGTATCAACGGCCGAGCAGTAGGTACTGAATCGAATGCAGTAGGTACTGAATCGAATGCAGCAGGTACTGAATCGAATGCAGCAGGTATTGTCACTGTATGCACGTTCAGACGCAGTGTCTTAGCAATGAGTGGTGCCTGAGAACAAGTGAAACAGCCTTTTAACAGGACTAGACTGATTTTGTAACCAGTTCCAAATTTTAGGGGATAAATACTCGATATAAATTGATATCAGGTGATATAATTTTACTTGGTTTTCGTAAACAGCTTTAGGAAAGTGGGGCTTCGCTAATTTGATGGTGATTTCTCAAACAGCAGAAAGTCACAAAATGCCACTGATAATAACATCATTATTAATGCTTTATCACCATGATTTCTGCCAACGTCATTAAGCACACATAAGCTTAATATCGGCCTATTTTATCAGTCCAACAAAGTATGTACCCTTTACAGAGCTACTAATTGCTTAGAAATGTTTGAGGAATTAAACCAGTACTCACTACTGCTTGCCAGAGATCTGACCACAGTGGAGATCACTGTCATATGTCGGTTAATCTGAGGACAAGAAACAAAAAAAAAAACATTAAAAGATAGTGTCTTTAATAAAGAAAAAAAACGTATTTGACAGATCTTCTGAAAACGATCCATAGGCGTTTTCATAGCCTTAAAACATTTTAAACATGTGCACACATCACCAACCTCAGAGACCATTTCGTTACTGATGGACGCTAAACTCTGAAAATACATGACAAAACTATTCTGGCTTAGCCAACTCGAACACCTTGCTCACTCGAGCTGCTGAACGAGGGCAGAATGCATCAGCTGTGTACAGGAGGGGTAATATAGTGCTAAAAGACTGGACCATGTTTCTAACTGAAACTGAACCAAATTTGAATCATCATGGACAAAAAGTTCACCTTAATTAATTATTAATGCATTTATGTAATACAGCTCAGCCAGATGTGTACAACATGAACTGGAAATTTAGGTACAAAAATGCTAATTCTCCTAATGCGTGAAGGTTTAATACAAGTCTAACAATTCTGACAGCCACGTACTGTGTGCTTAATAACTTAAGTATATTATTTATGCAGCACAGGAAACGGTCCTCCAAGGACTACCAAAGAGACGCTAAACTCACAGTGTAAGGTCCCCTACTGTTGAAAAACAACAATGCCAAACTTTCACATAAATTACTAAAATTAATTAAATAAATTATCAGCAAACAGAAGACTAGCTTTAAATGCAGACCAATGTTGCCAGTGTGTAAAAAGCATCTTAGTAAATGGAGCCACAGCAAAAATGCTATACACACCATCAGCACCTTCACTGTTCCTGTCACAGGGCATGTGGCCACCAATACATGTAGTATGACAACCACATTAACTTCAAACTTAGAGTGCTTTCTTTTTAATATGATACTTTTCTTCAAGTGCAATTAACAACCAGGTGAACCTTTTTGACAATTCAACTGTATTAAGAAGGTAAAAGGTTTGCATTTGTAATGTATCCAATCAACAGAGGATTCACTAAAACTGACCACAGTTTCTTTCAAAACAGCGCTGGACAGAGGCAAAGCTCTGTGAAACTCTGTCAGCCAATCAGTCATCTTTACTCCTGTCATAACAGAGGCTCTACACAGCTCATGTTAACACCCGACGTGTTCATTACTTCACTATATAACTATTAACACAAACAATACCGACCAACAACACTTCAACCCTGAGCTCGTGTTACTGTTGAGTTTATGTGTTCTTCCCGTGTGCTTGTGGGTTCCCTCCGGTTCTCCGGTTATCTCCCACCTCCTAAATGTTCTGTAGGTGTAGGTAGAGTAGGTGGACTGGCTGCTCTAAATTGTCCCTGTGTGTGAACGATTATGTGAATGAGTGAATATATGTGTAATACTCTGTGATAGACAGGCGCCCCATCCCGGGTGTAGACCACCTCATGTTACTGGAACAGGCTCCAGATCCCCCGCGACCCTGACCAGGATAAAGCGCTTACTGAAGATGAATAGTGATGATGAACGTGAATGTGAGGCTCTTCAGCAGGTGAAAGTACCTTCCCTCCTAATCCTGGGCTGAAAGGGTATGAAAAATCAATGGTGGGACAACAGTACAGCACAATACTGTGAAATCGGCCTCTTTTTTTTTTTTTTTTTTTTTTAACTTCACATTTTCAAAACAACAACAAACAAAAAAGATCACTGCAGAAATATTAATTTATACAAATAATGACAATTATAATTATAATATAGTTATAAATTATTTTGTAAGGATTATACATTCAAACCTTCATGAAAACTTGGCCTTCAGTAGTTTTTTAAAACAGAAATTATATAGAAAAAATAAATTTTATATCGAATAAAAATTTTGCCTGGTGTGTTTGTTCATTAAAAATCAGGACACCTTGCTGGCAAATTTTCAAGAGACATGCGACAGCTAAAAATATTTTTAGGCAGGCATAAACACAAACACACATCGCTTCCTCTGTGAGAACTATGAAACTTTCAGATCTCTACTGAACACAGGGCAGTTAATGCTATTCTCATGATGTTTACTCTTTTTCAGCTGAATGCCATTTCATACTTCACCACTCATTTGTAGTTTCTAGGGCTGTAATGATGTATCTTAGTGTATTTTATCAATTGGGTTACGATTCAACAGACTGCATGATAAAGAAAAATCTATGCTAAAGGTCATAATATACTTCTTATAATAATGTTCTCCACATTTAAACCTACAGTGCCTTGCAAAAGTATTCATACCCACAGAAATTTTCACAATTTGTCACATTACAACCACGTTACAATCGGGATTTTATGTGATCGACCAACACAAAGTGGCACATAATTGTGAACTGGAAGGAAAATGTCCAAAATGTTTTACAAATAAATATCTGAAAAGTGTGGTGTGCATTTGTATTCAGCCCCCTGAGTCAGTACTTTGTAGAACCACCTTTCGCTGAAGTTACAGCTGAAAGTCTTCTGGGGTTCGTCTCTACCAGCTTTGCACATCTAGAGAGTGAAGTTCTTGCCCATTCTTCTTTGCAAAATAGTTCAAGCTCATTCAGCTTGTATGGAGAACAGCAGAACAGTCTGTGAACAGCAATTTTCAAGTCTCGCCACAGATTCTCAATTGGATTTAGCTCAGGACTTTGACTGGGCCATTCTAACACATGCGTATGCTTTGATCTAAACCATTCCACTGTAGCTCTGGCTGTATGTTTAGGGTCGTTGTCCTGCTGGAAGGTGAACCTCCACCCCAGTCTCAAGTCTTTTGCAGACTCTAACAGGTTTTCATCTAAGATTGCCCTGTATTTGGCTCCATCCATCTTCCCATCAACTCTGACCAGTTTCCCTGTCCCTGCTGAAGAAGAGCATCCCCACAACATGATGCTGCCACCACCATGTTTCACGGCGGGGATAGCGTTGTGCATTTAGGCCAAAAAGTTCAATTTTGGTCTCATCTGACCAGAGCACCTTCTTCCACATGCTTGCTGTATCCCCCACATGTCGCAAACTGCAAATGGGACTTCTTATGGTTTTCTTTCAACAAAGGCCAGATTTGTGGAGTGCATGACTAATAGTGGACAGATTCTCCCACCTGAGCTATGGATCTCTGCAGCTCCTCCAGAGTTATCATGGGCCTCTTTGCTGCTTCTCTGATTAATGGTCTCCTTGCTCGGCCTGTCAGTTTTAGGTGGACAGCCATGTCTTGGTAGGTTTGCAGTTGTGCCATACTCTTTCCATTTTAAGATGATGGATTGTACAGTGCTCCGTGAGATGTTAAAGGCTTGGGATATTGTTTTATAACCTAACACTGCTTTAGACTTCTCCACAACTTTATCCCTGACCTGACTGGTGTGTTCCTTGGGCTTCATGATGCTGTTTGTTCACTAATGTTCTCTAACAAACCTCTGAGGGTTTCACAGAACAGCTGTATTTATACTGAGATTAAATTACACACAGGTGGACTCTATTTACTAATTAGGTGACTTCTGAAGCCAATTGGTTCCACTGGATTTTAGTTAGGAGTATCAGAGTAAAGGGGGCTGAATACAAATGTGTCACACTTTTCAGATATTTATTTGTAAAAGATTTTGGACACCATTTATCATTTTCCTTCTACTTCACAATGTGCCACTTTGTGTTGGTCAATCACACAAAATCCCAATACATTACATTTTTGTTTGTGGTTGTAACGTGACAAAATGTGGAAAAGTTCAGTGGATATGAATACTGTAGGACTGTAGTCAAGCTTACACTCCTTCATGTGAAAAAGGCTACAGGGGTTAAAAAAGAAAGCATACTTCTCATAGGCACTATTGTTACATGTGATTTCACAGGACTGTGGGTTATGACGAAGCTAAGCTAAGGCTGACTCGCTGCTAAGCCTTGTGGCAGAGACTCCAAAATGAGGTTTGTGTGAATGTGCATAAGAACACTAAAAAAACTGGTTAATAAATATGACAAAAACAAATCTGTGATTTTTACACAAAAAAATATATAAAATGATTACAAATACTTAAATGCTTTAAGTTCTGTACTAAATTAATTAAATTGCTAAGTCTCCATGCATGGGAGAAATCAACACTCTTTAGCAAAATGAAACGACTCCATGTGTTTATGAAGAAATGGTGATCATGTAGAGGATGTTTTGTAAATACAGTTACAATCTGCTAAAAAGTGTTAATTCCCCCTATTTATGGAGACTTTTGAGACACTCTGTATACTTAATTAAATTTACTAATATTTTTTTGTGTAGCTATTGTTACCACACTTTTCTTGAATAAATTTCACTCTAATATTTTTTTCACTGAAAGTGGAATTGAGGACTTTCACACTCTCAAACCATGGGTCAGTCATGGGAAAAATAAGGTACACCCTCCTTCAATTCAATTTTTAATTTATCAGGGCCTAAACAACAATAGTGTGGTCCTCACCATCTTCTATACACAAATAACCTCAGGTGACAACAAAAACAACTGACTTCAATATGTAGTCATTTTTTCCCAAAAAGTAAACCAAAATTCAGAAACCAGGTGGGAAAAAAAATAAGTACACAAGGTTATCTCAACCTGCTACCACTACCTCTATAAAAGCAGAACTTCTGGCAGTTTGGTGTTCTGGAGCATTCAGGCTCGTCAATCTGGGAAGGGTTATAAGGTCATCTCCAAACAATTTGATATTCACCATCTACAGTGAGAAGGACTGTTTACAAATGGAGAGCGTTCATTACAGTTGCCAGTCATCCCAGGAGTGAGCGTCAGAGTGAGCGTGATGATTTGGGCTTGTTCTGCAGCCACTGGACCTGGGAAACTTGCAGACATTGAGACAATGATGAACTCCACTTTATACCAGAATATTCTTGAGACAAATGTGAGGCCATCTGTCCAGCAGCTTAAGCTGGGCTGAATCTGGGTCATGCAAAAGAACAGTGATCCCAAACACACCAGCAAATCCACAACTGAATGGCTAAATTAAAAAAATTAAAAAATAAAAAAAATAAAAAAAATCAAGGTGTTGGAATGGCCAAGTCAAAGTCCAGACTCAACCCCACTGAGATGCTGTGGTGGGATCTTCAGAGAGCTGTGCATGAACGAATGCCCTCAATGTACTGAAGCGATGTTGTAAAGAGTGGGCCAAAATCTCTCCAAATAATGTGAGACTAATAAACTCCTACAGAAGCCATTTACTTATTTTTGCTAAATGTGGTTCTACATGTTACCCAATTATAGGGTGTACTTATTTTTTTCCCCACCTGGTTTCTGAATGTCGGGTCAAAAAAAAGACTACATATTGAAATTTGTTGTGTTTTTTGTTGTCACCTGAGGTTATGTGTTTGTTTGTAGAAGTTGGTGAGGACCACATGATTGTTATTTAGGCCCTGATAAAAGCATGAAATTGAAGGAGGGTATACTTTCTTTTTCTCATGAATGCATATCATTTCCTGACAAACCAAACCAGGTGGAATAAGCCACGTGTTTCAGTTCTCATATAGTTCTTTTCTCACAAGAGTGCAAGTTTCTCTGCTTTTACACTAGAAGGAGGAACTGAGAAAGCAGAGTTTAGAGAACACTGCAGATATAAACTTCCCAAAAGAAAAGCAAGGAAACAGCAAACTATACCTTAAATGTAGGTTTAAAACCTGTGAAAGCAAGGATCTAGGTTTTCAAAACAACTGTCAAGTCGAACATTAGTTTTTTTTCCCTCAGACAACAGGAATCTTCGTACCTGTCGTTAAGCTAAATGAAATTGAAAATGTTCAAAACAACATGGCATGAAAGCGGCCAAGCTCTTGGTTAGATCAGAGGCTGAAAGCCTGTTAAATAAACTCACATGCCTTACCTTCATCAGCTGGTTACTGAGCTGCACCAATCACATGACCCTCAGGAATTCCACCAGCTTCGAGCAGAACTAAGACTACATCTCACGCCACACACAGACTGCAAAACGAGTCTTTATTCAATCTGAGAACAAACCCAGAGATGCCTGAACTCTCCTATCTGCCAGCTTCCATCCATCACACTATAAATGCGTTTCTGCACCAACAAAGGCCTCTTTTCACATTCCAGTGCGAGACGACAGCTGAGAAGACTCAAAGAGGTGCTGCAGTAGCAAATAATAATAATAATAATAAAGTTTTCATGTGTTTCTCGGATGTCTTGGGGGTTGGTCATTTGACACTGAAGCGAGTTTATGTCCTCAGTGCACAAATAAATCAAGAAAGTTCAAGGCAATGACCTACTTTACTTTCAAGCAAGTTAATTTGTGAAAAAACATCAAACACAGAAGCATTTAGAACAAACTGCTGTGAAGTGTCAGGACATTCCTGTACAATATAACAGTCTAACTGTGTAGCCATGTAGCTGCTAACAGACCAGGTCATTTCAGATGTTGTGTGTGTGGAGTGGAAGAGGAAATGGTTTATTTTTAATACATTCCTCCCACAGCGAGGCCTAGAGCTCTGGCACACAACACAAAGAGCCTCAAGCAGCTTTCCTTTAATTACTAAATGATACGGAATTGTGGACCACCTCAGCACTCCTGTTTCTTCTGTTTAGACTAAAACATTCAGGAGATAATCTATTTATGTAAAACATGGTTTTAAAACAAGGTCAAGAAAAGGAGCTGAACTGATTGAACACAGTGAAGGCTTTATGGCTGGTGGCTTAGACTGAATGCGCGCTACTGACTTCTGTTCAAGATCATACACAAGAACACACACCACACAGAAGCAGAGTTTGATCGGCTAATAAACACATGAGATGTGGCTCACTATCTGCCATTACAGTGTGATCAGGAGTCATGCCTCGGTGCAGGGAGCAGGTTGAGCGACTCCGGCTGCTGATGCACCGTTAGCCTGCTAGCTGGGTCTTACACTCAGCCTCCAACCTTCATCACAGGCAGTGACACTAATCCGTGCTGTTCTTACAGATTCCCTGCCACCAACACGANAACACGAGCACCAACTCGGCGAGTTTATTTTACCTGCTAATATTCATGCAGCTCTTCCCATTCTGCAGGCTGCATGTAAACACAGGAGCGCGAGCCAGGAGGAAGTGCTGCCGAGCAGCTGCTCGCACACGTGACACGAGACCGGAAGTGCGATGCGACGCTGGCAGAGTCAAATTTTTTCAAAATAAAAGAAGCCTGTGGCTACCCATTCCCGGTCCCGGAGCAATTTGCACCGCGCATGCGCGCCCATATTGCGCATATTATTATTAATTATTATTATTATTATTTATTTATTTATTTATTTATTTATTTAATGCTTTACGACTCTACCCGATCTGCACCGATCTGCGCATGCGTGTCATTTCACCACATTACAGCACATTTTGTAATATTTTGAAATAACTCATACACTGTACGTAAAATAATATTAACAACAGGATATTAATTAATATCTCTGTTAGGAAGAGTATCAGCCACCACAGCAAATTCTCATTTAGTAAACTAGAATATTTTACTGATTAAAAAAAATCTAAATAAAAATTTAGAAAAGCTTGATTGGTGACTTTAATATGTTGAAACGAACATAACAAAAAGATTGAAGATCCTCCACTTTGAACACACATTAAAAAAAAACGAAATAATATTCCATATTAAGTAAGAGCTATTAACAGTTATTAACAGATAATGTTAACTTTATTAACAGAAATCATTTCACATTTCCTGGTTCTCAGGAAAAGTTTTTATAGTCATGACTTATTGAGCTACCATTTGCAAGCTAGCTGACATTGGCAAAGCCATCATTTTAATAAAGTAAAGTAACTATAAGTAGCGAATGTGATGAGAATAGACTGTTAAACAGCAGTCAGCATCTACACTCATCACAACATGGCTCTGCACACCTTCCGGCTCTGGCTCCTGCAGTAAGCTACCCATCTGAACGGAGAAGGGTTGTCTTAATGCTCCTGTCAGTGGAGTTTGTTTAAAAAGGAGAGACTGGCTAACTTCCAGGTCAACAGTCAGCAGTTAGACATCAAAATGAGCAAAATACCAGGAAAATTGCAAAGAACTCCCCGCTGAGGGTCTGCTATAACAGTTTATAGCAGAACAAGACATGGCTTTGCTACAGAACTGTCCAGAGCTTCAGGTCCATGTTAGAAAGTACATGTATGTTCATGCCATATAAAAAACTATCAATTACCTCATTAACCATGTCATGTTTTATAAACGTTATCATTAAATAACTTTTATAAAACATGTTTATCATACGAATAATATCGTGAGATATCAGGGTCAACTGAACCTGTAAAAATGACAGAACACTATTCCTAAACATAATTTGTGGAGATGCAACTTAAAAATGAAAGGTTGCTAACATGGGAACGGGCTGGGTTAAAAAGGGTACTGCAGCCAGCCACTACACGGCCTTAGAGACATTTTGGCTTCACTTTTGACTCTGTCAGAATGTCCACCTATATATATATATATATATATAGTATATATATTATTGATTATAACCATGGCACTTAAGTTTTGTAAAGCTTGTGTGATACATATCTGCCCAGTCTAATTCCCTATGACAGTCCATGCATGGTGCAAATCTGGCAAGGGATGCCCAATTGGTAAACACACCCTCGGATAACCACGCCCTCGGATAACCACACCCTGTGATTCGCCTGATTTTATTTAATAGTGTATAATATACAAAACGATAAACATCTCAGTTCTGTAAGTTACAATAACTAGATAAAAATAGATGCTGTAGTAATGGTAAGAGCTCTGCTCTATTGTTCTTTAACATGAAGTCAGTTCACTGTGACAATTTTGAAAATTATGAAAAAAAAAAAAACGATCTTCCATGAAGACATCTTAAAATTTGAGACTGATAAAAAGCTCAGTTTCAATAAAATTTAAATTCATATATAATAAGAACTGAGTAGAGTTCCTTAACACCTAGGTTATATGAAGTTAGTCTGGAGGAATTCAGGGGAGCAGTGTATGTTCATGTTCTGTTTTAAAGTAAAGGCTAAAAAAGTCCACAATTCAGTATAATTCTTATCTGAAGGAAAACGGTGGTTCTGACGAGAGAGAAGCTATCAGAGAGCCTACTACAGTGTTATAAAGTATAAAATTAAAGTTAAAATAAGGTTATATTCACTTCATTATTATTTACACTGTTAATACTCCAGTACTGCACTGACACTTTCCCATTTACCCAGAAGACCTGTGGATATGAGGCTATTCTCACTTTATATCCAACATTATATCTTATACTTTTGTACTGAATAAGTTTGTTTATTTTTATTATTCTCAATACTCTTGCTTTCACACTTCCCTCTGGGATTAATAAAGTGATCTATCTAGCTAGATAGCTATTTGTTCTCTCAAATCCGCTATATTTATGACTGTAATTACCTAGAATTTTAAAAAGGATACCAAAACTTGATACCGATATAAACATTTTTGTGGGTCCTGAAGCCCTGAGTAATCAGTTCCACTATTCTGCTGTCAAATCACTACCAGTAACACTCGTCTCTGTCTGTGTATCTAAATGTCTGTGTAAATACTGACAGCCGTGGTACAGTACGTGTGGTGTAGTGTCACTCTGCACACAGCAGAGGGTGGTGAAGAGGTATACACCCTGCTCTGATGAAGTGACCTACCTGCTAAGGTTCTTTATTAAAGAATATCCTACAGAAACAGCCCATCTTTATTCAGGGTTAATCACAATCACTTCACTGATGACAGGGGTACGCAGACGCAGATTATAATTAAGTGGGGGCTGAAGCCCTGGAGCCTGAGCACCTTACTGGCTGTTGTTCATGTCAGTTTCATGACTGACAAGTAAAAAGAAGCCTAGTTATAATACAAGAAAGAGGGAATGTGTGGCTTCACAGGAATAATGAATCACACTTAATGAGGTTTTTGAATTATTTCAAGCAAACTGCATAATATTTTTCCAAATGTTGATATAGCCCTATCTCAGCTTGCCTCTTACCAGTGTATCAGGAAAGTGTTCCTTTTCCAAACTGCCTTTAGTTATAAAATCGCTTGCGGTGTAGGCTTTATTGGACAGCAGAGACTGAGCCACATGATGCACATTTCTCTGGAATGTGATGTCAATCATTATCAAAGATTCATGATATTATCAAAGATTTCCCCTATCCTAAAGTCGGGAAGACGAGCATCTAATGGTAAGGTGCTCTAAAGCACATGTGCCAAAAAATCATGTTGAAATGGCCTGTAGTAACTAACTACTACTCAACAACTGTACAGCAGACACGGGCTCACATCTCACACCTCACAGCCCAAGACACTGCTTAATTTACTAAAAATTAAACATAAGAGAAATAATATACTAATAAAATCACTGTGTTTGTACAACTCAGCCGAGAAGTGTGATGGCACAAATTTGTTTTAATCATTCCATTACAAAATGGTAAAATATTATTATAACAGTGAAAATAATTTAAATAAAATAGGAGAACATGACTTATTGTTTGGGACGGTTAAATATAGAATTCATGATGAATTTGTTGGCTGTTTATGAGTCTCATTGTTTTTTTTGTTTTTTTTTTATTAACATCCTATTACAGTGTAGTTTCACAGCCTAGATTGTTGGTGCTAATTGATAGATTAAATAATAATAGGAATATGTTAAAAATGTATAGCTTTACTTTATTCCAGAGCTCACATGTGGCTCAGTTAGACTATGAGTATGACAAACCTGCTCAATATTATAACCAATGCATGTGCATGTACACACAAACATCGGCAGGAGGAGGGTGAGCAGATAAGAGGCAGCTTGTACGTCTGTAGTCAGCATTCACATAATCTGACCACACGAAATCTCTGGCTGTAAATGCCTCAAACGTGGGACTATACACTCTCAAATTGTAATTGTACTGTTGACAGATCAAGCATATGTTGTCCAAACACAGAAAGCCAGCAGTGTGACCATGACAATGCAGTTGTTCCTCCTCCAGGTAAGTGAGCTATAGCTATATATATATATATGCATTCGTCCCACACACACCACTGGTTTTTCTGCAGTTCTCAGCTTTACCTCAGTTTACAGGAAGTGTCTGTCCTGTATGTCCTGTAGTGTATATTTTTACATAATCCATCTCCCTGTGCATGTGCCTGAAAAGCAGTATGTTGAATAACAGAGTATGAAGAAAGGAAAGGTCTTAATCTGGGCCTGGGTGTATGACATAATTCATTTTTAACAGGAGTTTGGATTTGATTGGTTAATTGCACAGTCACATGCCTCATTGTAAAAGGGTGTGCACACTTTATTATTGTTATTGTGTTGTATGGTATTGTATTGTGTTATTGTAAGGTTTTTCTTCTTCTTTTCACTACAACATTTCTGTATGTTTTTCATTTAAATTGATGTTTGCTATTTCAAAATATCTGACATGATTTATCTTGGTTTCATTTTTGACATCACAAGAACCTGCACTGGTGACAGGGGTATGTAGACTTGTATATCCGCTGCACACTGTGAGGGGTTATATCCTGCTTTTATACAGCAGCATTCTTAATTCAGTGACTGGTCTTATTTGTTTCCATTTATGGATGTATGTTGGCTTGCTTTTCTTCACAGTTAGTCAATGCCATTAATATAAATCAGGTGGGTTTCACAAAACTCTCTAAATGTGTGCGTGTAACTGAAATACACAAGCTATTTAAAGCTGCAGAGTAATCTGTACATAAAAGTGCAGTAGATCAGTGATGTGATTCAGAGTCAATCCGCATTAGTCTTCTTATGTGTAAATGTATGCACTCAGGAGCATGAGTAGGATGCCAACATTTTTTCTGAAATTAGGAGATTTTCATGAATGACCAAATTTCTTGTGTAAACTCTCGATTTACAAATAAACACATTCATATCCAGCTTGATACACGACGCCCAATAACCGTCTAATAATAACAATAATCTAGTTTTAGTCAGCTGTAAGAGATAACCATCGATATTTCACCCAACTTCACATGATGTGCAGTCAGTCCAGTTAACGTTACCGTTACAGAAGTCCACTTGTGAAAAGGAACCTGAAAATAAACGCGAATCATTTCTCCAGCTATGAGTCTGCTTTCAGGGGCTGCAGCTGGATGTCACTCCAGTCCACACAGGTATTGTGGTGTTATACCTGCGGGTCTCTCTCTCTCTCTCTCTCTCTCTCTCTCTCTCTCTCTCTCTCTCTCTCTCTCTCTCTGTTTGGTTCCTCGAGGAACAGGAAAGAGACGCGCGCGCTGCGACCGAGCCTAGTTTTCCCCGGAGATAAATTCATTATCTGTTTATTTTGGTTTGTTTTGTTGTTGCCAGTTTTTTTTTCTTTCTTGGTTACTAACTCTCCGTCAGTTTGATGGGAACCGCGCTCTGGCCGGGCCGTGAAGATGCCGGTGATGAAGGGACTGCTCGCGCCTCAGAACACGTTCCTGGACACCATCGCGACGCGCTTTGACGGCACGCGTGAGTTTCCCTGCAGAGCTGTTGTGTGAAAGAGGTCAAGGTTTGGATTGTGTTAGGAGTGAAATGTAAAAGGGAACAGATCTGAAGCTCTTACTGAAACATAGCACTCTGAAACTCCTCAGTAGGCTAGACTGGAGATGGGCATTTACTTTAAAAGGGCTTTACTAAAACTTTGAAGACCACGGCTGAAGAAAAGGAGTTACTAAAGAAGAAAAAGATGGTTATTTTGTGGGATTTGGCGTTGTGGTGCCTCTCACATGCACACAGGGACAGTGAGCATTCAGTAAATCCACAAATGCACAGCCTATCCCCCCTGTTTCCAAAATTAGATAACAAGCAATCTCTTAGTTGATTTGATTCTTATCATTTGTGTATGTGGCTATCATGTCACAATTATATTTGGTAGTTATGAGGAATGTTAGTAATCTTCATGTTAAATTTTGGTCTTATCTCAATATAGTGCTCTGCAGATATTTGAAAGCCCCCAGTTGTGACTTAAGAAGTTTTTTCGGTCTCCTTTTTGTATTCATTTATCGCAACACCTCATTCAGCTCTGTGGCCATGTTATCAGCCATAGATGAACTCCAATATGGACTTTTTTCCCCGCTTTATCTGTCACTTGAGAAGTTTGTGGACATCTGCACAGGACGGAAGAAAAGAGGTCTACTTCTAAATTTGGTATGATCTTAGTTATTTAATTTTATCTTCAGTAACAAGCAATAGGCTGCAGTGTTCTCAGTCTCTCTCAATGCTTATTATGAATAAATTAGAATTTTGTGAATTCAAATTCAGGCCAGATATGTAGCGGTGTGGTTGCTAGATTAATTAGATTAGCTAATCCTGATAAGATGATAGATAATCAGATAGATAGATTACGCCTCTCTGCCTATATGTTACTGAACAAGTGCTCTAGATACTTTGTCAAGCTGGGTTGTTGTATGGTCTTCTGGCAGAATTGACATATAATATTGTCTTCTTTTACTCTGATTTGTTATTACTGGACAGTAAATTGATAACACTATAAAGGTGCAGTTGGAGCCTGCACCCCCCACCAATGATGCCTGCTCCTTCCTTCCAACCTTTATCTATTTGTGCGGTAAATTTGCAGGTTTTGGAACTTTAATCATATACATTCAGTGGAGCAAACCAACTTAACCATAGTCTTACAAATGAGAATTCACAACTGGTTAGGAAAAGGGTTATTGATGGAGGTTTTCCTCAGTGTGCCAGGTTCTCCCTTTTCTGCATGATCTGAAAATGATCCTGTAGTTCAGAGAATTAGTGGAAATGCGAGAATCTCATTATCACATTAACTAGCAGTATTTTTCTCTACATAAATTCTGTTAATAGCACGATACAAAGTTCTTTAGTCCACTTATGCATGCTCTCTTTCAGTTTAAATAATACTCTATATTGGCCACTTCATTATGCTCCAAAAGCACTTGTTTTAGGCTACCTGATTTTAGACCAAGCCAATTCATGTAGGCCTGTGTAAAATACATATTCCAGGCTTAAATCAGTAGACAATTAGCACAAGAGCTACAACCAATGGCCCATTTGTAAAAGATTTCAAGCGTAATGCCAAAGATTTATCAGCACAAGAGAAATCTACATGAAGCAGTAGATTAGCTATCCAGCTTACTAATATTCTAATATCATAATTAATTATTAAGAACAATCCCCAGGATTATAAACACAAATTCACCCCAAAACATGTTTCGCTTTGAGTGTGTTGATTTGACATGAAAGTCCTCCACATGTGGTGTGTAAATCTTACATGTGGATGGAAGTGATTATCACATAATTTTAATTTAAAGGGGACAGAAATGGGGATGCCATTTAGAAATGGGGATGCCATGCTCTTCTGTGTGAATGTTAGTCAAAACATTAGTCAGATTACCTTAGTGCAAAGCATCCTAGTTTGCAACACAGAGCTAATGAAGCTAAATATAACACTAAATGGAAACTCCTGATGGTAAATGCTCTCCTTGAGGGCTTTAGGCATCCTGAAGGTGTGACAGTATACCTTTGGGAGCACTGTTTGTCCTTGAACTACTGCAGATAAAATGGCAGAGAATAACACCGAAATGGCTAGAAAAATCCCATTCCATAGAATAAAAATAACCAATAATGGAAAATAATCAATCCACCTTAACAGAGATTTTTCCAAGATAGATTACAGAAAACAAGTAACATCCATTAACATGTCTGTGATAAACGTGTGTAGGTGCGTCTGATGAAGGTCATGTAGTGTATATAGAGTGAGATTCTCTATGCTTGAATTCCTGGACACGTCTTCCTGATGATATAAACTTCCTCCAGCAAGTACTACTTACTCTTTATGGTAGACTGTTGCTTGTTTTCCCAGGTAGTTCACTGACAAGTACCCGAGTGGTATTCCGTTACACTGAGGCCCTGTCCACACATATACAGGTAGTTTTTACCCCTTTTGCGCTATGATATCGGCATTTACAGCTTTTTTTCCTGTCCACAAGAAAAAAGTGAAAAATAAGTTATAAAATTTCTCCACCTGAGAGAGTGGTTTCAAACAGCTTCTTTTTCAGTCACCAAAAACAGTTTTCATGTGGTCTGGAGACCAAAATGCAGAGAAAAAAAATACATTTTCAAAAATATCTTTATCCAAGCAATAAGCAATAAGAGAGAAAATACAGAGAGAGAAAAGAGTGACTCCAGTCTTGGAGTAGGGGTTTCTTCCTTCCACAACAGTCTTTCAGGCCATGGTGATGTAGGACTGTCTTAATGGTGAATGTACATACTTTGGTACCTGATGCCTCCAACTCCTTTTGTTGGGGTTGAGTTGAACCTTTCAGGCTAAATTTTGTTCATCCCTGGGAGTTACATCATCCAGTTCCTGAATGATGCAATGTCTGGGTGCTCCAAAGATTATTATATTTGCACAGTTGTTAGTACAGACGCTTGTGGTACCTTAAGTTGTTTGGAAATCCGAATCCAACTTGACCCTGAGCAGGATAAAATGCTTACTGAAGATGAATAAATGGTCAGTGTCCATGACTGAGGTCCAAATATGGGCAGACAAAAAAAGAGAGATCGCTTCTTTATTGATTACAGAAGAAGTGCAACAATTTTTGAATCTTTTTGAATCTTTATACTCAAATGTACAAAGCCAGAGATCAAACAACTTAAATCACACATTCCCTGCATCTCCACACACTGGTGTTCTGCAGCACTCAGGTGTGTGTCTACATCATGCCAAGAAGAAAGAACATCAGCCGTGACCTCAGACATGGACATGGAGCTGCTAGGCAGGAGGCGAAGAGGAAGGCCAAAGAGGAGGTATATGGAGGATATGAAGCTAGTGGGTGCAATTGTTGAGGATGCAGAAGATAGGGATAGGTGGAGAGTGATGATTCGCTGTGGCGACCCCTGAAGGAAAAAGCCGAAAGAAGAAGAAGAAGAAGAAGCCGTGACCTCAGAGAAGCAACTGTTGCTGCTCATCAATATGGGAAGGGTTATAAGACCATCATTCTACAGTGAGAATGATTGTTGACAAATGGTGAACCTTCAAGACAGTTGCCAGTCTTCCCAGAAGTGGGTGTCTCAGTAAATTCAGTCCAAGGTCAGACTGTTTAATACTCAGAGATATAAAGAAAAAACCAAGAACTACATCATGTGACCTACATTAAGTGTTTACGTTCATGACAGCACAATCAGAAAAAGACCGAACAAGTATGGCTTTCATGGAAAGCTGGCTAACAAAAAGCCCCTTCTCTCCAAAAATAATATGGCAGCATGACTTATGTTTGCTGAATTGCATCTGAACAAATCATTTGGACTGGAGAATCTAAGATGGAGATGTCTTTGGTCATCATGCAAAAACCAAACACAGAATCACTACAAACACCTAATACCATCTGTCAAGCATGGTGATTATTTGGGTTTGTTCTGCAGCCACTGGACCTGGGAATCTTGCAGACATTGAGACAATGATGAACTCCACTTTATACCGGAATATTCTTGAGACAAATGTGAGGCCATCTGTCCAGCAGCTTAAGCTGGGCTGAAACTGGGTCATGCAACAGAACAATGATCCCAAACACACCAGCAAATCGACAACTGAGCGGCTAAAGTAAAAAAAAAATAAAAAAAATCAAGGTGTTGGAATGGCCAAGTCAAAGTCCAGACTCAACCCCACTGAGATGCTGTGGTGGGATCTTCAGAGAGCTGTGCATGAACGAATGCCCTCAATGTACTGAAGCGATGTTGTAAAGAGTGGGCCAAAATCTCTCCAAATAATGTGAGACTAATAAACTCCTACAGAAGCCATTTACTTCAAGTTATTTTTGCTAAACGTGGTTCTACATGTTACCCAATTATAGGGTGTACTTATTTTTTTCCCACCTGGTTTCTGAATGTCTGGTCAATTTTTGTGAAAAAAAAGACTACATATTGAAATTTGTTGTGTTTTTTGTTGTCACCTGAGGTTATGTGTTAGTTTATAGAAGTTGGTGAGGACCACATGATTATTATTTAGGCCCTGATAAATAAAAGCATAGAGGAATTGAAGGAGGGTGTACTTTCTTTTTACCATGACAGTATTTTTGCTCAAAGATACTCAATAATCTTACCAGGCTATGAGTCAAAGATATAAAGATACAATGCTCAGCAGGGTTGATTATGTGAGACTTTGTAAAGTGTGAGTGAAAGTCCAGGATTTTTCAGGGAGTTTGTGAAGGAGCGAGGCAGTGCATGGTTTAGTAATCAGGAGACTGAATGGAGGAGATAGGGGTCATCTGATCAGAAGTGCCCTCCTGCAAGGAGAAGTACAGGGAGCGTTCGAGGATTGGAAAACACTTGGCTGGATTTCCTTGGGTTTGTTGGGCTGAACCATGATGAGTTGATTCCAATGGCTAGAAGAGGAGGAAGAAGGTTGTTCACCTGTTGTTCATGGGTAACTAATTCACTTTTCTTTCATTCATCCATCCATTCATAAAACTACATCCAGATTTCTGTAAGGCTGCTTGGTGACAATGTCCACTGTAAAAAGCCCTATATAAATAAAATTGAATTAATTAATTCATTCATACAGTCATTCATTTTCAGTAACTGCACTAGATGCGTGTGTTTTCTAAATTCATTTCGGCGTCTCCCTCACTTCTGCCCTACACAGTGCTCTATATATTGAACAGTCTACAGAGTAAATAGTGAAAGTGAGTCAGGGCAGAGTTTCAGACAGGGCCTTAGTGTTCACCTACAGAGTGACTTTTCTGACTACAGCCTTCTGAATGTTAAAGGTTGCAGTCTGATTTGCTCCCTTTTGAAACGTTTGAACGCTATGGCACAATTAGCGTTTTGGAGCAAGATATAGCATGACAGATTCAAAAAGCTCCACCTCATCTTATCTTTAAAAGTATTAAAGAGTTTTGTATCAAGGACTTAGTGGAGAACAAAGCCAACAGGCTACTGAAAAAAATCTGCCTCGACAGTCAAATTGCTTCTGTCTGTGAAAGAAAGATGTTCTTTGGTGTGTTTGTTGATAAAACATACCAGATTCTCACTTTTCAATTTATTTTGCATATAATTTTATTCAGACAAAAAAGACCCTCCAGGAATAGCAAAGACAAACCTCAAAATAGAAAACCACAAGGGACATGCCTAAGGATCCCCCGCTGAAGTCTACAGCAAGTACTCCTACTTCACCCATTACAAGGGCAACACAGAGGGTTCAATTGGACAAATTAGACAGAGGTAACAAGAAACAGGTGTGACTAATGAACTACCATGGCAACAGCAAATGAGAACAGGAAACACTGGTAATGTATGTGAAAAGACAAAATTGACACCGAGGATAATCTTGAGGCTCCTTTTAAGCGGAAGCAGCATTCGCTGAATTTTAAGTGTGCTGTTGATTGATAGTGCCTGTGTTTTAGACGTCAAACAGCCTCCACAGCACCAGCAACTCAGCTCACAGAGGTCAACAGTGGTGTGGCTGTTATGCAACATAACAGTGCTTTCAGTACATACTTTCAGTATGGCATACCAGCTATACTGTACCTAAGGTACCTACAGTCTGTCTGAGCTTTCTAGGTATCACAGTGACCAGAGAGATAGGGATAAACTTGATCATTGCCCAAGCCTAAGTTAAATATATACGTGAGGCTTTATAAATGCACCTATCCACTATTACTTCCCACACAGTGGAATATACTGTATACAAGACAATGTGTCAAACACAGACAATCCCATTAAAATAGAAGGTTCCAGAAATTATCCTGAGCCCCCTTAGGAGACTACCCCCTGTCTCTCTGTCTTTCCTTGTGCTGCTGCTCCCCTCACTAATCATACCTTGTTTCTTTAAATAGCTCTCAGGTGTTACAGTTTGAGACTTGAGCTGATGTGTGTGTGTGTGTGTGTGTGTGTGTGTGTGTGTGTGTGTGTGTGTGTGTGTGTGTTTGCTTTGTGAGGATTGCAGTGTAAGGAGAGCCTGAAAACAATCTAGGACAGGACAGAATTGTTCCCACTGCCCTTTATCCTTTCACATTTATGAAAAAGTAGAAAGCAGGGAATTATGAGGAAACATGATGGATTAATGATCAATTAAAACCCAGCACTGAAAAAGTCTGATATCTTAATGTCCATACCTGGCAGTACTGTATTATTTTTATTGGTTATTTGCAAATATTCCTAATATGTATATTAAATCAAATGTAAAAGTACATGCTTTTCTATCTTGGTGAGGACCAAATGTGCACACAAGGATAGGGATATCTGACAGTTATGAAGTAAAACCTTTTTTTTTTTTTTTTTTTTTTTTAGAAAACCTGCAGCTTTTATTTAAGAACTAAAACATTTTTGATTGGCTAATGTTTGGCATGTTTGAGTTGCTAATATTTCCTAATTGCTAAAAAGGAAGAGACACACAGACATAAGACAGATGAAATTAGTGTCAGCAGTCACACTATGCTGGTCTAGGACTGCAGTATGGCTGTCAGGAGGTTATGACCTGGACAGAAGCTAGAGAATTATAGAGACAGCGAGATAGAAGAGATGGACTTTCTCTGAGGCAGCTCTTGCCTTTAACATGTACAATTACATTACATTTGCATGTACAGTCCACTGCAGTGTGGTGTGATGAGTGTGTTCTTGCTAGTTTAGCTTAAAAGAAGAAAATCCTCTAGCTCCTAGTTTATACTAGTCAGCACTCTTACAATGTCTTCATCCCCAAAATTGTCTTCTGTTTTTCAATCGGAGTTTGAGTTCTTTATCCCTTTTAATCCTGTGGCATTTGGCAACATTAAATAATCCGACAAAAGAGTCATATCTAACATCATTGGCTAAGTCAAAGCATGATATATAAATACAAGTAAACGAATAAAAACATTATCATTATTGTCACAATAATGATGGAGTAAGCATCATTAACATATTTGCAAAGTAGTCGGGGCAGCGAGGGCATGGCCAAGCATGGGCTGTGATTAGGAGGAGGAGCTGGAGAGAAGGAGCGTGGTAATGGATGGCTTGTGACCCGCCAGAGAGAGGGGGGAATTTCAGAGGAGGGGGTTGTGGGTGTGAGTAACTTAAATGTCCATTAGGTAATATATTCATTAAGTAATATAAGCAGTATTTTATGATGAATAGCATACTTTATTAAGCAGCCTGTTGAATGTTTTGTTACACTAACATATCCAATAAGGAATCTCATAAGAAGCAATATGATATGATACGCCATATTGTTACACCCCTAATAAATATGTAAATGTTACTGACACATTATTCATGAAGAATTTAAAATAGGCTGTTTTTGCACCTTTGTTTTTGTAAATTGACTGTATGGACTGGGGAGAAAAATGTGTGTTTTGAAACTTCAACAGTGCTTTCTAGTGCAAAGAAACCCTCTTTTATTAAAAAAAAAAAAAAATCGAGCAAAATCCCATTTTCCACAATATGGCCCCTTCCCTTTAAGAGGTATCATATACTGTAAGATATGTGCTCAATTATGATATCAGTATATACGCTCAATATATATTTCTGATATTATGCAATATCAGCCTGTTTTTGATGCCTCATAGAACAAAACAACAAGCCTAAGCATAAGTATCAAGTATCATGACAAAAAACTGGTTATTAAATGAAATAAGACAACTAAAAGTATAACCCTAGGGCACACATAATTGCAGTTTACTCCATGTTCTTTTAAGACTTATTTTCCTGTCCCTTCTGCCAAAACATATGCTGTCTGATTTGCTAAAGACTTCTGAAACTTAATCATTTCTACTTGTCAACAAACGACAAACTAACAAGTTGTTAAATCCTTCACAGTTATATTCACTGCTTCCTAAGAAAGGCCCAAAACAGTACATTAATACAAGATTTTGGAAATAGCCTACAGAAGACTGCAAATGTTAACATGTCCATAATGATAGAATTTTCTAATAGAAGATTTTTTAAAATCATAATTCATTCTAACAAATAACATTATTGAGAAAATGTAAAGGATTATGTGGCTTGGGACAGTGTACATAGAGCCTGAGTTGGAAAGAAAAAAAAAAAGAAAAGAAAAGATGTGAAGACATACTGTACATGTACCAGTGCCCTACATAACAAAACACATCCATAAATCATCTGCACAGGAGGGCACAGGAACACTAAAAAATGATAAAGATAACATACCTGAATTCTAATTTACGTTTTATTTATACAGTTTTTCTCCATTTTTTTCTCAACCCACTTTTTGAACATTTCCCCATTTTCTCAAAACCTCGGGGTAACAGTAGAGGTGTTGGACTTTGTTCCATCATACTACAGCCCCCAAAATACAATGTGCAAATATACAGATATGCTAAATACTACAAGACCCAGTTTCAGATTTTTCGTTCCTTGGATTTAAACTATACATATATTACAGTCAATTACAGAACAAATATAGGTACATGTAAATATACCCCACAGATCACACATCAGTGAGAAAGCCAGCGAAGTATAATATCAATAATTTCTGCATCAGAAAAATTCTGTTTAACTACTTACACTCCTCATTAATCTCAGCATCCTCATTATTTGGATCATATCTCTGGCCTGGGAGCCTCAGGCCAGAGATATTCACATCATTCACATCATGCAAGACGTTTGCACTCCCAAGGCAGCAAAGGAAATATGCTGCATCTTAACAATCCTGGGACGGATTCAAGTGCAATGTCCACACAGGCTTCCTCCATCGCCTGCAGAAAGCTTTCCCTCGTAGGGATTCTTTTCAGGTACCTTCCACCACGATGCTAAGAAAAAGTCCTCTAAGGGAATGGGGAATATGCTGGCAGTAACAGATTGGATGGTCACTGAACCAGTTGGGTATCACTGCATGGTTTGGACTCGTTTATTCTTTTAGTAAAGTGTGTGTAAATGTTTGCCTAAGCCAAACTGAACTCTGAATTTCTGACAGATTTATAAAAGTTTAATAAATGCTGATTAATTCGTACTCGCTTGTGCATGTTGGTGAATACCAATCACACGTTAAAAAGTGCACACATTGTTCCTTACACAACTCAACTGCATTTGCCCACAAAACTCCATAAAAGGTAAAGCGCATAGAGGGCTAGAAAGACACAATGACGACTAAACGGTGAAAGAAAAGGCAGAAAGACAGAAGTGGAAGTTATTCTGACTCAATTCTTTGTCAATAAAAAATCTGTAACAGCACCTAAACAAGTCAAAACCTAGAGAAAAATCGCCGAAAAGGTGAATGTGGAAAGTGATGTGGAAAAAAAAGGTTTGACATGAAAATGGAGGGGAAAAATGTGCTACACTGTACCCAGATAATCATGGACCCCAAGGCACATCACACAGGCAAGCTGCTATTTAAAAATCATCTTAAGTGTACTGGATCTGCTCTTCTTACATACACGCAGGAGCATGAGTAGGATATGAACAATTTTTCAGAAATTACAGGATTTTCGTGAATATTGAATTTCTTTTCCAGTGATAACGTAATGCGACTGCTCTGACAATCCAGGCTATGTTTGTTGACATTGACAATGCACAAAACTACATCACAGTATGCACACTGTAAAGTATAAAGTGTAGAAACACCTTAAATACTGCCACAGTAATAATTTTAGTAAGTATGCAGTAAAGCATATTGCAGGCTATCACATGATCCTAAAGGCTGAAGATACTCATTGCCAATACTGTAAATATGCACATATTGCAAGCCCTGGTTCTTGACTCTGTCTGAATTCCTTTCAGAAGGAACCTCATGTACTTGTTTCATTGTCATTCTATTGCAACAAATGATGAAGTCTATGGTTAAGATGCTGGAATGTATCTTGATCAGTTTCTCGTAGGTGAATAATGTTGTTAGCCATGACCATGTTTACAGTTGCTATTGCAACCAGAGTATAGTCCTTTTGTTGTTTCCATGTAGTATGTTAAACTACAGTATTACAGTACACTACATAGAGTATATAACAGCAACAGGTACAGTGTAGTACATGAATGAGAAGAGAGTACAACAATACTGTGTTACAGTGTACAGTAACTATCCAGTACTGAAAATGTGAATACTGTAATCTATCTTTCCTGTAAACAGCAGATTGCAGTAAATTACCAGTTCTCCTGCCTGATGGTACGGACTACAGAAGCAACTGAGAAGCAGCTCGGATTTGGTTGGACTCACTTATTGTGAGTCCATAGACAAGGACATGGGCAATCACATTTGATATAGCTCATCTGATATAGTTGTCCTTTATAATATGTTATGACACTTCTCCTGGGTTCGGAGGGAAATGAGGAAATGGGAGGCAGGCTTGGACAACTCAAAAAGCACTCTTTATTGGCCATTACAATTTTGTTTGCTTTTCAGCGGTTGTACTTTAATTCGCATCAGCACACACACCCGGCTCTGCACTGCTCAGCTCCTGCTCTGTTGAGGCTCTCGTCTCTCTCCTCATTAGCCGCACAGGTGTGTAATCCTTACCACTCATTCCGCACAGGTGTGTAATGCTTACCACTCACTTTCTCCGGCTCCGCCCTCCATTCACACAATGGCGCTCGACAACGCTCCCGCTTCCACATATGTATAAACTTTAACCGTGTCATGGTTGTTGGTATCAGAAACTGCTGATCTACTGGGATTTAAATGGGATTTTTTTTCTGCTCCTTTTGAAGTGACTCTCTTCAGAAATAAAATTACACAAATTATTTAGATGTCCTCAAAATTATTTGAGAATAAGAAAAAAAATAAACAATAAAAAAAGTTGCTTGACCACAAATTTTTGCTGGTTGACAAGTAATTTTAAAAAGTAGTTGACTAGTCTGTTTTGTTTTTTTTTTCATATTTATAGCAAAAACCTTTTTTAAATTCAGGGCATTTTAGCTGTACAATTTGTCTGAGTAGTAAAACAAAAAGCCATACTGCTCCTTCTGGATTCTTAATCCTGTCTCCTATAATGACTAGTAGCAAGCTTAACACAGAACAGTTCTGAATAGCTTGTCCACTACATTTCCTGTGTATTCAAACTGTCTAACACAATGATTCAGCTCTAAAAATGTCTTGCTTTATTAAGAAAGCAATATACAATTGAGCATCAAACACCACAACAGGTAATGGCCAATGCAGGGAGGTAAGCCAGGCTGACATGCATGAATGTATTTCAGCTGATTAAGGGGAGTCAAATTTGACCCCACACACATCATCACAGTCACTGGTAGTTCATCAAGGCTCTTGTGATAAGCCTCTGCAGTTTGCTTTATATCCAACAGTAAAGTTATGGCCTGGAATGAGTCACAGAACCTATTTAGGCTGTGACTGAAATTCTCCACAGAATCAACAACAGCATGAGATCCCAAATTGTCACCCATAACGGCACACAAGGCAGCTTCAGTATTTTTCTAACACTTAAAGCAATGATTTTCTCTTCAAGATCTTTGGGATTGTCACTTGGTAATCTGAAAACATGATTTAAAATGTGAAGTGACATGTGGCCAATGTATGGTGATCAGAATTTGTGCTCTGCATTTAACCCATCCAAGTGCACACACACAGTAGTGAACACACACCCGGAGCAGTGGGCAGNCTCCCCCACCTACAATCCCTGCCGGACCCGAGACTCCAACCCACGACCTTCAGGTTCACCTTCGGGTTACAAGTCCAGCGTAACCCTTAATGAGGCATGTTATGAGTAAGATAAATTTCAAGAAATGTGTGAAACGTGTTAAATGCTGTTGAGCCCAGTGGGTTTACTACTTCAAAGGAATCCTGATAAATGATCAAGCACAGATTTTCTGAGCCCAAGACGTTTCTAAATAGTTCTTTAAATCACAGAGCAGGCCATATTTAGATGCTTGAGAATGTACTTGTTCATACTATTTCTTTATGGACTGGCATTTTATAGGGACATATTAAGCAAAACATTCCTTATCTGACTCACTGTTTCCGAGGTAAACAAGCACAGGTTAAGAAAAATTCTTCTCTGAACTGTACTGACAATCAGTATCATTAGTTCAATTTTACATTTTAATTTACTGGAAAGGGCTTTGCTAAAATTGCCTATGTAAACTTTTTTTTTAGGTGTCAAAACCGGTTACTGTTTGGTTGATGACGAGGACAAACTCCATATTTTTATACCTTGGAACTCCATGGTAATTTTTAAACAATTATTTCAATCCTGAAAGACAAGAGAAGAAATGATAATGCTCTTCTCTCCCTCTGCCACCTCTTGGAATGAAATAAGTTTGAATGTTCATCTGGATAAATAAAAATAAGCTAAGTAGTACTAAGAAGATCACTCCTTGCAATCAGACCAGCTGATACATTTAAAAAAAAACAATTGTATATATAAAACCTTAAATCCACAAATAACATTTTTATGAGCAGACTAACTAACTAGCTCCCTAAATGAACAAATCACTTTCAGTGATGATAACTAAATCACATCCTTTGTGTCAGAATGCCAAATTAGAAGAGATAAGCAAGCATTCTTTTAGCAGTTAGCAAGCTAACATTATCAATTCAGTGCCAAGTGGAATAGATCTGGAAAATGGGATGTCCTCATTCAAAAAAAGTCAAAGTCACATATTACTCAGTAACCCAGCGATAAGCGTTAGGCTGGTAGTTATCTCTCCTCGGATACAAAGTTGTATTATGAATTATCGTCTGACTGCAAGTCGAGGTTTCCACAGTGAGGGGGCGGGGCATGTGATTGAAGAGGACGCACAGGATGTTTTCCCTTCAGCTGGCGTTACAATCATGTTTTAAATAACTCACATGCTGTAAGCGATAACGATCAATGAATAAGAAAGCCTATTTTCAGACGTATCTACTGTAATTGCCCATGTGACGCAAACATTTCACCCTAACTTTCACATCTGAATGGGCAAGAGATTTCCACTCCTGACTGAACGTGACTCTTCAAATGAGACAGAAACTATGCTACATGCCCATTGTACATGATCCCTATATATGTTGTATTAAGTCTATGCTGAGGGGATCTGTGGAATTTTTTTTACAGTTAAATGGGTCCCTGGCTCCATGCTCTAAATAGTTTTTTTTTATATCTGAGTAGAATTTGGCATTTGATTTTGTAGTTTAATTGTTGCAGGTATCTTTATGTCTATCACAAGAGCATCTCTGTCACAACCTTTGTGTGTGTGTGTGTGTGTGTGTGTGTGTGTGTGTGTGTGTGTGTGTGTGTGTAAACTCTCAGCTATATTTCTGCTCTCTGGATACGCTTTGTTTATCAGCATATTGCCTAGCTGTAAAGTGCTTTACTTTTCACAGATATTTCTAGATTGCTGCTATATTCTGCTGACTGTAATTACATGCCACATTGTGATTTCTTAACTCGGACAGTGATCCAAGTGAACATGCATGTGTTCTTCTCCACAGATAGCAACTTCATCCTGGCTAACGCACAGGTAGCGAAGGGGTTTCCCATAGTTTACTGTTCAGATGGCTTCTGCGAGCTCACGGGTTTCGCACGCACTGAGGTCATGCAGCAAAGCTGTGCATGCACGTTTCTTTATGGGTCCGAGAGCAGCGAACACGCCATCCTGCGTGTGGATTCTGCCCTTGAAGAGCGCAGTGAGCTTAAAGAGGAAATCATGTTTTATAAGAAGAATGGTAAGTAAAAGTGACAGTACATTTTGCATGAATATTTGCCCTATTCATTATGTTGGCTGAAGTAATGCATTATATATTTTAAAGCAGATCATTCACAAAATGTACGAGAATTATAATGTGTGAGGTTTTCATACCAATAAAGCTGTTATAAAAGCTATGACTATGTGATTTGCAATCAGCAATTTGATTCTGTCATAAGTACACACTATTATTCTTTATTCTGTCTAGTGAGCCAATCTAAGTGGAGCATTAGCATTAGGAGAAAAAACATGAAACAAGGCTCTTAACAGTATCTTTCATTTGCATTTTTCCACCTCTTCCTATCCCTGGTAATAGTGAGGGTTTTTTGAAGTGGAAGCAAGAGATTTGACAAAGACATCACCAGCTGTGAGCAATTAAACAGAATTTCCCCCAAGTGTCTTAGTATCGGCTGTGTCTGAGACACACACACAAATAATAATTAAATGAATTTAAAGAGTGAGGGTCTGATTGGCTCACTGCACTCATAAGGAAAATATTGTAATGTTTGATCTCTAAGAGTGTTTTTCTTTCTCCATTACAGGTTGTGTGTTCTGGTGTCTTCTGGACATTGTGCCTATCAAAAACGAGAAAGGCGATGTTGTTCTCTTCCTTGCTTCATTCAAAGACATCACAGACACCAAGGCAAAAGCCATCCCAGTTGAAAAGAAAGAAGGTTTTGCATGCTTGTTTGTGTATTTCAAGCATCCATGAAACTTTTGGCTGGTGAACTTGTGATTAATATCATAGATCAGTGATGGAAAAGAGCATTAACCTGGAATACCAAGATCACCTTTGTGGTTTCTTTTTGCTTTCTCTTTCTTTCCACCTGGTCACTTTATTATCATTAGCCCCACAGGTATTTCCAAATTAAAATATTGTTATTGCCATTAATAGTGAGAGAATTTCAGTGTTGTGTTTGGTTGAGTTTTATTGTGGTTTAGACTTAAATAGGTCAGGTATAGAAGGCTCTGTTATCTCTGCACCTGCTGTTGTGTAACCACAATCTGAATGGCCAAACCTGCAGCGATTACATGTGCAAAACAGGACATCATGAATGACACCGGGGTGAAAAATTAGTCCATCTTCTTATTCACTATTTGAATGGAAATAACATGCTGTCATTCTTTTGTATTAAATAGCAGCAAAACTACTGCCCAGAATGACAAGTGGTTTTCTCTTTAGTGTATAAAAGCACTGGTGTTTGCACAGGAAAGGTGAATAGTAGTGGGAACCATTATGTAGTAAATATTTTCAAAACTCCTTACATAAATGTCAGGTAGGATTATAAATGCACCAGTGGATTCAGACTTATGTGAACCATCATTCAGAAGACATATCCTATTTCCAAAGTTGATACGAGATTTTGGTGTTTGTGCTAGTGTTTGTGGGAATGTGTTTTTATTAGCATCTGTGTTGTGTCTGTGGTTTCTGCTGTCATACCCAATTTGGTGCCACATTTGAAGTTGCAGTATCCCTGGTTTTTATATTAACTGTACTTGCTCTTTCCCAGAGCGTCATCATGATCAGATCAAAGGTGGATCTCCATTCAGCACAGCTCGGGTTCGCTCTAACACGGTCCTCTATCACATCTCAGGACATCTCCACAACCGGCAGAAACAAAACAAAATCAAACTCAACAAGGTACAAGTGGGTGAGCAAACATTCATGAAGGGTACATGACAGAATGAATGAAGTGAGAGAAGCTGTGACTTTGAACATACTTTAAAAGTCTAGTAGTGGTAAATTAAGGCTGTTATACTTAGATGTTCATCAGTGAACAGAAGAACTAATGTTGAAGCCTCTTGGATAAGAGTTGAATAGTCTGAAACTTCATCTTGACTTACTACTTGTAGAAAGTCCCCCAAACTGTACACGTTTCAGGTAAAGAAATGTGTAAAACATTTGACAAGAATTCATGTGAGATCAGAGACTAAATTTTGTTTTGAGTTTAATAAATCTCCAGGAGGAGTATTTAAAATTAAATTCCTGTAAAAATGCACAAAACTTCCTGTTGGGCAGAGATAATGGATGTGACTGTGAAATTTGTCTTTGACTTAAGAAAACCTGTATCTCTATTTAATGTCATATATATTTATATATATATATATATATATATATATATATATATATATATATATATATATATATACACACACACACACACACAC
>JAKKZN010000029.1:11324518-11334518 GCA_033441825.1 Pangasius elongatus
CTTTAACATGCCCTTGATGACTTCCCCTCACAACTCGGAAGTGAGTAACACGTTCATCACTTTAGTGGCCACTTGCTGAACAAGGAGAGGAAGAGACAACATGGAAGCACTCCTTAGTGATCTACACACAATTACTCTGAATGGTTTATTTAAAAAAAAAAAAAAAAAAAAAAAAAGGAAAAGGAAGTCAGTCATTTTTCACAAATTATAACAACGAGCAATTTGCAGAATGTAACTATTAAAATACTGAAAGCTTTACAAAACAATAATCACATTTATTTCAGCTTTGTCACATTCCAGAAAGATCAGAACATTTCACTGGACATGATCTCAGAATCTAATCTAACGCAGGGACAGAGTGCATTAGTGTCATGTTAATAAAGTTCAGTGCGCAGGGTTGCCAGGTTCAGTGTACTGCACATACATACTGCAAATCAGAAATGTGCACCACTGTTGACTCGTTACGACAAACAGGAAGGAAAAACCTTTCAGACATTTGACCTTGCTGTGACCTTGACCCAGTTTGGATAAATTCCAAAATCTAATCAATTGATCTGCTGGTTACGACGACAATTCCATACAAATCCTACAAACATTCAGCCACTCGCTCGAGAGATCATGCTGACACGAATCTCGGACAGACGCACGGGCGGACATCACAAAAACATAATGCCTATGGCGTGAGAATCACAGACCCCCGAGCCAGGCTGCACACACCCCACCCCGAGAACGCCTGTTTAACTGAAAAGGAGCCGAGTCAGACTGCAGTGATGTATGAGCAGGCCTGCTGCTGAGGCCTACGTCTCTGCTAACGCGTTCCCTCGTCCCTCTGACGGTGCATCTAACAAACTTCGCTTGAGCTAACAGAGGAATTGATCGTCCTTAAGATGGCGCTTGAGGATTCTGCCAAGAGGAAATGATGAGAGAAAGTGGACGAGGACGTGTTAAGGACACTGAACTCCAAGACAGCAGCAAGGGGAATTTGTTAATGTAAATTAAAAATGAGAGATAATCAAGAGGATGATTTGGTAATATTAAACACTATCCATAGCAGGCAGTTTACTGCATGTGCTTCACCTGGGAATTTATTAACTGCACCCTGATGGTCAAAGTTGAATAGACAGTAGGAACTCACTGGCAGACTTGAAGGACGGCCCTGCATGCTGTCCTCTGTACCACTCTTACTGGAGGCCATGGGCTGGTTGGAGGTAGGACCGGAAGCATGGGAACTGAATGAGTCTTGGGACAGCTCCTTAAAGGAAAGAAGAAAAAGAGAGGGAGATAAACACAAATGGATGGAGCAAACCTGCCATGAAACCTCATAAAATAGCAGATTATCATCATCGTCCTCATCGCCACTATCTGCTGAGGAGATATTACAGCAGTAGTTTGCACACACTTGAGAAAAAATGTCACTGGGAGTGAAAAGAGTCCCCTAGCTCCGCCTTTCACCTCAGCTCGGCAACCAATCCAAATCTAGGTCCTGGCCCTGTGCGTGTGGATATTTCAAGTTAATGTTTGTTTTATAAATGTATTATTAGTTATTTAATTGTGCTATATAATTAAAGTAAAGTGTGTGTGTGTGTGTGTGTGTGTGTGTGTGTGTGTGTGTGTGTGTGTGTGTGTCAGTTTCCCATCATAAAACTCTATGAATGTAGGAAGAACTTCTCTGGAAGGCTCTGAGTGGTGACTTGATAGGCACAAGTAGTAAAACGCTCCTAGAAACTAAATAAATGCATTTCTCTCAGTGAACATAAAAACACACACACGACAACGAGTTTGTGAATATCAGTGTGTGAACATGACAATACTTTGTTTTAGTGAAAATCAGAAGAGGGGTAAACTTTCTCTTAACAGTTGCCCATGCTCCCAAACACTGCTAAGGGTGCCATTACTTTAATCTTTAGTGAAAATAGTGGAGGGAGTTCCCCACGCACAAGCATCTGTGGGGCTTCAGGGGGTGGATCTCAAATGTCTTTCTCCATTATTCAGAAGTGCACTAGGTAAGGTGTTCAGCTCTATTATGTCCTATGCAGAGTGCAAGACATTTGGAATCTGCCCTACACAGAAGATGGCGGACTTTACGTGGAAATTAAGATCAAGCTATATCATATCTGTCCTGAGCATTATGGGTAAATTTATAAATTTAAAATGTATATCCGGAATCATATATTTCTGTAAAGCTAATTTGTGACAATGTACACTGTTAAAAGTGCTACACAAACAAAACTGCACTGAACTGACGTGAATATCATTAAACTGGTGCTTAATTTCAGTTGCTGGCCTCCTAAATCCACCAGAAAAAAGGAATTAAAAAAAGAGAAACTTTTACAGACATTAATCTAGCGTACATGTTGTGCCTGAGGAGAAACATTTCCAGCCAGTGATACTGTTTGATCAGTCGATGGTCTGCACTAGTTTTATCTGCACTTGTAACGTCTCGGTGCCAATGTGGAGGATTATGGGTAATTTACTGAGCCGCACGTCCGGTGGAAACTTGACGTCCCTGTGACTGACTGACAGAGAGGAGAACTCCTTACCTGCTGTGGAGGTGGGAAGCGCTGGAAGGGTGTCTGCTGCTGCGGCTGTGTTGGTGGGGTTTGTGAATAGGGGGAGGACTGGTGCCCCTGAGGAGGAGGACCATGACCCATGGGCTGCTGGGACTGCTGAGGAGCCCCTACGCTGGGCTGCTGCTGCATTGCACCTTGTTGCTGCTGCTGAGTAGGAGGAGGAGGAGCAGGCTGCCCGGAACCAGGCGGTGCTTGGGGGAATCCGGGCTGCTGCTGAGGGCCCTGAGCTGGCTGGGGTGTACCCTGGGACTGAGAAAGGGCCTGGGATTGGGGAAAAGGTGCCTGGCCAGCCTGGGAATGCGGAGGCTGGGGGTATGAAGACTGGCTCTGGGGTTGCTGGGAGTAAGGAGGCCCACCCTGGGACAGAGAAGGACCTGACGGAGGTTGGGAGTATGGATGCTGGGAGCCAGGGCCACTGGAATGCTGCTGAGGATATGAACCCTGCTGAAGGCCTCCGTGGGGAGTAAGAGGGTTCTGCTGACCGTAGTAGCCTCCTTGGCTTTGGCCATAAGTTCCTGGGCCTTGCTGTCCATAACCCATCTATAGTGATAAATAAAAAGAAGAAGAGGAACAGTACAGTACAGAACCAAAGAACAAAACAGCTTACACTTATGCAAATCTCTGAAATAAAAGTTTGGACTTAAAACAAAATCTTAGAATGAAACAGATTTCTTTGTAAAAATTCCTTTTCCAACATTTTTACACCCTCATTCTAGTCACTGAAAACCAAAAAGGCAAGACAAGATTCAGATTTTGCATGAATAAGGCTTTTCTTTCCTCTTGTCCAAACAACCCATCAATGGTAGACATGGACTTTAGAAGTAGAACAACTTGAACAGTGTGTTCAAAGACAAATAAAAGGCTCAAAGGCCCTTCTGATCACTGCTGAGGCTCACTACAAACTTCAGGAAACTTTTATTAATGCCAAGCTTATGAAAAAAGGGCTTGAATTTATTTTTTTTGGGCAAAAGCTTGGCCATAAAGCAAATGCTTGGCCATGCGTTAGCTAACTATGGCTTTGAGGGTATATGCACACTGAAAGCAAATTCCATTATTTTGAAGCCATTCATTTTCAAAAGGAAAAATATGGGATTGCTAGCGGCACAAAACTGCATGCAAAAATGTTGAGCTGGAATGCAAATTGCAAGCTGCATCTGCATGGTGCTGACTAATCATGACTTGGGGCAATGTGCTGTTACCCCACTGCTAAAAACTGTCTGCGTAGGTAGTTCAATTATCATGTGTTCCTCCCCAAAAAAAAAAAAAAAAATCATGCATCAAGTTATTCGTAGCAACACCTCAGTTCTCTGTAACACACGTCCCTGATCTGCACAGAGAAACTAAGGGTAAATACACTGGTCGAGTGTTAGCTAAGCCCCTTCACAGAACTTCAGACTGTGATTTGAAGCTCAAGCACAATTGGGTCATGCAGCAAAACAAGGATCTGAAGCCCAATAGTGAGTCCACCTCTGAATGGCTCAAAAGAAACTAAATGAAGGTTCTGGGGTGGTCTAGACAATGTTCTGAACTCAATTGAGATGCTGGTGCAGAACCTTAAATGGGCAGTTCATGCTCGAAAGCCCCCCAATGTGGCCGAATTCTAGCAATTCTGTAAAGGACAGTTTTGATCTCCATAGCGATGTGAAAGACTGTTCTCTGGTTATCAGGAGCATTTGGCTGCAGTTAAATAATTTTTTTTTCACATGGACAATATGGATGTTGCTTAACCTTGTTCCTTCAATAAATGAAATGATCGTTTATCAACTGTGCTTGTTTCCTCATGGTCTTATATTACATTTTGTATGAGGATCTGAAACCATTTAGTGTGACAAATATGCAAAAATAGAGGACATCAGAAGAGGGTGCATTTCCACAGCACTGTACACGCTAAAAGCCAAACTGACACTCTTCAAATCAATCTGTGATTAGAACTGTCCGCCATGCACCTTTGTCTTCATATCATAACAGGCTTTTACGCTCTGTATATATGGCAGTGTGCAAGGCTGTAAAAACTTTGAATAACCTGACAAAAAAGAAATTTAGTATGGGTGTAACGAAACAAACAATCCCTCTAATTCCATGACGATACGTTGGCGCCTCGGTACATTTTCGACACAACAAAAATAAGCACTGCCTGAATAAGTGCCTTTTCAATTGATTATAACATTCAACATTATAAAGTACAATGATTAAAACTCATTAATAACACAGTGTTTATGTGATCCATTCTGAGCAGCGTATAACGATTCAGCGCGCTGTAATGAAACACCAGTCACTGGCTGTCGCATTATAACCTCCCAGGAAGCCAAAGTGCTCGCATACACCACACCTTAAAGACTTGAGGGAATCTTCCAGCTCCCGTTGCTGCTGAGTGTCGTAGTATGCTAGTATACTGACTTATAAAAACACTGTGGCATGTTTTAATATCTGGGCACTCTATTTAAAATCTGTTTTCTGGTCACTCCATTGCCCTCACTTCCTGTTTGGCAACTTAGCCATGAAACGCATTTGGGCGTTATGGAGGAATCATCCCACAAATCAAACATCAGAGGAAAGAAGTTTCGTTTGGGCTGGTCTCATGATGGTGCTGAGGTTATGAACATGAATTACCAAGTGAAATACGTGGCCACGCCTCCTGCGATGTGGAACAGGAGAACCACACTATGGGATGAAATCTGAGTAGGCAGAACCTAAACCTGAATTTGTAATGCTTCAAGAAACATGCAAATGTGATGAGGCCGAAAATCTCATGGATTCATTTATTAGTCATATTTTATGGCACAGCATGAAGCCATGAGGAGGAGCATCACAGAGGGGTTTTCTCAAATTGAAGCTGCTTGTGCTACCTTTTCTTGATCCGAAATCAAATTAATAACCAATGTTACTTCTTTAATTAACTGTCAATATAAAATATTTCCAGCACACTTCTTTTTCATCAGGGAATCCAGCCATGCTTTAGCATACGAGCATGGTGGAGCCAGCCGCAGGGGAAACCCGGGAGACCGGCTTCTCTTCCCCCGATTCAGTTGCTGTTGCTGATATTTTGCTTTGTGACAGGTTTGGTGTTAGAAACAAAGATTAGAAAAACAAGTTTTGCTCAGATTGGTCTCACGATGCTGTCTACCATATTTTGTGATGCCCGGACAAATTTTTTAGAAGATATTTAAAATAAATAAATAAATAAATGAATGTTTTAGCTCAAATTCAAAATGGCAGACTTCAAATCAACGCGTCCACAATCTGGACCATCACTCACATGAAAACAAAAGTCATGTCATGAGGCCAACAGTGTAGTGTAATGTAAAAAGTTCCCACACTTTAGAGGACTTTTCTTTTGTAACATGCTCCACATTTCCATCAAATGTATTTTTAGTCTAAGTGAAGAGAGCATGGAGCATGCATTATAAAGTCCAACTAAATGAAGGTTGCTGTTAGTCATTGCAGCCCTAAACATGAGCTTTCCAAAAGGCGTTCTGGAGACTCCACAAATGTGGAAAGCATTATGAGGAAACCCAACACTCTTCTCCCTGAGAACACCATCCCCACAGTGAAGCACGATGGTGTTAGCATCATGTTGTGGGGATGCTTTTCATCAGCAGGGACTGGGAAATTGGTCAGGGTTGAGGGCAAGACGAATGGAGTCAAAGGTAGGACAATCCAAGATAAAAATATGTTCCAATCTGCCAGAGACTTGATACTCAGGCGGAGGTTTGCCTTCCAACAGGACAACAACCCTAAACACACTTCCAAAGCTACAGTGGAGTGGCTCAAAGCCAACAACCTGAATGCATTACAATGGTTCAGTCAAACCCCAGACCTCAATCCAACTGAGAATCTGACAACCTCCAGCAATTTTGCCAAAAATGGGCAAAAAGATTGGGATCTGGATGTGCGAGGCTGATGACATCCCAGCCAGAGGTGATTCTACCCAGGGGGGTGAATACTTATGCAGTTAACGAATGTTTTGTCACAATAAATAAATGTTTCGCAGCTTCTAATGTTAGACATGTTGTATAAATTAAATGGTAAATATTCTACTGAAGTCCGGTTTAATTCCAGGTTGCAGTTAATAAGTAAGTAAGGCACTCTACACTGCAAGGGATATAAATTAAATTCTCATTACCGTAATACTCCGTCTCATCAGGATACATGGTGAGTTTTTAAATGTTAATTCCAAATATTCTTACACTAACACTAGTTTCACCTGTTAATTTTTTTAAATAAACAATCTGCTTTACCATTTGAGTGAGATTTTATCTGAGCAGCATCAGAAAACGGAAAATGTTCACAATAAGTCTCGCTAATAACTCACTATAATTTCAGACCTGACCGTTTATGTTCCAAAGCAAAAGACAGCAAATAAATGTGTGTTTTTGTGAGAAATCATAGACATAGGGAGTCTCTACTGATTCGGCTGAAAAAGTGAAAGATCTACAGACGCCACTCAGATTTTTTTTCTCTCTGCCCAAAGTTCAATCACACTCAACTTTCACCTTATGTCCTGCTGAACTTCCAAAACACAACCAGCGAGCTAACCCCCTGCCGACAGCTTGGGACGCAGCACATTACTTTGCACAGGAGACACTAATACTCATTAACACGACTGGTTTTTGGCATGCAAAGGATAAAGCGGCCCTCCACATCCCCCACATCCCCCAGGTCTGCAACTCTAACCCTATAAGCAGTTACTATAATCAGCATGAATTGTTTTACACTTTTGCAATGACCAAAAACTTCACACCCAGGACTTCCAGTCTTGTAAATGCTTATGGGATAAAACTGTGGAAAGCAGACACTGGCATACTGATCTTCATTCCCCAGAACCCTACGGTGTGTTTGGCGTCACACTACTGTTGCTTTACTTCCAGGATTTCCACTGATGATCATTTCAGGGTAGACTAATTCCACTCATATTCACAGCCAAACTGTTGCCTTGTTTCGGCCACGTGAGCCGTTTCTCATAGCCGCTACATTCATGAACATCTGCAGGAAAGCAGTTGTGGAGGATTCAGTTATGTCTGAGACAAGTCCCAGGAAAATATATACACAGATCTGAAGTCAGCACAGACATTACCAAATCTGCAGAAATGTACATGTGTTTAATCCACACTCCATCTCCGAACAGCAGCCAGAGTCTGAGGGCTAGCGGTATTTCGGCGCTGGATGGATCGCCGAAACAAAGCTGTGGCACGTGAAAGGTTTAAAAACTGTCATTTCTGGTTCATAATATGGTTCATATTTTTATACGTCTATTGTCGCATACCACATCACAGCATACTGAAGGCATATTGACACCGCTCAGTAAATCCAGCAGGGTCACAGTGATGTCACCTGATCCTAACTCCTGAAATCAAATTAGTCAGCCATCTTAGATCAGAACTCACCTGCTGTCCATACTGCACGCCTCCCATAGCTCCAGGAGCTCGTCCCTGCATGCCCATTGGGTATCTCTGTGGTCCTGGGGACCCATAGCCTTGCCCAGGGTAAGCAGGCCCTTGCTGGGCCCCTGGTGGAGGCCCCTGCTGCTGAGAGTATGGGTTTCCTGCTCCATAATGCTGGCCCCTGATCTTCCCCACCTGGTCCATTGGGCTTGGGGTCTAACAAGACATAAAAAGGGAGAGAAAGAAATTCAGCAATTCAGCTCCCACCTACATGCAGTCATACCGGCAGTAACTTCACCTGACTGTGCGCAATCCTGTCTGTAAATAAGATCTGACACGTCGAATGCATCATCCAAAGGTAGATTCAAGAAAGATGGATTCTTGACTAACATTTTAATTATAGTTGAACTGTATAATAGGATTCCCCACTTGCTCAGGACTGTGGGAGTGTATCAGACTGAATGTTGACCGTCAATTTCTCCCAAAATTACCACACGATTCTCCACGGCAGAACACACCAAAGCAGTACACTCAACTAAAGAAACTGAAATCTCTCAAAATATTATATACACACAGGCACAGAACACACACGCTGAAAGCAGTCTGACACACAGGTTTACACGGCTGTCGTTTTTAAAAGGATTACTCGCCTCATTCAGTCAGACTGCACCCCGATCGCTTTACTCTATTCTGACTGAGGGGTTTACTGAATATCTACTCCATCTGAAGGTTCAGTGAAGAGAGGAAAAAAGAGCCATGCTGGTCAAGGAAAAAAAGCACTTATAAACAGGAAATGAGCACTTCAAAATATTAAACAGTTTCTCATTCAATCAATAATTCATTAATTCAGTAACACAGGCATGACATGAGGCCAAAGGTTGACACACACCTAGGCGAAAGATATTCAATCGCAGTTTTTCTACAATCAGCACATTTCATGTTACCGTCCATTTCTTTCGGCAAGTCAGTTACAGCGTCTACTCCCTTCACATCACTTTTTAAATCGGTTTAGACACAGATTTATTTCAGCTTTAATTCACTACATCAGAATTCCAGTGGGTCAAAAGTTTAGATATATCAAGTTGACTTTTTCTTTAAACACTCTGGAAGACTGCAGAAGCTTCTGATTGGCCAGTCGTCCTAATTAGGAGTGCACTTGTGGCTGTATCTCAGGGCTTTAGAGCCAGTGCCTTTTTGCTCTTGATACCGTGGAAAATTCAAGCAACTCAGCCAAGACCTCCAAAAAAAAAAAAAAAGTAGACCTCCACATTTCCAGTTCCTCCTTAGGAGCACACAGACGCTGCATCAGGAAGGAGACACAAATTAAACACTGGAACCCCACAACAACAACAACAGCAACAACGGAGCTGGTCAAGGAGATGGAGGTATAAGGTACTGAAGTACATCCACCTTTAAGAGATTCCTCAGTAATATCGAAAGTCAACCCAGGCCTAATGAGAGGTTTTTAAAATCAAACGCCAACCACAAGCAGGAAATCCACTGCACCAAAACAAACACCGAAGCAATCTCAACACTTCAGTGCTGTGCATTTCCCCATATCATTACATGTAAAAAAAAAAAAAAAAAAAAAATAGGTAATGTTTGTTATTTTCTGGATATAGACATCAGTAAGTTCTAATAATCAGTAAAGAAAGAGCTAACGAGCTCACTGGCAGTAGTTATATACGGCTACATTTACTCCGAGCGACTTAAAGAAGAGCTCTGTAGTCTCTAACACACGTCCTCATGCTAGTTCAGCAGCTCACGGACTCGGTATCATCGAGCTAAAGCCCGGATGAGGACGTTAGCACAGTATGAAAAGAAAACACACAAGACACAGATTTTATTAAAGAGATTGACAAAGTGTTAGATTCAGCGCACCCTTGAAGTACACGGTCATTAGCATCCCATCAATACCAATACGTCTGGACAACGTTTCTGTCTCTAATGCTTCACGTCAATTAAATTTTTGAGAAAAGTCGTCTGGAGGTGAGAGCACAGGGACGAAAAGAAAAGTCGCTCATCCAGAGACAGTGTGTGTGACTGGGA
>JAKKZN010000029.1:11337018-11341333 GCA_033441825.1 Pangasius elongatus
ATGTCAAAGCTGCAGACCCTACGCTTTCCCACAGAAATTTATAAATCGCCCGACTTGATAGCCATCGTGATCGTTCAGAGATTCCCAATACTATCGTCAATCATCCCGAGCCTAGTCAACATTCAACATTTACTCAGCATTGCTTCCCGTCTTGTGTTAGCCACTACATTAAACAAATGTCAGAAAGAAACCCCAGACAGGTCTACCAGCAGGGGAGAAAATTCTAACTGTCTATTGTTGGCTAATGACACAAACTAGCGTGCGGTGAATTCTGGCATTAGGTATTACTTTTTTTGTCTTGTAATGTAATACCACAGTAAAACCACTGGGGGCAGCAGCACTGACACCACTGTACCACACGCAAAACAGATCGACGGATTTAATTTGCAACATACACACGTCTGGCTTAGATAACAAGAAGCCAACTGGAACCATCAGACCGAATGTGGGTAATGAGAGATGAACACGCTTTTAAAAAATAAAATAAAATAGATAAATAAAAGACAGTAAAAGGGCTTTACAATGCGGTCTGGACAAAAACGGAGATACCGTTCATAACAGCGCCAGCGTTATAAACGGGAAGAAGCCGAAAGCTCCTGCTTGGTGAGAGGAGTATACTAATCCTTCCACTTTATAGCATCGTATTACATTTCATTCAAGGGGCCTGATATTTTAGTTGATGTAGTTACATTATTAACATTAAGGATGAACATCTACGTGATTTAGACTAGTTTTGATAAAGAGGTAGAGAAAGATCCATTTAAATCCACAAATTTCAAGTTTCTTGTGTTACTATTTAAAAATGAAATTCCTTATACGTTATTAAATCGGTTACTGTAACAGGGAATAATCATTAGATTAGCTGCAAGTGGTGATCTGCAGGGTCAAGGCGCTCCTCACAAACAGCTCCCCAGTTCCCCGTTCTTGCCAGTTTACACAGAACAACAAAGACCATAGATAGTTTTGTGAAGATAGCTCAATGGTAACCCTGTCAAATGTCTGCTGAAATTTGATTGGCAGATGGCAGCCATGTTTTTTAGGTAATCACGTCAACATCAACCCTTCCCTTAAAGATCAGCACCAAGATGCACTACACCAAATTCCAGCTTGCTCAGACTTACTGCTCTCGAGAAACAGTTACCGGACCTCAACTCTGCCCTCTATATACGACCAAACTTTGAAAGCCAAACAAGCGTGCAGATCCATGCAATGAATCGTGAGTTATTCATCCTCACATGCTCCTGAGTAGACTGACATCAAGTTTGCAAATTGCAAATGAGCTCAAAATCTCAAAATCAATTTTTTTTTTTTTGGCCAAATTAGATGGAGAATGTTGGTGGAAAGCAATTTTCAAGTCTGGGCTTTGACTGAGCCATTCCACAACACAAACCTTCTTTTGATGTCAAACAGTTCCTTTGTAGTTTTTGAGCTTTGGCTCATTGTCCTGTTGGAACAATATATTTTCACCCTAAATGCAGATGTCTGGCTGACTGGAACAGGATCTCCAGTCCTGGAGCAGTTTGCTTGTATTTGGCTCCATTCATGTTGCCTGTGATGACGGGCTTTCTGGTTCCTCCTGCTGAAAAGAAACCCTGATGCTACCACCACCGGGCTTCATCACAGGAATGGTGTTACCTGGCTGTTGGGCTGGATTTGTTTTGTAGCAAACATTATTGCTTTGCTTTTAGACCAAATGGCTCCACTTTAGTCTCATCAGACCACAAAATCTTTTTCCAAAAGCCCTCAGATTTTCTAGCATGGTGTTTCTTTGCAGGATGGATCTGTGAAGAGCTGATGATATTGTTGAAGTTTACACAGGTCTTCCAATTCTGCTAGCAAGCTCCAACTCCTTCAGTGTTGTAGCTGGACTCTTGGACACTTCTCTTGTCTGAGCACTCAGTTCAGCCTGATCTTGGTAGTGTCTGGGTTGGCCCATTTTTTTTATAATGGATTTCACAGTGCTCCTAAGAAGGATCAACACTCTGCGTATGTTTTAATAATATTCTCCTCCTAATAACTCCATCTTGAATCGTCACTGTCAGTTCCTTGGTCTTCATGACAGCAGGACTGATCTGATCTGCTGGTTTAGCTATGAGACGTCCCGAAGTCAGAGATATGTATTGTGTAAGCGTACAGCTGGACGCAGGTGGATTTAAAACGAACATGTGTACGCTGTTTAACATATTTAAAATGAATTCTCAAAATTTAAATACTAGCCCTAATTTAGATTGCTAAAAGAAAGTGGGGTGAAATCTTATAAATTAAACAGTTTTTACTTTTATTTTTCAAATGATTGAGGACATGTAAATACTTAAAAACAAATTTCTGTAAAGAGTCACTTCAAAATAAAATCCTATTCTAATATGCTTAAATTTGAGGTAGTAATACAGCAAAAAGAGAAGTAATCACTGGGGGGTGAATACTTTCTGGAGGCACTGTAAACAAACAAACAGCAGTATAAAATCAACAAATACACCTCAGGGATGCACGGTATGCTTATCCTTCATGTTCAAACCCAGTGTTTGTGGAGGTTGGGGGTTTGATCTGATGAACTGGGGTCAGTAGTCAGGGACAGCGCTGTGCTATCTGTGCCATGTGGGACCCGTAGTAACGACCCCTGCTGCACTCTCGACCTCGGACACGCTACGGCTACACACCGGTCATGGAACACAGCCTCGCTGTCGGTGATCACAGGTCACACACTAATGAACTAACATGTGATGGGAAGCTAACCTTTCCTGGTTGTGGTCATGACCTTCTCATACAGTTCGCAATGTGCTGTGTTCTGTTAAAGCACAGGGCTAATCGATGGTGTTTGGAAGATGACAAAAATATCTGAATAAGACCTTTGTATAGTTGAATAATATGCACATCACACTTAGTACAATTCTCAAAAACACAGATTTTACATACATTAGGTCAAAACATCCGAGACTCCTGGGGAAAAGTAGACGCTTTCAGAGTGATCAAACGCAGCATTTAGCCGAGCTCACTCACCTTGGCCGAGCTCGCGCCTTCATCCGTCACGCTCACATCCAAGAAGTACCTTTTATTTATTTATTTATTTATTTATTTATTTATTTATTTATTTATTTTTTTTTTACAGTTTTTAAGTTCTACTGAATTCCTATTAAGCAGCTAACTTTGGCTACTAGCTGCTAACAGTCACCAGCAAGCTAATGTTAGCGTAGCCTATCTAGTAAGAGTGTTATGTAAATATTTTCACAACAAACAATTTCATCTGTTCGGTCACTCTGAAAGCATCTACTTTTCCCTGGGAATCCCGGCAGATTCTACGCATTTAAAGGCAAATCTTAACCCTAGCAAAAAAAAAATCGGAATATGCCACAGAAAAACAAAACTGTATTTTTTTGTAGGAGTTCCTCAAAAAACACCAAAAGAGCAGTTTTTATCTCCTCAATAGAGCGAGAGATGAGCAAACCGACATGCGAATCTGGATCAGCCTGAGTATGTGTTTTGAACTCTCCGATATTAACTGGAAGCTCCACCCCTTTCCCGATATCACACGCTCTCGCTTTCAGTTACGATAAATGAATATTTGGAGTTCATTAATATGAAAAAGATCTAGCAGTACACATTCTTCTTACATTAACATTGGACTAACTAGCTAACATTAGACAAGTATACGTTTATCATCAGTTTACTGTATTCATTAAGAACGCCTCTGAAAATGATCACCACGGCTAGCTTAGTTTACAGTCTACACAGGAAAAAATGGTGATGATTAAAAGGTGTTTTGTGTTTGTTCACTGTTTCTTTGTGCTATCCTTCCCCGGTGTGGTGCTGAATTACTACTCCATGCACATCTGTCTTACACTGAAGACACACACGCTGCTGCACATTTACTCAACATTTCACTGTTTCTGTTGTTCACTCCCAAACTGCTGACTAATCACTCCTGAACCGGTCATCACTGGGAACGTAGTTATTCTGGAAGATTTTAACACTGGTACAGACAGAGAGGAGTGCAGCAGTTGTGGATACGGGATGAAGTGATGGGAGGAACGAGGCCTGATGGAACACACAGCACATAATCTCCCCAATCAGACGGATGGATGAGGAACAGAAGATAAACAACTGCTGCTAATTTAATCCTCCATACAAGCCACATGGCCTACAAAACACGTGCACCCCACTACAGCTCCATCCAAACATCCAACTCACACACACCAAAACACTCACACAGTCCATCGCACCCAATAATGAGAGCAATAAAGTTTTTCCCCTTCAAAACACAGCACAGGTCAGGAAGAGTCAACCATGAAGCTTCGGAGTCGATTCCACACACTGAAAA
>JAKKZN010000029.1:11341433-11357684 GCA_033441825.1 Pangasius elongatus
TTTTTCCCCTTCAAAACACAGCACAGGTCAGGAAGAGTCAACCATGAAGCTTCGGAGTCGATTCCACACACTGAAAATGAATCATCTCGCACGCTTGCTCTCTCTATCACACACACACACACACACACACACACACACACACACACACACACAGCAAGTATATTTAATCACTCTGAGGTTTCAGTGTGAGCGACAGGCAGCGCATATTTATTGTGTGTATTTTGAATTTGTCTGAATTTTAAATAATCCAATTAATAATAAGAAAGACGAAGAATCAACAGATCAATCAATTATCAGGATAATGGTTAGTTGCAGTCCCACTCCAAACCATTACCATTCCACATCATCTTCATATTGGACTGTTTCTGTACACACAAGGTGCAGTGTGATCAATTTCACCATCATATGCTCTTCCACCAACACGTCTGTTTTTCAGATGAGCCTTTCTTTGGGTTTCTTTACTTCAGTTAAACTGAACCCTGATTTTCTCCAGCTTTCTGCTGAGGTTTCATTGATTTCTCACAAAACATGTGACAACACAAAGTTCAGCAGAGCTCGTGCCACAGCTCACAACTGTGTTGTGTGCACGCTCACAGATCCCAGCTGTTCATCCAGCTGTTCAGAAGGAAGCTCAAGATTTAGATGGAAGTGGAGAGATACATCCCTGCAACCAGCCGTCCGGACCGTCAGCACCACTCGAGCGCATCAGCAGAGTGCAACAGGCTTGTNAGTTTGGAGGAAATCAGTACGTTAATCTGCTTGGAAATGTCTTAAATGTAAATGTCAGAAGACAATCTGTTACCCTGACAGCATCTCAGCTTAAACGTAGCACACGGCTAACTCCAGCGTCTCCAGTGAACACTACACTACCTACAGCAGCCACACAACACAACCTGCGGGTGGGCCTGATGATCAACTCAGCACAGTAATGAGGTGAGTAAGGAGACGTGTACTGGGAACCGATAACGAACACTGCAGGAACAATATCAGAATATATACGCAGTGTGATACTGGCTACTAGGATTGCGGGAAATAGTTGTGTGATGAACTGTGATGTTTTCTTCACCTGATGCAAGAAACTTAAGAACTCATCATTAAAAACACAATTCATGATTGCTTCCTTCAGTCATGTTTATATTCAAAATGAAGGAGGGAGAGATGGGAAAAGGCATGCAGTGAAGAAATTCCAACCAAGAAAATCAAGCCAACGACTTTTTTTTAAAAGCTGGCATTTGGGAGCACTTTGGACTTTATGAAGCCGACGGTGAAGAGAGCTTTGCAATTTGCAAGACCTGTCAGGTCAAGATTAGATCCGTTGGATGCTATCACCTGGAGGCAACGTTAGCAGGAAAAACTGTTGCGGCTAACCAGAGAACCCTTCCACTGGCACCCAAAAAAAAAAAAAAAAAAAAAAAACATAATTAAATCTATCCCATGTGTAGAAAATAGTAATGGAGATGCATCAACAATCTTTTTCCAATCCAACCGTAAGCCCCTGAATCGTAACCGAACTGAATCATGAGGCAAGTGAAGATTCTCAACCCTACTGCGAGAAGAATAAACCACGAGCAATCAGGAACACTCAGAGCGAGAAAGCACAGAAGAAGGAGGAATAAAACATGGAGGCATAGTGCGACATGGCTAAAGCCGCCCGACTCCAAGCTGCTAGCAAGAGACGTCCAATCAGCATGGCCGCTCACAGCATCAGCAGTAAACACTGCAGCTCTTCTTCCCTTTAAATGAGTTATAGTGTATATACACGCAGCAGCTTTAGATCATTAACATACAGACACGTTCACCTGTTAAATCTATAAACACGGACTCTACACTTCACTGCTCTGAGGTAAATATACAGCGCATTAGCTGGCTAGCTCGTTGCAAACAAAAAGACCGACATGGAGGCGTTAATCCCCCCCCACCCCCACCCCCCGCATTATATAAACGGTAATGCGTTTGTTCTAACACGTTACCGTTTCTATAGTAACAAGTCATTCACAGGGACGTGCATATTATTAAAACTAATAATTAACAGTTTTACAATAACGTGCTGTATTTTTTTAAGATATAGGTGTATAAACCATTGATGCGGTTTTCTGTGAGGAGATGTTTGTTTAACATTTAAGGAAGGAGTCTCCAGACTCAGCGCTTTGTGACGGTCAGTTTTCCTCCACAGGACAGTCTTCAGGAGTTTCTGTGCTTTATGCTTTCTCAGTACTTCAGGAGAGGGGAAAAAAGAAGCAGGTGAGGGGGGGACCGTTTACAGGCGTTATAAAATCAGTGTTAACTTCCAAAAAACATTAAATATTACTAAAAGGTTAAAAATATGATGCATCATTTGTTAATAAATAAATTGTAATCGTTGGCAAACTGCTGTAGTGCAGAGGACGACGACTCGGCCTCACGCCAGCACGCATCAAACCACCACACTGTTGATTACTGTCCTACAACAGCATGCCCTGGTGTGTGTTATTACTTGGTTGTTGCATACAACTCCTGACAGATGCCTTATCCAGGTTATTTTAATCAGTGCCATTATATAACTTCTCTTGCCGTATTGTTCAGAAGGTTTTTCTGTCCCAATGACCACAGGGCAGGAGTGCAAGCTGAAAGCGCACAGGCCTCCGAACCACAGCGCGCTTTAGATCATGGGAACCAAGTGACTCAATTTACTGATTTACAGTCAATTAAGTCTTTTAGGCAGCGACTCTCACATCAAGCCTACATATTTCATTTTCAGCATTTGTAAGTAACAGCTCTTAAATAAAGCAGAGAGTGAGTAGTGAGAGTGCAGAGAAGATAAACAGTCTGAGGCGGCTGAGACAGCGCTCTCAGGTTCACCATGTTTATAGGCAATAGCACATTCACTCGAGTCGTGTGTGCTGTGAGACTACAAATAACCAGCGACTGCTTCATTTAACACATCAGTTCATGTTAGAGTTGCACTGTGAATTTGGATAACTCCTAATACACCACTGCTTATTAACTTTTTCACAAAGTTGTTAGCTAGCAACAGAACTCAAGGTTTCAGTGACTGGCACAAATACGCCCCCGGAGTTTCTGCTTCCAGTCATCTCGGTAAAGATGACTTAAACGTTTAGCCTAGACTTCTGTATACTATATAACCTTTGATAACCTGCTGCCTGACCTCAGAGCTTCTCTGTTTCTCTGTGGCGTCTTAGCGTCCCATGTCCGTGCTGCTGAACAAATAAAGCCGCGATTGTCTTCGGTCACAAAACATGAACAGAGATTTAAAGAAAAACAGAACAGAGTGTTGTCTATCAGGGCGACTTCACTATACAGGAATTCAGTAAGTATCTCTGCTGCGGTTCAACACCAAGCACATGCACTTTACATCATTTCATAACATTTACATTTATGGCATTTGGCAGATGCCCTTATCAAGAGCGACTTACATTTATTTTATTTATACAACTGAGCAGTTGAGGGTTAAGGGTCTTGCTCAAGGGCCCAGCAGTGGCAGCTTGGCGGTGCTGGGGNTTTCGTGCACATTGCTGATCTTGTTAATAGGTGATTAATAACTAAATGCTAATTCTAGAAACTAGCAGCTACAGCAGACTTGTAAGCAGGTCCCGGGAGGGTTTTTCCTGCTGTAATGGTGTAAGGTGCACACTATTCCCCCTATCGCTGATTGACGACCGTATCGCCGGTGGCTTTTTTACGTCATTACAGCGGGGAAGAAATACAGGAAGTACAGGAAAATAAAGGAATTACAGGATTGCACACAATTTCACAAGCCTACTGTTGGAGTCTTCTCAATCATTAACCAATATTAGAAGAATACTTAGCTTCTTAAAATCTGTATTTGCACTGCTGACCATTGCACCATCTGACTGATGAAAATCAGTTGCTACCTGAAGGTAAAGTGATAGTGCAATGTGCTGTATATGTAAAGCCAAGTACACACTACACAACATTCAGAAGCTCAGAATCGCTTTCACACTACACAACTTTAATCATTTGTGATCAGTAGATCAGTGGACATGTACACTATGCGTTCTTTCATCTGCCGACGGAAGGCCTGATCCCCAAATCCCGCTTTCTCATGAAAATATACACAAGAGCTGTCTATCTTGTCTGTCTAAAAACAAGAGAAAATGTGGAGGAAATAGTGGTTGTGGAGACACAGGCAGCGAGGTGTCTGTTCTGCAAAGAGAACTGGAGAAACAGCGCAAAAAAAAAAAAAAGTAGCTATTTTGCTAACAAACATGACATGCCAAACAATCTCTTATAGAAGAGATATTATTGTGCTTACATTCTGCAAATGAATTCAACTTCCTCTCGTGATGCTGAACCTTTCACACTAAACGAGTCGCCTCTGACTCGGACACCGGGGCTAGCAGCGTGCACTAATGATCTGCTTGCCAGCTAATAGCTTTCGATACCGATAACCAGTCTGGTACAGGTCCGATACTGAGCTCATTTACTCACACTTGCTCCGATACCAACATCCAATGCAGTGTGATACTATGCCATGTGAGCCTACATGACACGAAATGAGATCTGGACTTATTTCATGATTAATGATAGCAATTAAAGCAAATCAGACTGCGAAATGTACTCTGTGAAAATGGCAAGTAATCGGATTAAACACCTTAAACGTAAATCTCAGCGTGAGGAGTTCGTCATTAGCAGTACACGACAGCAAGCGCTGGCTAGCAGGCGGGCGTGGGGGAGATGAAAACACCAAAAAATAAAGATTTAATTGCGTTTAGGACCTGCCGTTTCACACAGGAGCTGCGCAAGATGCAAAAGTACGCCAAAATAAAGTACATCATCTTATTTTCCTCTAATAAAATCAGCAGATGAGACAATCAGCACGTGAATCCAGAATGAGTGACAGCTGAGCTGGAAAACATACGCCGATGCCCACTCCTGCTTTCTCATTTCTCACACTCGCTTTTAGTTTATTATAAATGTTAAATAAAGTCTATCAGTGTGTGTCTGACACAATTATTAAATAAATACACAATATCAGTTAACTTAGGGAGGCCACTGGAATATTTTGATCCAAATTATTCAAAAACTCTTTCCTTTTTGGCTAAAAGAGAAAAAAAGGCTGAAAATTTTAACCTTAAAAAAAAAGTAAGCCTACAATAAAGTGTAAAATTGAACACTTCATAAACAGTATTGAGAATTATAAAACTGCTTTGCTCTCCCATGAGGTCACAAACCATTCCGGTTTCAGGAGCAACAGCAGACGAGAGATTTGCAGAAGGATTATATAGAAATGTACTGTTCTGTTTCTCACTGTTCACCGCGTTTACCTCCCTCCTCCATCACGCTGCATTAGAAGCCTACAGCTTTGTTGTATTGAATTTTATTTTCCAGTTAATAATAGGTAATCAATTGATGAGGGGTTTTTGGGCCTGTGGTTGAGGGACGGTACGAGTTCTCAAAAAACTGAGACGTGGGCTTATGGGGAAAACGTGTGAATACCTGTGGCCTCGAGACAGGCCTAGCTGACCACCATCAGTCCCTGACAATGCAAACAGCTGTACAGAAGAGCTTTCCCGAAGTGAAACAAACCTGCTCTTCTCCACTGCAACCCTACACAAGCCGACGTAACCAAGTAGCTACGCTTACACTTATAAATGAAACTTTTGCAAAACAGAAGTTTTCCACTGGTGTGCGTGTTTAAATGTAATGCATTTCACAGCTGTGTGACGCACCTCAGTGCTGTAACTATAGCACATGCTCGCGAATCTCTCCGCCTGCCGCACTACACACATCGGCCCAGGCACAACCCGTCTGACGCTTTTTACTAGCTGGATTACTCCGTGTGCGTGGATGACCCATGATCTTTTGGGAAACGGAGACACGCGAGTAAGTGGAAACACTGGCGAGACCGAGCAAACTAAAGTGCAGTGCAACGCTGTCATATATCCACTGCACGGCTAAACACACGAGAGAAAATAACACGAGAACGCCGCAGCTGTAGCCTGCCAACGACTGAGTGACTTTCCATCGAGGACACACACACACACACACACACACACACACACACACACACGTGATAAAACTTTATCAGGACAGGATATAGACTATGGAAACAAATTTCCCCTCTTAGGAGATTCATATAGTCATGTTTCCCTTACTTCATTAATAACTAGCTTGCCATGTGTTTGTTAGCTAGCACTCTGTAGCCTAGCCAGTAAAGTCTGAGGGCCACCTAAACATGGGCCTGGACACCACGCTCGCTTAGCTAATGAACTTGTCGTTTACGCCACATGTTTAACAAAACATTCCCTCGTACACTCTCAAAGCAGCCTGTTTGAGCATCGTTTCAATCACGGCACATGTCCAGAGATTTTTTACAGCCAATTTCCAACATCCTGTTTTAGCTATTCGCTGCAGACATCAGCCCCATACTGCAGGTTTCCCTAAGACTGGACACCGCAAGCCTATTAAACTTTATAAAACACTTCCGAAAAGATGCTACTATATATGAAAAGCGTTGGCCAATCAAAGTGTGCGCAGAATCAGTGGAAACGTGAGCCCTGTTGGGACGGGATTAAATGTACACGGGTCCTGGGGTCAGTTCTTATTGTACAGGAGCTCCTCTGGGATTTTATCCATCGGCCATGTCGGTGTTCGTCTCCTTCCTCCTCTGAGAAGATTTCAGGCTGAATTAACTACTGTAACTCGGCGCTCGTTTGATCAGTTAAGTCCAGATACGTGTCCGTGATTTTCTATACACACGTCTCCTCACGCTGGGGGAAAAAGGTGCTTGACTGCTGCATTTTCAGGAGGAGAAAGAACATAAAATGATGAAGAAAAGCGAGATCCTGCAGGCGGATTAAAGGAGGCGTTATAACGACAGCTACAGGTTATAAAGCATTACTTTAGATTCACATACACACACAATACCATCAACGTTCTCCAACTTTCCTATAAATAATGACCAGTTTTATCAAAGCCACTTCCTGAGACATCTAATGTTAAATGCTGATACAGTCATACTGTAAGTGATGTAAAGAGCCGTGTTTGCAGAAAGTTGTAGCACTGACAGGGCACATAAAGAAAAAGTATTAGACAACTCCTGTTAATAAACTAATCCCATCCGAGCAGGGCTTTAGAGACTGTTTGCAGAACGTATAGAGAAATATCCAAACAAGGTCTACTGCTGTATTATTTGTCAGAACGCGTCATGCACACCCCTGATCCACATATGGACCTAATATATACCACTACACGTCCTTTTATATAGGCCTATACTGCACAAAGGTCCCATTTCACACAATGATTACATTTTACACATAATTCATACGGAGCAGAACATCCATGGAGTAATCGGGTACATCCTGGACACACACACACACACACACACACACACACACACACACACACACACACACACACAGCTGAAGTGCAGCAGCAGCGCGTCAGCAGGACTCTTTGCAGCATTGCATTACAGATCATTATACATGGCCAGGAGAAGACAGGGAGCCAATCAGATTTCAGCTCGCGTGTCAACCCAAGACCAACTGTGTCCTGGCTTTGACAGAAGTATTTTACCTCCATAATTCAAATCCCAAAGCCATGCAGCCTGCTCCTGCTCAAATCACTGACCTGTTTAACAGGCGACCAGCACAAACCCCTCAGCACTGTCCACATCAGCACATCCTGCTGACTGAAACCGACACACGGTCCACTCTTACAGCTTCACAAGCAGGACTTTCACACACATTCAACACCAAACCGACCCGAAGTGTCATGTGGCATGCACCAGCAGCAGCCTGGCAGCGTGCACTCTGTCAACATCTGCAACGGGCCTGTGCACGAGCCATCAAAACCACTGCACTTATCACACACCGTCCGGCAGCCAGGTACGAGAGAGGTGCACAAGGCTCTACTGTACAGCACCGCTGTTCATCTGCACGAGTTACACCGCATCGCGCTTCCTACCGCAGTGAGAGACCAGGGCAGAAGTGCGCAGCTCTTTTTTAGGTGCATTCCCATTCCCACACTTCACTTTCCACGAGTCAAGTCCATCATCATGCCAACTCTCAGCTTAACCCCTGCTACAGCGCAATCAGAAGTGGAGACTACACTCGTTTAGCTCAGTTCAGGAGGAAAAGCAGGAAAAAACACATCTCATGCACACTGCTAGGGAGGAGAACAGAAAGGCAGCCATTTTAGAGAAGACGTAGAGAAACAATGGCAGGTTCGCAGCAGCAGTTTGTTTCTAACAGCACTCCAGCTCTCAGCGAGCGCGTGCTCACGCACAAAGTTGGAGTGCAACAAAGTTTACCTGGTTCCTGTTGAGCGCGTGAGCGGTGTTGCCCGGGCTCATGGGGGGCGCGTGATGGCCTCTTTGTTGCCAGGGCGGATGTCCCCCTCCGTAGTGATTAGTGCTGCTCGCGTCCCCTGCTCCTTTACCCGTCCCGTCCTGACTGTTACAGTCAGCGTGCGGGTAGTTCTGGTAGCCTCTGCCGGCGGAGGGGGAGGTCAGGAGCTGGTTGAGAGTTGGGGTCGGGGTTGACGGAGGGTTGCTCATGTTATACCTCTGATTATTATACGAACCCGCCATAAGAGTTCCTCCCGGCTGCTGCTGCTTGCCTGGCTGGCTCGCTGGGTTAGTGCGCGGGGAATTCATGCCATAACCTTGGCCCTGATACTGAGTCCGGTTTGGGAACGGCCCATAGTTGTTGTAGTGGTTGGGGAAGCCGTGATCGTGCGAGTTGGTGGGATAGGGCTCCATTACACTGCCCGGCAGCACCGGTGCCATGCCAGGGCTTTGTTGTCCGCCATGTTGATGAAAAGGGCCCCGGGTGTAGTGCTGGCTGCAGCCGTATGGTGGTGGAGGGAAAACGCCCGGGTGGTGATGAGCAATGCCCGGGTGACTGCTAGCGTCTAGATCGTTCTGGTTGTTATTATTACTGTTGTTCATCCGGGACGAATTGTCGTTGCCGTTTTTCATGTCAGGGTCCCCTCCTCCTCCTCCTCTTCTTCCTCCTCCCGGTGCATTAGCTACCTCCGCGCCGTCCTGCAGCTCTTTCTGTCCGGGAGAGCCGCCGTTGTCCTTGTTTTCCTGCTGCGTGTCTCCCGGTACCGAGTCCTCCTGCGCGTCTCGGTCCGCTTTCTTCAGTTCGGCGGCTGGGCTCGTGCTGAGCGCAGCGACCTGAGCGGCCATTATTCCCTCTCTCCCTCCCTCCCCTCCCTCCCTCTCTCTCTATATATCTCCCTCTCTTTTAAAAGGAGTCACTTCTCACAATCGAGCTCCGAACAGCACTGGATATAAATACGATTATTTTACCAGTGTACCTGTGTCCCGGATCATTCCTCCCCACCCTGCCTCCAGACCGGACCCGGCCTTCTTTCCAGTTTCTAAGTTAAAAAGTTTCGTGATTGATATAAATGAGGACCCCAGGAATGAATTGAACTGACACAAAATGTGTGCACAGTGCCTCTGTCACAGCAGCAGAGCAGGAGCGAGAATCCGATCTAACCAGCACGAGGCTCCGCGAGACACAGCCATTTTACCGAGGCGCAGAGTCACATGGAACAGCAGGCGTGGAGCTGAGCATGCGCGCGGATCCGGACTACAGAGGAAACATGGCACAGAAACATCGTACTCCTGTACTTTCACTTCAGGATGGGGGTTTGGACAGATATGGAAAATATAGGAATGACCAAAAATACAAAAAACCCTGTATTCTCTATTCTCCCACCTAATGCATGACTCCATAAATTACTCTCATGGACATAGCAGTTATTATTTAATGCTGCAGCAGACTGTGTTATATTCTTCCTCACACACAGAGGAGGATAAAAGTGCATGCACCCTCTACATGTGCACACAGCAAACAGGAGTGGCAAAGCGAGAAGTTTCTCCTGTGCAGAGGAAAGCGTGAAATTGCAGCCTGCGCGCGCGCGGTTCCGCATGGAAAAGGAAGAATGATGGGGGGATGGACCGAGAGCAGGAAGTGAAAATGGAAAAAAAAAAAAAAAGAAAAGAAAAGGAGAGTGAAATGCTGTGCAAAGAGGAGCCTGCAAAACATGAAGCCTGTAAAAGGACCTCAGTAATAATATATATTTATATATAAAAATCTGCACCAACGAATATACGCAATGCTAAAACTGCACAAAATGTAATTTCAGGTGTGTTGGTTAGCTCGTGCTCCCCCACTCCTCCTTCTCTCTCTCTCTCTCTCTCTCTCTCTCAGCACAAGTTTGCTATAGCAGTGTGGGGGAGGGGAGTGAAGCTCACAGCTCACATACAACCTTATTCAATACACAGAATCAGTTAAAGGTGCAACAGTCATTTTTTTTATTATTATGGCCTCATTTGGTAAACAGTAGAAAACAGTAGAACATGATCAAAAGGTTTAAGCCATGGCCTCAGCACAAATATATGGCTGAGAAAACCCCATTTAGAAAACTGTGTTATGAGCCATGGTGCTTGTTTGTACAGACATGGGCCTCCTGTCAGTCTTTGTATAGACACACCCCCAACGCCCCTTCAGTCCACCCCCATCTCAGTCTGTTTGGAAAGAAGAAATATGGCTGAGCAGGGACACGGGTGTTTTACATCAGGGACGCTGGAACTGTAACCAGCGCACATGTGATTTGTGCTATGACGTCACACTCGAATGATAGTGCATTCCTTTTTCTTTTACTCAAGAAATATGGTTTTCATAAAAATCAGTGAATCCCGAGAAACGTCCGTATCCTAGTCACGCTCCAGAGTGTGTGTAAATTTACACATCAGAAGACTCACTAATGTAAACCTCGACCTGATCGACTTCTGATCATATAATCTGCACAGATTCTACACTTTTCTCTCTGGAATATTCTGTGGAGTTTAAACTGTTAATGTTTATGACGCTTTAACCAGAGCGACTGATAGAGGAGCTTTAGAGTCTCGATCAGAAACACGTCCTCCTGCTGGTTCACTCGCTCAGGGCCTCAGAGCTCCGCCCACAACATTCACTCAAAACCAGTCGCTTTATTTTATTGCCTTTAATTAAAGAATATAAAAAATAAAGAAAGCGGGCCGAAACAAACTTATCCATTAAGACAAAAACTATAATCAGTAAGCACCCAGCGCAGCCAGATAATTCTCCTGAGAGCAACACACCATGCTGTACTATGAAAAACGTAATGACAAGAAATGCAGTAGAACTAGAATAAACGCAGTGGGTGTATTAAAGATGAAAAGGAATAAAAGATGGGTGTATTTCATTACTGGTGAAGCTGGATGCAGATTTACCGACGTTGCTCCTGCGTGGGTATGTACATGCTATCTGTATAAAGCTTTGAATTTTCTGGCTGGTTTTATATAACAAATCAAATACATATATTTTATCTCTTACAGAGCTGGCAATGGTAAGGCAGTGTGCGCTGGATGAACCACCTTCATGGTAATTTAATGATAGCTAACTCCTGTACAGCTACTGATGCTAACACTGGAGCTTAAAATCTAATGAGTCCTCATTACAAAGAAAAACAGGACAGTGAAGGCACTCTTGACCATTCTCATAAATCAGTATGAGCCGAATTTCACGTGTTTATAGTGCACTCTTCCTGAGCTCCCTGTGTGGGTTTTGGGACACACACCATCTCTGGCAGTGGTATAATTTAAGGTTATTTTGTCCCCCTACGCCACTTCCCCATGTGTCTGATCATGATGCTTCGTCCACAGCCTGTCAGTCTAGGGTCTCCTGGCTTATCGCATTAACATGTTTGGAAGCGAGCCTAGGGACACTTGGCCCAAAATCAACTTGATGCACAATGGTGACAGCAATTTATGAGCTTTTTACCTGTTTCTGTAAAGTTATTCAGCTTTCCTGTAAGAAAGCATGGTGACCATGAGATGATGCTCAAAACACACACAACAACACAAACTTACAGTAAGTAGAAAACCACTCCTTTTCTTCACTGACATTAGAGCAGGTATTAATTAAAAAACAAATGTCACACAGTGTTTCATAATGTTTAGCCGTGTACCGTGGTGGCGTTTTGGGCACTTTGTTGCAGCCATGGACACAATGAGCTTTTGCGGACATAACTGAGAGACGAGTACACATCTCAAACACAAATCCACTAGGATTACGTACAATACGACGTCAACCCGAAAAGCATTTTTTTTTCCAATAAGAATGTTTATTTTTGAAAAAGCATTCCTAACCATTAAGGAGGACAATCACACAATCATAAGACATAAAAGAAAACAATGATCCCTTTCCCATCCAGTGTGAGAGATTACTGATATGGAAGCCAGTCCATGTGATACATGTATAGTTTTCAATCTACTGGTCCTAAGGGTAAATCTATTAAGTGAAACCTCTCTCTCTCTCTCTCTCTCTCTCTCTCACACTCACACACACACACACACACACACACATACCCGTCAGTGATTATATGAAATCCTGGAGAGAAAGGGATACCATACTCACCCAAAGTCTCTGTTATTTCCTGTAAGACTAGAGCATTTGAAGTGAAGGATTTTGAAAATATTATATTCGAGGTTAATTTTAGGTGGGTTGTCAGTTGTCAGCAAAATACATTTTCCACCCGATAACTAATCATTTTCGACAGGCTGGACCTGGTGAGCGGAATGTTGAAATTCTCATTTGAGTGTATTGCAGTAGCACGGATCTTTCTGATTGGGGCATTTCAGTAGATTTTAAATCTTGTCCCAAAAGTAAGTAATGAAAGGAAATCAAAAAGGAGACTAGTTCCTAGACCTTTTTGATTGATATCTGCGGGTTTTTAGAGACCAAAAAGTTTAACAGCAATTGAAAATACTATTTTTTGGCCTAAGACAAAACGTTAAGTTACACAAATGTAATGACTGAAGAGTAATATACAGTATAACATAGTAAAGTGTTGTAACACTGTCAGACCAAAAAGTTAATTGATTACAGTAACTTTTTTTTTTTTTTGAATCTCATGGGGACCAGTCTGGGATCTGAGCCATCCACCTGTCAAGACAATCCAGTAATCTGGAGTGGAATGTCTTAACAAGAATGGACTCAAGTTTTGTGCACTGGGAATGTACATGTATTTGGGCCTGGCTTCAAAAGATATCACCTCCCACACTCACTTAGTACTTCATTCATGGCCAATAAGCAACATGCAACATGTCTAAGTCATCAAGCTCACAGGAGTGACAGAGGACACACCCCTGTAGAACTTCCATGCACACGTGCACCCTCGCCACACAGCCGGGACTCTGAATCTGCTGTGATCAGGAAACTGCCACCTCAGTTCCTTTTCAGATGGATGTTCAGCACACCAGCTCACACATACAGTACAAAGAGAAGTGGATACTGAAATTTATGATACTTATATAAACATGATGTCTCATTCCTCTTTCCTTAGATGTTTCTGGATCATTTTATTATGCAGTGAGTTGGGTATCATTATTTACCCAAAAGATTAGAACAGGGTCGTTTTAGCATTGCAAGTACACATCTGACATTTACATTATAACTGACCCTTCCACTCGGGCACTGTGAAGGTACTGTCTTTTTATTCTCCTCCACTGATCATAACCTACATTTTTAAGACTAAACCTAAATAAATAAATAAATCTTTTTTGTTTATTTGATATCGCCCTGACCTCATCCCCAACACCTTTGGGATGAACTGGAACACCGACTGCACCCCAGACCTCCTCGACATCCCAACATCAGCGCCTGACCTCACNTGAACACAAATCCCCACAGCCACGCTCCAACATCTAGTGGAAAACCTTCCCAGAAGAGTGGAGCTCATTATAACAGCTAAGGGGAATAAATGTGGAATGGGATTTTGTTGTGGGTGTGATGGTCAGGTGTTCACATACCTGTCATATAGTGTACATTATATGGTACTAAGACAATTTTTGAGATTCCTTTCTGCCTGTTTTATGCACTTTCACCCTTTAATCGTAATGAAAGGTCTCATTCCGCTCTGTCAAACAAGACTGTCATCTGTTAGATTAGTCAATGACCACATCCACTCCAGACACTGTTTCCTTGGCAAAGTTCCTCAGGGAATGTGTTTAAACTGGCAGCAATGCCACAAAGCAACCAGAAGTAATTCATTTACACTGAGAGCAGTGATTTACAGGCAATGTAGAGTTTAACATGCCAAGTTTCTTTATGCTAATGATAAGCATGGTGAAGACCACCCGAAGAACACAAGGACAGTGGGACTCAAGGATGAAGAAAGGACTTTGTTGGTGCTGTTTTTTTTTTTGTTTTCAATTTTTTTTTTTGCCAATTTAAATAATTAATGGTGCATGAGGCAAGATTAATTAATTTTTTTTCAAGATTAGGTCTGTAAAGCACCATGTGCAGAGGTAGCCAGTTCTCACTGACTTCTATAGCAACCATAGGTGAACTACTATTAAAATCTCGTGACAGTAGATTAATGCTAAAGCTGTGAAGAGCGTGCTGCAATGTGATTGGCTGATGGCTGCTATGTTTTTAAATTAAGTCAACAGTAAAAATCCTTTTACTGTTTAAATCCAGATTAGCACAGATATGCAGCACAACAGATTTTAGCTTTATTGCATTTACAGCCTGAGAAACAGTTATTTGAATTTAATCTTGCCACTTGTTAAAGTCTGCAAGATGAACTGTGTTTTCTTATACAAACATCGCAGGAGTACATCCTGACTCAAACACACATGTGCAGGACACACTTGCTGATTGGGATTGTGAAAAGAATTCAATGCAAGTTTTACATGGCTGTTTAATAATCACACTAGGATAGCATTTTATGAGATGGGACAATTTAAAACTTGTTAAAACCCTGGCATGGTTAAAAATCTGAACACCCTGGGTCACTGGACTCATACACCGTTGGCCCTTCCTTTTCCTAGAATCATCCTATTTCACTTTCAGAGTGGATCACTGGTGACAGGTTAAAAAAATGACCCTAAACTTCACTCTATGCATGCACATAATTTTGGATAACCTCACATTAACAAATTTACACATGACCTTTGCACATGACCTCAGAATCCTGTCCTGTATATATGTTTTATGGTTCGTGCAAATCCATTCAAACACTAATGAGTTAAAGCAGTTTGAGTAAATTATTCTCCGCCTCATTAGCCCTGACTGACAGGCAGCGGCCATATTGTTTATAAATGTCAACATGTTTTTGATAAGTATTGAAGGTCATACTCTGCTGAATAGTGTGACACCAAAGTGTGAAGATAGGATAAAAATCCTAGGACAAGTTCTTAAAAGTAAGTTTGCATATTATACAAATTAGCAAAACAATCTAAGTGGGCAGAGTAAAATGGTTTTTATTGTCTTTTTCATTTGGGAAACCCCAAGGAATAAGTAGCAAAAAGAATTTTCTCTGTAGGACCTACAGTATTTGAGATATGAGCCGAAATGTAAAACGTTTTGCTATAGCGCCACCATTAGGCTGATCAGGCTCATCTCTCATACTGATTACTGGAGTACCTGGAGGGGGTACTACCTACTGACCAAGTTTCATGTCTCTAGGACCTACATTTTGGTCTGCATTATCAGTTTCGGCAGAGAAGAAGAAGAGTACTCGCCCCATAATAATAATAATAATAATAATAATAATAATAATAATAATAATACACAGCTAGTTTATATACAGGATGGTTGTGCGTGGCTTTCAGAAACATAGCTCTTAGAGTAGCATCTCCCCTCGGAAGCTGTTCATTTGTTGTGTTTGGCGATTAATAACCATCACTTTTCCTGAGTGACTTAGCTTTGTTTACTCAGTCATTCAAATACTTGAAAGCCAGGTTATAACACTAGAAACATGAAATTTGGCTCATAATGATTTATGAATATTGTCAGAAGTGCCTCTGTTGCCTTGTTTTTCTTTATTACAAATGTGCAGCAATTTTTCAGCTGACCCTATTGCTGTTCGTGTTGTTTGAAAAGCATTGTCAGTATTGTTAGCATAGCTACATGGGAATTAGCATATTACATACAGTGGATTCAGAAAGTTTTCAGACCCCGTTACTTGTTGCAAACTTTACTGTGTTGTGGATTTGATTTTGATGGATATAATTATGATGATGCTGCCACCACCATGTTTCACCATAGGGATGGTATTAGCCAGGAGATGTTCAGTGCCAACTCTAGGAAGGTTCAAGGTTGTGCCAAGAGTCTTAAATTACAAAATTATTGAGGCCACTGTGGTCCTGGGAACACTCAAAGCCTTTGAAATTGTTTTGTATACTTGCCCTGAATCCACTGTATATTTCAAGGTGGTTCATCCAAAGCATTTTCTAACCTGGCT
>JAKKZN010000029.1:11425186-11438558 GCA_033441825.1 Pangasius elongatus
AACGCAATGTCACTATCTGTACGCTTACTGCTCCGAACATCTGGATCTGTACCGGATTTACACCCAAAGTATACAAACCCTGATTTATACCCAAAGTAAACAAACCCTGCCACTCCGTCCCCAGAAACATGAATAAATAACCCGGATGTGGAATCATCAGCAGTGTGAGCGTGGTGTGTGAATTCTGGCTCTGACACTTCCTCAACCTCAGCTACATCACTCCTGCTCATAATCGGGCTCATCTAGAGATGGACTGCTTTTTAAAATCCTGCTCACACAGTTAGTATTTTTTTTTTTGTTTGTACCTACCCGTGATATTTTATAACACACTTAGTTATTTCTACTACCCAAAATATAAACATACTATTAGCCTAATTTAAACCACCCTGACCAGGCCGTTACTAAGGATGAACGTATGAATGCTGTAAATGCACAACACTGAGTCTGTCTTTGTTTATCCTACTTTCTGGCGCCCACATGAAAGGTAAAACCTCCTGCTTGTGTGACACACACATCCACAAATAAGGAATACTGCTTCATATTCGGTTACATTCGCACTGGAAATTGTTCTTCTCCTTAGGCTGCATATAAAACTTAAATAGTAATTATTAAGTAAGTAGGCATAAGAAGCGGAAACGAGAAAAAAAACAACAACAAAGAAAAAAACAAAAGGATCATTGTCAGCCCTCAAGAAATTCCAGTGAGTCGATCTCATCGGTTAATGAGATCCAAGTGTGACAGAATAATACAAATTACAAAATAAGAGTCCTGTTACGGTGTCCCTTCAACCCTGCTGACCTGCGTTCAACCCAGACAGAGGTTTTGCATTATTTACACATTAACAAAAAATTAACTGCCATTTGTGTAGCTGCGTATATTACATCTAAATTCATCATATGGATATAATAATACTATAAATAAATAACATTACTGAATATTTCTACAGAAAATGTGCAGTCTGAGGTCATATGGTACACAAGAAGCGCTTTAGAAGAGTAACATGAAAGGATTTCCAATCAGATTGAGTGATTTATCACAAGAGATGTTTAAATAGAGTGACATGACCAATACTTTCCAGCTGTCTACACAAGTTATAGTTATACGAGTTTCAAGCTGACTGTGACGGAGTTGAACAAAGTCACGCCTTTTCAGACACTACTGCAGAATGATACCAGGTCATCAGACTTGGGCTGGGGAAATAGATTTTCTTGAAAGTCAGATGAGATGATATTAAACGCAGCTACGCGGTTAAACACAAAGGACACCGATTCCTGAGGAAGTCCTGATTAAAGTAAAGCCGAAGTTTACTGCTTGATTAAAAAACAAACAAACAAACAAACAAACAAACAAACCCTCTGCATTGGAACTTTGAGGATATACACCGGATCTAATCCAACCAGTTCTGTGGCACACACACACACACACACACACACACACACACACACACACACACCACCAGACATAAACAATGAGAATGAAGTTACTGTAAGCATGAGAGAGATCTCAGAACATGAAGGCTCGCATTCACTCCTAGCCCTTCCTGTGAAAGCCTGAGAGCTCGAACTCACCCCCCTTTANACATCTGGATCAGCACTCAGGTCCAGCTCAGTGTTTTCAGGTGTGTTATGATAGGCCTAGTCGAGCAGTACGTACGTGTACACACACACACACACACACACACACACACACACTAAAACTCTATCCACTGATATCTGCTGAAGACCGGGAGCCTGTAAGCAGCTCAGAAGTGAGAAGGTGTTAAGTGACGGGAAAAGTGCAGGAATGATTTAACAGCGACACACACACACACACACACACACACACACACACACACACACTCACACTGTCCTTCACCCAGGAACCGGGAACATGGCTGTGTACCCGCTGGAAAACATTTCCTCACGTCTCTGTTACGAGAAGCAGCCCGTGTTTTATTTCAGATTTACTGCGTCACACAGCAGACAAACTCGAGCAGTAAAGTCAGAAACACACTTTACTTACGGCAGAGAGGGAGAACTGGCGCAGACCGGAAGTGCAGTGCGGTTTTCCCACCCGTCAAACGTTTGACCTACAGTTTAAGGCTTAATCCAGAAATGTCCTGAGAGAACAAAGCCACACGCTGGAGCTGAGTACACACACACACTGCCAGGCTAGACTCCAGCCGTCTCCTGAAGCCCCATGTCTTCCCCTCACTGCTGTTCCAGTTACCTGAGGCGACAGGTAGTCCACGACTCCTGCTGACGTCACACCGCCAGTTTACTCAGGCACACTCATCTGCACTTCGCCTCAGAATTACCAAACAAAACAAGCCTAGCCAGGGGAAACTGGGTTTCTGAATATTGTACACAAAATTCTAAAAATAAATACATATATAAAAATAACTAAAACATGATTTTTTTTTTTTAAGGAAATAAATGTTTTGTTTTTTTCCCAGTAGGTGGCAGTTCTGGGCCTCAGTTGCTGCTCCTGTTCAAACAAATGTTCTTCCTCTATAACACATGAAAAAAAGAAAGACGTCATATCACTTATGCCTATCTAAAATGCATAAAACATCCTAAAGGCTACCCGAAAACTTTACAACTAAAAACATCTTCATAATTCTTATCTATAATTCATTACAGTAATCAATTCAATTTTATTTATAGAGCGTTTTTTGACAATGGACTTTGTCACAAAGCAGCTTTAGAGAGGTCCGGATATAACATTCAATTTAAAAAATCCTAAATGAGCGAGTCAGAGGTGACGGTGGTGAGGAAAAACTCCCTGAGACGACATGAGGAAGAAACCTCGAGAGGAACCAGACTCAAAAGGGACCCCGTCCTCATCTGGGTGACACGGATAGTGCGATTAGACATCATTCCCTTCTGTAACCGTGTACTGTAGAGCAGTGCTAAGTGTGTTAAAAGGAACCTGAGTATGAGCATCATTAAACTTAATTAGGGTTAAGTGTAAGTCTCTTGTATCAGACTGAAGTTATGAACTATTCAGTGATGGAGGCTTGAGTATAAACTGTTTTTAACATTTGCAGTTTTTAGGCTATCCGAGAAAGAACATCCCCACATCCACAGCCATCTTTATGTTTCTGTGTGGTACCATCCACAGTAGTGTCATTGATCTGTAGGCTGGCTGTGTGGGCCCATCCTCAGCAGCCAGGGATTTCCATCTGACAAATGCTCTAAGCAGAAGCAGGGCATCAGGATGGGTCAGGCAGGTCCAGAGAGCAGAAGGGGTCAGGATCACTGGCATCTCAGGAGTAGCATGTTGATCATCAAAGAGAGGGGAGGGTAATGTGTGTAAATCCCACATTAAACCTCATACACACTACACATAGTCTAATTTACAGATAAATTCAGTTATAATAACGTGATCAGGGCAGTTTAACTTTTCATTTTATGGCTCGATAATGAAAGTCAAAACTTATGTTCCTGAAGCCTGGCAGTGGAAGAGCTTGACAGACGTAACATGACTGATTCAGAACTAAACACAGCTCTGAGGCTGAGGGGTCTGAGTTCATTAGCTGTCTTCATGTATGCATAAATCTGAGTCATCAATCTGAGACCACTTGGAACACTGAGATGGACCAAGTGTTAAAACACTCTGACAAGAATGTTCAGATTTCTGCCTTTTATTTTATTTTTTATCTTGTTAATCGCTTTACCGAAGCAAAATCTGTCCCTGCATCACTGACTGTGCCACTGACCTGTGCTACTGATATATAAAGGAATCATTGGCTTTGGGGGAAATCCATGCACTGTGGGTTTCTTTGTGGAGAAGGAGGACGGGACTTCAGACCCCACATCGATTACAGAGGGCTGAATGCAGTTACCATCGAGTACAGGTATCCATTACCACTGGACTTAATTCATGTGACATCATATAAGGATCAGCAGGTCAGAACCCAACAGGAAAATGACCCCAAAAAGCTTAAGGCAGGAAAAATGACACATGCTTTGTCAAGTGTATTTTGTTTTCTCTAAATAAAAAAATCATTGTGACTAATATATTTACATATTTATTTATCTTACACATAAGATGCACCACTATAACACAATAAGCATAAAGGTGCTTCAAACTATGTACATGTGTTTAAAGCTTTATAATGTATAATATAGTATATATTATATAATCATTTAAGACATCCAAAATGACCAAACATGGTTTAGTAATTTCCAACATTATGTTTCGGCGTAACTGGGACAGTCTTAAAATACAAGAAGTGGAGAGCAGAAAAGTAAAGTGACTGGATACGTGAACTACTCCACAGCTCTGGTTAATGAAGCATTGATGGAATCTATGAGCATTAGACACTGCCAGGTTTAGATATGACAGCATAACTAAAAGGGAAGCAGCAGAAGGCACCACAGGCTTTGAGTCACAACCCCAGCACAACTCTGACACAACCCCGACACAACCCCAGCACAACCCTGACACAACCCCCATACAACCCCAGCACAACCCCCACATAACCCCGACACAACCCCCATACAACCCCAGCACAACCCCCATACAACCCCAGCACAATTCCCACACAACCCTGACGCAACCCAGCACAATCCCGACACAACCCCAGCACAACCCTGACACAACCCCCATACAACCCCAGCACAACCCTGACACAACCCCCATACAACCTCAGCACAACCCTGACACAACTTCATCACGACCCCGACACAACCCAACACAACCCCAGCACAACCCCCACATAACCCCGACACAACCCCAGCACAAACCAGAACAACCCCGGGGGTTTCAAGGAAAAGGAAAGTGAGCCAGTGTCTTCTGAACTGTGTTCAAATCTGAAGAGATGATTACACAATCTGAGTTTTAATATAAACAATTAATGTTTGCAAGAGGCAAGTAAACTACAGCTGAGAGAGAAAAGACGACTACTTTTTAATATAAGAAAAATGAATAAATATTGGAGTAATCTGAAACATAATACTTGAGAAGTATCATTTATATGAAATGAGAGAAAATGTGTTGACCTAAAAATAAAAAACACAGCCAGACACCTGAAAATGCGTAAATTCACTCTCAGTGCAAAAACGAAGGAGTTTGCTGCCTGGAAGAGGCTCTTCAAGGATCACAGGTGAAGATCTGCACAAGACAGGAGCATTTTGGGCTCATTAAGTTAGACACAACCTCCATCTGCCTCCAAACTATTTCTTATTCTACCTTTAATGAAATTTTTTTAATCTTTATTATAAAATCTTTTCCCAATTTATATCAAAATGTAATTAAATGTAAAAAAAGCAGGCTATACATTTGGATTGACAAATACCCCAAAATAATTATTATCCGCAAGTCTTATTATTGTGAAAGAAAAAGAAATTGATAAATGTGTTTGTGGTAGCAGTATAATGCCGCTATGTTGTTTCAAGTGGGAATTAATTTACACTGACCTGATGAACCACTGAACAAGTTAAGATATTCTGAACAGATGAACATTTCCATTAGCTTAGCACAATCATTAACAGCAGTGTCAAGCAGGGCAACTGGCTTTAGTCACCAGGATTTTTACTCAAACTGCATTTAATTACACTGTACTGATGATATTATTTAATAACTTACTTTTAAATATTTACATATGGTGAGAGAGAGAGAGAGAGAGAGAGAGAGAGAGAGAGAGAGAGAGAGAGAGAGAGAGAGAGAGAGGTCTGCCCATCTGACTGTTCTTTAACATATTTAATCATCTGCAGTTGTGGGGTTCACTGTTAGTCATACTGTCTATAATGGCAGTTAAATAATTACTGGCATCAGTTTGTTTCTTTTTGCAATAAGGGATGTTATTCAGATAAAAAAGCCCTCTGGGGTGTTTGTGTTTTTCTTTTTTAATACTATTGGCTGTACTGCCTCCAGCTCAGGACGCTAGGAGGTCAGAGCCCAGGGTTTGCCATGATACAGTGACCCTGGAGCAAACAGAGAAAAAGAGAGGGAATAAAAGGTAACCAAAAAACACTTTCTCAACAAGTAAAGGGACACTTTTACAACATTTTATTAGGAATGCAGATGAAACTGACTTTGTGGAAGCCATCCAATTTGTTCTTTCAATGCACGACATACATAGAGACTCCAAAAATATGTTGGATTTCAAAATTTCCATAATTTCTCTTTTGGAGATTTTCATATTTGGTTAATGAACTGCAGCTTGACAGCATGGCATGTACTCGTTAAAGAAGTCAGGAACAGAGAAATGTTAAACCACTTTGGATGGCAAAGGCTTTTATGACAATGAGGAGCTTCAGGCACAAATGAATATTTAAAAAGTCAAAATCAGCAAGTGTTGTACTAGTGAATGTACCATAATGGTTTATGGAGTCAGGTCAGTTTCCGAGATACAGACTAAGCCTAATCCTACTTTTAAATGAAGTTACATGACCAAAGTGGTTTAGAGCAGACCAAGTAATTGTTTCAGGTTTAAAATGTCTTGACTATGCATACCCACTGGATTTGGTTTTATAAAATAAGTACAAAACCATGACATCCAAGCCCATGCTTTTTGGGTTTTAGTACACAAAGAACGAGCAAATTCTGTCCCATACACATAAAACATCTGAACCTAAACCATCCCAGGTTCATCTGCATCTTATCACTGTAAAAATCCCCTAAACACAAAAAGCTGCTGAAGTTACTAGGAGCTGAGCCAGGCTGTGCCTTCACACAGCCAGCAGGCCCACTGCTGTCTCCAGCAGCCCTCGCAGGGCTGGTTTTCATCATTCTGACAATAAAAATGAGAGGAATAAAAACACAGTAAAGTTTCTTCCGAAAAAAAGGAAGGAGAAGAGGACCAGAGATTTCCACAGCTGGTCTCCTTTTGCTCGAAAGATCCCCTTTTCATTCTTTCATTCTGTTTATCTGGCACAAAGGAAGTGTGTTTCTCTGTGGCTCCGTGGTAAGCTTAGAGGAGGTTATCCACGCACTGGAATGCTTTGTAGAGAAAGGCAACCACATTCTTCACAAGCTCCCTGTGGGTAGAGAGGCAGAGTGGGCTCCGTATCCTTGCTGATTGTGGCCCAGCTCTTTGATTCAATCAACTTCTGGGAAAAATACAGCCGCAGCATGCAATAACACAGATTTAGTACGAGTTACTTCCCCTCAAAGCAGTAAATGCCTACTAGGTCTGAATGAAATAGCAGAATGGTCATAGACCATCCTAAACCAAGTCAGTTTGACCCTGTACTCCGGGGATACAGGGTATAATTGGGAAAATGTGGTGGGATGGAGCTGGAGGTAATGGTGGATGTGTGAAAAAGAATGAGTGTGCAGGTTGCTAGTATTAATGGTGCCTTAAAACATAAAAACAATAGTTTTGCTTACTTTTGTAGCAATGTTGACATTTTCAAAACACATGTAGAGTTTGTCATAAATTCCTTTAGGTATAAATTTGCTAGAAATCAATTTCAGATAAAGACACTGGGTTGGAAGAACTTGGGTCAAACTCCCAGTAGTCCAAATTACACATCTGCACTGGTGGACAAGTGTGACAACCTGGGATTGGAGTCAATCTCATATCGGTAATGATACCCCTCCCACATCTCTCTGCAGGTGTCACGCATTTCATAGATGCGCTTCTTGATACCCTTCCGATTCAGATACAGCACAAAGAGGAACATTAGGCCCACAAAACCCAGCACTATGCCTAGGAAGACATAGGATGTTTGGAGAGCCAAGTTGTTGCTCTCCTCTGGGTGATGGCATCCCAGCACCAACTTCCTTACAAGCAGTAAAGAAATGTTGTGCAATTCAACAGGGAACACACAGACCAGATGCTCCACATCTACGACACGGTCCCGCGAGGTGTTCAGCAAGGTGATGAATGACTCAATTCCACAGGTACATGTGTATGGGTTCTGCCCAAGGTGCAACTTTGCTTTTGGAATGCGGTCCAACTCCATCAATCCTTCCTTGTTGAGGGTTTTAAGGGCATTATGGCTGAGATCTAGCTCTTCTAAGTACTCCAAACCCAGCAACGTCTCATTGGTAATAGATACTATGGAGTTGTTGGCCAAATTAAGCCGGCGCAGACTGCTCATACGAAAGAACATGCGAGGGGGTAGGAAGATCAGGCCATTGCTGGACAGGTCCAGCCCAAGCAGGCTGTCCAGGCTGCTCCAGCGCAGAGCTGTGGCCAGGTTAGTGATTGAGGAGTGGTTATAGAGCGCTCGGCTGAAATTCATCTCTCTCAGCGTGTGGTTGTGCATTGTGAAGGCCTCTGGGTGAATCAACACCAGCTGGTTGCTGCTCAGGTCCAATGATCTGAGGTTACGCAGGCTGGAGAAGGTGTGAGACTCCACCTCAGATATTCTACACGGGAAAAGAGGATCACAATCACTCACTGGGCAACTCAGTCATTTTAAATTCAAGTTATAGGAATGGAAATAACCATGGAGGGAAAACAGTATGCTGTTTTAACACACACTACAGCACCAGACTTTACACACTTGATCAGTTAAGTATTGTGCTCCTAAACGCAGTAGAGTTTTTTTTTTATTTTTTGTTACCTGTTGTTGCTGAGTGATAAGGTGGTCACATTGTCCAGCCCCTTGAAACCCTCTGGGCCGATTCGTCTAATGTGGTTGCCCGTGATGAACAAATTCCTTGTGTAAGTAGGAATGCCGGTCGGTATGTCCCGAAGGTCCTTAGAAACACATTTCACAGTCTGTGCAGCTTCTGAACATTCGCAGCCAGCGGGACATAACGCACAGCGCGTAGCGTGGACGCACAGCAGCGCGAACGCGACGCGCAGCACGAACGCGAACATGTCGGAAAGTCTGAAAATTAAGCAGTTAAATGCCCTCAAACATTCTCTAAATTCACCTCGATCGAGTGGCTTAAACAGAATGAACAAACATGCTTGTTTAAAAAACAAATCGCTCGGGACCTATGACGTCCTTTTAAAAAGTAAAACAAATCCAGAAAACGTTGCGGGTCCTGGAGTGCACGCGTCTCCAAACACGCAGAGCGTCTCCAAACGCGTGGGGCTGGTGGAGCTGGCCTGGTGGAGCTGGCCTGGTGGAGCTGGCCTGGTGGAGCTGGTGGGAGAAGCGGGGAATTTAGGAATGATCTCGCCGCGCGCTCAGCTCCCTCTGCATCCCAGACAAACCACGTGTAGTGCAGCGAGAGGCAGGAGCTGATTAACATGAGAAAGAGAACCATCTGAACTCCTCTGGAACAATGCAATGAAAGCAGCAGCGCTGGACCCACGCTTGGAGGAGGGGAGAGGAGGGGGTGGGGGACCTACTCATGTCTGAGAGGAACACAAGTCCAAAATCCACAAATCACAGCAACTAAACGCAAGTTAAATCAAACTGTAGGCTATTCATTCCGCGTGCTGCTCAGTACTCAGATCAGTACCATGTTTTGTGAACACAGCAGACAGCTGCTCTTCCTCCTCAGTCTGTTGCTAAAGCCTGGACTGCACTAGCAACACATTTTAAAAGCAAATCTCTGGGGTACAGTGAGCATGGATTCAAACATTTTTCACAAATATACTGAAAGCAGAATTATTGCTATGGCTCTGTAGTCCTAATAAACTACAAGTAATCACAAAGAACTACTCTCTTCTACTATTCCCTTCTCTCACTTTCTCCTCTCTTCTCTAGAGCTTCTTCTCTGAAGAAATTCTCTGTATAATGTTTGCTCAGCCTCCCTTTTGTCTTGGAATAAGCTCTGACTAGTGATTTATTTTATTTAAGACTCTGTATGCCTCAGTGGACATCAGCACCCTTCATAAAAATGAGCAAATTTCCACTTTAACTCATCTTTGTGCTACAGAAATATTCTCATTTGAAATATATATATATATTTTTTTAATGATCAGCCAGAAGCACAGAAGCACCACAGTCTTGGGTTTAATCCTGAGCTTGGATTACTGTCTGTGTGGAGTTTCCTCCAGGTTCCCTTGGTTTCATGCAGGTAGGTGATTTGGCTGTGCTAAATTTCCCCTAGCTCAGATTGTGTGCAGACTGGAAGTTTTTTACTCCCTGTATTTGGATCCATCCATCTTGTCTTCAACCCTGAACGGGTTTCCCAGTCCCTGCTGATGAAAAGCATCCCTACTGCATGGATGCTCCTGCATTCTCACTGTGCTCCTGAGAACATTGAAAACTTTAGAAATGGTTGTATTTCCTTTGCACTGTGAATTGTGTGACATCATACACACCAGTGTGGGCCTTTCTAAATCATGTCCAATTCATTCAGTTTGCTGCAGGCAGACTCCAGTCAGGTTCTAGGGACATCTCGAGATAATCAAAGCAAAACGGACCTGAGCTCGGTCTGGAGAGCCCTAGCCAAGGATCTGAGTACTGAACTAAATGACACCTTTCAGTTTTTGATTTTTAATAAACTTGCAAAAAAATATAACATTTTTTTTTCTTATATTGTGTGTAGATTGGAAGGAAGTTGGAATTGTTAATAACTACAGGTATTTGGGTGTACACTTAAATGACAGACTGGACTGGAGGACCAACACTGATGCTGTGTATAAGAAGGGAATGAGCAGACTCTGCTTTCTGAGGAACCTCAGACCTTTCAATGTATGCAACAAGATGCTGGAGATCTTCTACCAGTCTGTGGTGCCGAGTGCCATCTGCCGTGCTGTGGTCTGCTGGGGGGGCAGCGTCAGTGCCAGGGATACCAGCAGGAATAACAAGCTTATTCACCCATACAATATTTGTTAATTGCATATTTATGATTTTTTTGAAAGCTCAGACTATGTCTATCATGGATTCTCACCATCTTTGTGTCAGAGTGAAGGAGGGTGAGGTAATTTGATTTACCTCATGATCAATGGATCTTCATAACAAGATAATGACTTTGTTATGCAGAGTAACTGATAAAACCACAGTCTAATCTAAACCAAGGCCCAGTTACAAAGGGCATTACTTTGCCTTAAAGAAGTTAGAGATGAAATGATATTACACAATGTGTCTCCTGTGAGCTTTGGCTGGAACCAGCAGGGGCCACTCTCCTCACACACTCCAGGAGATTCAAGATCCGCAGCAGGAATGTCTGAAGGGCTGGCTACCCCTGGCTACCTGCTGTTTGAAAGAACAAGTGAGTGTGAAAGAGAGGATAATCAGTGACGGCAAAGGGGGTGAGAGGAGGAAAGGGGCCGTGGAATTTTCCTGTTTGATTCCAAACAATGGTGGGATTTTATACAGACACAGGACCCATAGTAATGGATCGGCTGTCCTGATCATGGTTTAGGATTACGTTAGGGTTTGTCTGGTGTTTGAAACCAAATGCAAAGTTAATATTTGCAATGGAGAAAAGCAAACAAGGCTTGACATAATAGTCAGAATAAACTCGATGTAATACAAAGCACACTTTTAACATATGTGGTTGGTTCTAATCCCTGAATCATGTGGGTTCAATCAGATGTTAAGTTTTCAGTGAGACACAAAATTGAAAAATTCAATCCATTACATGATACGGTGGATGTCATTAAAGTGGAACACGTGCAACATTAGGAATAAGCACAACAAATATCAACTGTGTACATTTTTATTAAAACAAGTTCATGATTAAATCATTTTGTTTCTCCTTTGCATGAAGAGCAGAGTTGTGCTTTTACTATAAATGCTATCTGCAATCTGACAGGTTCCAGTTCCACCTTGAAAACAAACAAACAAACAAAAAAACAGATCCTGGGCATGAAGAACCACTGAACTAGAATCAGACTTATCATTTAAGGGAAAGGAGATCTGTTTTTAAAAACGTTTCAGTTTGTTCATCTGTGGTGCGTTGAGGTAGAATATGTTCCTATTGTTCAAGGCCTACCTGACACGCACAGCCATCACCACTGCTGAAGATCTCCCAACAACCTACAGCAGTAAAATCAATCCTCATAATGTACTCTACAGACTGCAGGTATGTAGTCATTAGTGTATATTAGAGTATATTCATGTGAATTCATTTCTGTTGCCTCAACATGGCTAATCGTGGTGTTTGACTACATCATTTGAAGGTGGCAGCAGCAGAGAGATCAGAAACTCTGCTCTAACAGCATCTCACATCCATACGCCTGCGCCTGTGTCACACAGTTAGGAAGGTCACTACAGGAGGTTGGCGTAGTAGCAGTAATGCTAACCCACCATTAAAATAGAATTGTAAGGTTCTGTGAATATGATGGTATGTGTTGTATAAATCCAAAATTCAATGTTATTTACATAGCACTTTTAACAATGACCATTGTCACAGAGCGGCTTTACATAGATCAGGTTTGGGCATGAGGTGGGAATACACCCTGGCTGGAATGCCAGGCCATAGCACAGCACCAAACACACACACATTCACACGGAGGGGTAATTTAGCATAGCCAATCCACCTACTGGCATGTTTTTGGGAGGTGGGGGGAAACCGGAGAAGCCGGAGGAAAACCACATGGACACAGTGACAATGTGCACAGAAGTACAGAGTGTAACCCAAGCTCAGGATCTAACCTGGCACCCTGGAGCTGTGATGCAGGAAGTCTACCCACTACAGCACTGTCCAATATTTAACATTACATGCACCTCAAAAATCCATACTCTCATCTTCTCATGAATCTCATGTTCTCATAAATAGTCGAGTGCAAAGGGTAAATCTGCATATAAAATTACTTAAATGCTAATGCCCTTGAAAACATGCTGTTCTGCAGCACATAAGGAGAATCAGTGGAAAGAAACCACACAGGCAATAAGTTCCATAAACAGGATATGATGAGATCAAGAAAAAGAAATGCAGGTAGATCAGGATATAGCTTCAGAGGGTATGGTGTTTCTGTGCAGATATAAAATTAGTTGCATTAAATTGTCTAAACTGAGGTTATGATTGTGGGACAGAATAATAATCCAATCTGCAACCAAATTATAAATCAGCACCACTAATTTCATACTTCGGAAGACAAGCATTTGAGTGTAGAATTCCTTACGTTACAATGAGACAAGGGACCCATAATGGGTTTTCTCTCTCCATCCTATGAAAAACAGGCTTAGAACTAGGTTTCAGATGTGGAGCTCCTCATCTGCACGTGGACGAGTTTGTTGTCCCCTGTAGTCCAGCTGACATTCATTAGAGTCCCACTTTATGGTCCAGACCAGGATCTCCATCAGGATGCAGAGGTCTCAATGACTGCCTTTCCCCTGTGTGGTCACCGCAAGTTCATGTACAGAGCCAGGGACACAATGACACTGCATAATATAAGGAATGGCAGCCAGGTCTTTAGAAAGCCAACACAACTGCAGGGTAAAAGAGATAAAGACAGTTTAGGGCAATTTATATAAATTATATATCGTGAACAAGGGAAAAAAAATTATATATATATATACTCCTGAACAAAATCTTAAGACCGGGGGAAACATTCCAAGTATTCGCATTTCGCGCTGGTGGA
>JAKKZN010000029.1:11457969-11475201 GCA_033441825.1 Pangasius elongatus
GGTGCTAGCTTTTTCTCCCTAATTATTTTTCTTTTAAGTGGAGCTACCTTATCTAGCGAGTTGCAGAACGTTGATTCCAAGCATTCAGTTGCCTGGTCAAGTTCTTCAGGATCAGACGGTAGAAGGGATTTATTTATAATTGCACTATCCAGTGTCACCCAGATGAGGATGGGTTCCCTTTTGAGTCGGATTCTGCTCAAGGTTTCTTCCTCATGTCGTCTCAGGGAGTTGTTCCTCACCACCGTCGCCTCTGGCTCGCTCATTAGGGATAAATTCATAAATTTATATCCTGGATTTATATATTTCTGTAAAGTTTTGTGACAATATCCATTGTTAAAAGTGCTATACAAATAAAAATTGAAACTGAATAACCATTATAATATAATTATACAAGACAATAAACAAGGTCTAAAGTTTAAAGAAACAGTTTTTGCATTAACTATGGAAAATAAGACTAGTCTACTCCTTTTCTGAAGTACTGGCTGACTAGAGAATAATTGTAGTTGTGCAAGCCCTGGCGGGGAAATTGTTAATGGAAACCATTAGGCTGGTATCAGAATTTGTTGTCTTACTACCAACACAGAGAAAATAAAAGCATATATCAGGATTTTAAATGGTTTGTTTATTTGTACGCAACAGTGTTGGCTTTAAATTAAGATGACTGATTGCTGGATTTTGGCTCTGTATATGGAGGTGTTGTAGTTCAGTGTATACGGAGGTGTTGTAGTTCAGTGTATACAGAGGTGTTGTAGTTTAGTGTATACGGAGGTGTTGTTCTGTGGAGGTGTTGTAGTCTAGTGTATAGGGAAGTGTAGTTCTGTGGAGGTGTTGTTATGTGGAGGTGTTGCATTTCAGTGTATACGGAGGTGTTGTAGTTCAGTGTATACGAAGGTGTTGTAGTTCAGTGTATACGAAGGTGTTGCAGTTCAGTGTATACGGAGGTGTTGTAGTTCAGTGTATACGAAGGTGTTGCAGTTCAGTGTATACGGAGGTGTTGTAGTTGTGTGGAGGTGTTGTAGTTCAGTGTATATGGAGGTATTGTAGTTATGTGGAGGTGTTGCAGTTCAGTGTATATGGAGGTGTTGTAGTTATGTGGAGGTGTTGTAGTTGTGTGGAGGTCAAGTCACTCAAGTCAAGTGGAGTTTATTGTCATTTCAACTGTATACAGCCAGTTAGTACAGAGTGAAATGAAACAACGTTTCTCCAGGACCAAGGTGCTACATAAGACAAACACAGAACTACAAGGGACTACATAAATTTATACATAAAGTGCACAAGTGCAAACATGTGCAGACGCACAAGACAGCACACTGACTACAGGGACAGACAATGGGCGCAGTGAGTCCCAGTGCAGCGCCGACCAGCACACAGTTCTATTAGAAAGTGAGTCCAGTGACAATAGTGCAAAGAGAACAATACAAGTAGCTGAAATAGTGTAAACATAAGAAGTAGCAGCCTATGTACAGTATAATAAATACTGTAGCAACATAATGTAAAGTGCAAAAACTTGCAAAAAAAAAATTGCAAAGAGGATGGAGGATGCTCAGTTGTATGTGTATATATGCGTGTGTATGTGTGTGTGTGTTCCTTCAGTCCAGTTTCTGAGCGTTGAGGAGTCTGATGGTTTGGGGGAAGAAACTGTTGCACAGTCTGGTTGTGAGGGCCCGAATGCTTCGGTACCGTTTGCCAGATGGCAGGAGGGTGAAGCGTGTGTGTGAGGGGTGTGAGGGGTCGTGAAGTGTGTGTGAGGGGTGTGTGGGGTCATCCACAATGCTGGTGGCTTTGCGGATGCAGCGTGAGGTGTAAATGTCTGTGATGGAGGGAAGAGAGACCCAGATGGTCTTCTCAGCTGTCACTATCCGCTGAAGGGTCTTGCAATCCGAGGCGGTGCAATTCCCAAACCAGGCAGTGATGCAGCTGCTCAGGATGCTCTCCATAGTCCCTCTGTAGAACATGGTAAGGATGGGGGTGGGAGATGGGCTTTCCTCTCAGAAAGTACAGGCGCTGCTGGGCTTTCTTACTTATGGTGGTGGTGTAGTTCTGTGTATACGGAGGTCTTGTTGTGTGGAGGTGTTGTTCAGTGTATAAAGAGGAGTTGTAGTTCTGTGTATATGAAGGTGTTCCACTATGCAGTGGTGACAACTGGGAACTTGGAATTTTCCAACATTCCACATTAATTGGATGTTAATCCCTCTGAACTGAAGTCGGAAATAAAATAAATACTCACTGTAATCTGTCTACAAAAACCGGAATTAAAGAGTTGTTTGGTTAATGATGCATTTTATGTTCAAAGTGGGTGAGATAACTGACTGTGTAAAGACCAGTGTAATGAAAATGTCTTCACCCCGTGTTTAGTGATTAGAGATATAAACAGAAACTCAAAAGACTGCTTTAAACCCTTAAATCACGCTGTTGTTTTTACTTTTTATTGTGAGCGCCGCCATGTTGAAGTGACGTCACGGGATCGCAACTCGGAGAAGTCAGAGCTTTGGGGAAAAACACAACTCTCTGAGTTGGAGAGCCGTTCTTCAACACAGATCTCTCCTACTGGGAATTGTGATGCCTTCCCAGTTCCCCAGTTCCCCAGTTCCCGCTCGGTGCTGAAGGTAAACACGGTCCTGTCGCTTTAAATGTCCCAGCGAGTAGCGGGGGGAGGGGCCAGAGGGGTGCACGCGCACGCTGACTGGAGGCGCTCATTAAACAGACTGCAAGCAGCTCAGAGGATTAATGTCCACAATGGGCGTTAAATTATACTACACGACCGTCACCGCTTCAAGAGAGGTGAGACAGAAGGCAGAGGAGCGCTATATTCAGCGCTCAGTAGGAGTGTGTGGGCTGTAGACCAGGCGTTTGGGCTGAGGGCAGGTTAGCAGGCACACCCAGTGCCTCAGCGGCTTGCGTCTTTTTCAAACCCGTAATGAAACGCGGTCTTGTGCACATTAACACTAGTATCTAACAACTCAACACTGAGCACCGTAGGAGGAAGGAGAGGAAGGGGAGCGACCTGTAAAGCAGGCAGACCGATAAGAAGCGCTTCTCGAGGCAGTGAGAAGCGGAAGTGCGGTGGCCTGGGCAGGTCTGCGAGCGGCTCGCGCTTACATCGTGTTGCTTCATGCAGGCGTGCAGAGATAAAGGAAGTAGCATGCATGGACTCTAAAGGCTGATGTTTGACTTGTAGCCCATTGCAGAGTGATAAACGGTTCAGGGCAGATGATGTGTAGCTGTTAACTCGGGTCTCTGTACCGAGCAGTGGCTTACACACCTGCACCAGGTCCTGCTGCCTGCTCCACCCTGTGTGCTAGAGTTCATCTAACTTCCTCCAGCAGATTAATCATCAGCTTGGCTTTTTATACCGAGAAACCGAGCACGTGATTACTACAGTCACAGGAACTGTTTAAGCAACTCTAGTTTCCACACACACTAAAATAACTAGCCCTCACTCATTACATCATACTTATTTCCATGGACAGCTATTATACTGAGCTCCACTCTTCTGGGAAGCTTTCCACTAGATGTTGGAGCGTGGCTGTGGGGATTTGTGTTCATTCAGCTACAGNTCTTCCACTCCAACCTTCACACACCATGTCTTCATGGAGCTCGCTTTGTGCACAGGGGCATCGTCATGCTGGAACAGCAGATCCAGTGAAGAGAAGCTGTAATGCTACAGCACACAGAGATGTTCTGTACATTCTATATAGGCATACACACACACACACACACACACACACACACAATCTAAAACTAATAATAAACGCATCCAGTCGATTTACTATACCAAGAAAGCTCAAAGGCTTTTTTTTTGCTCTTTGAGTTTTAAATTAAAATCTTGTTTAATGTTCAGTCTCTGCTGGAATCTGGTCACCATTAGCAGTGTGTCCGCCAGTTTGTGCCAAATCGCAGATAAGCTGCTAGCTTAAGAAGGACGTGACGGCTAGCTCGCTTTGTAAACAACACATTTCAGAAACAAATGCGAATAATCAAACAGAAATGTATACTTACAGTTTATTTACAATATTTGCAAATTACAAAGATAAAATAAGATATATTAAAACTGTGTACACGTTAAAATGAAAATGTGCAGGTTAGTACTGTTTTTTTTTTAAATATCTTTTCATATTCATTCATTTGATCCATTAGGGCTCCTTTTTAATTCCTGAACTTTCCACACACCCAGCGGTGTATCTGAACACTTTCATACCAACATCACTTCCTAGTTTTATTAAAGTTGCATTTAAATTCCAAATTATTAATACTATTTTTTTAGTTTCAGATAGTGTCAGATTAACCGCTTAGCCAGGTTCTATGCAAGTCAGTTAGGCCTAAATTAATAATTAAGCCAGTTATGATAATTAAACTAAAACAACAGGGTCAACGGTTGGAGAAGACTGCTGAAAAGTGCAGTGCCATTGCTCTTCGATGTCGATGACGTGTTGTTGAGGAAAGCCTTAATTTAATCGTAATAATTTAATGGAGGTGTTTAAAATGAGCGGTGTCCAGTTTCAACTGAAGGCACTCGCGAGCTACTTTGCCGTGACCTGTGCGAGCTGCCATGTGCTTGGGTGTTTGTTTCTGTTAGTAGGTGCTTTCTTGCCTCCATAGTTGTGTATATATAAAATGAAGTATACTGTTTGCAGCCTTTCTCCAGGTTTCTAGATGGTGTAAATGTTTTTACACATCTGATCAACGTCATTGACCTTTATCTTCGAGAGGTTTGCCAGAGGCCGACTGTAAAATCCTGCAATTACGACTGTAGTGAATGAACCAGAAATGCAGGAACTGTGGTAAAGATAACGTGGAAGTGTTTGTCCCAGAAGCCCATTCTGCTTGTGCAATCACACAATGGGCTAACTTGTCTTTAATCAGCTAACTTGTCTTTAATCTTTAATAGTTGGTCAGTGATCCACCAGCTGGCCGTCAATACCACATAGCGCTTGTGAGCTGTGAGCAGATCGGTTGATGGGTTTGCTGATAAACTGCGGCATCGACATCTTTGGTAGAAATGATGGCTTTGGCCATGTTGTGCATTGTGTGTCAAAGCAGACACTGCGTGCCAACGGTAACGCCACCATCTGGCTGTAGTAATGGCTAGTAAAAAAGATGGCATAAGTGAAAAACCACCTTGTTTCCATCTTCCATTGGATAACAGTTAAGGCTCTGGGTTAGTGATCAGAAGGTCAGGGGTTCAAGCCCCAGCACCACCAAGCTGCCACTGTTGGGTGGTGATCCGGGGTGCTGTATCATGGCCGACCCTGCGCTCTGACCCAGGCTGAGATATGCGAAGAAAAGATTTTCACTGTGCTGTAATGTATATGTGACGAATAACAGCTATTCCAAATCCCGCTGTGGGTTAACACTGTAGGACGATTTGCATTAGGGTCAGAAACATTCCAAACATCTAAGAAAGCTCTAAAACGTCATTTATAATGCAAGACATGTGGTTTATGCTCAGTGTTTCACATCATGGGGGAAAACCGTCCTGCTTGCTGAGATACAGCCACTGACACCATGTCAGGGTGTGTCTCTGTACGCGATGTGGCTGTGGCTCGCTTCCGCTTTGTACTTCAGTGCGCTGTTGGATTTCTGTAGTTTGCAGTAGTTGCAGTTTAATGAGCTTGACTGCCCAGATTGCTTTATTCTTCTGAATCCCAGTAAAGAAACACCGTTGCTAACCATAGCAGTTATTGATCTTTTCCATCCCACATTTTCAAAATAAAGTTGCAGATGTGTGCTCTCGGCTCTTTATTATTCCCACATCACTGTAGTCTGTGCTACAGGGGTATCGATGTGAGGCTGAGCAGTAGCTAGTATTTAGCACCTTTTTTATGAGCATGCATAAATAAACAAATCTATAATTATAGTTATATTCATGTGACATTATACAGCAAAAGGGGATGTGGTTAGCATCAAACAGGAAGCTGACTCCAGGAAAAGTAACGTAGGCTTTGGCTAGTTTTTTCGTAAGGTTGTAAATTTGACTAATATGTTCCACACGTGTGATGTTTACAGTCATAAGATGTTCCACTGAACTAGATAAGCATAAAGTTAGTTCAAATAATAGATCATATACAGATAATTGAATTATTTTCAAGAAAGAAAGATGCACATGGGGACAACATGGTTCAGGTTAATTAGGACGGTCTCAAAAAGCTTGTAGTAAATGGAGAGAAGTGAAGTGAAGGGATGTAACTGACTGCATGAACTGAATTTTAGGAAAGATTGTGAATTGGTCAAATATTGAAAATTGTCTAAACTCTGTTATTGCTGTAAGAAATGAGTTATAGAACATTACTCAGGTCAACATCAAGTCAGGTGTCAGCTGGGGTTTTTGTCATTCCTCTATATAGTTTGTATACACTGGAAGAAAATATCGTTCCTCCAGGACTGTGGTGCAGCACAGAACAACACACGAGGCTGCGTAAAGCGACCGAAACGCGCCAGGCGTACTGTGCAAGCCAGTGAGAGGTCAGAGGTCACGCTATACGTCACCTGCACGCTGATGTGTGAAATATTTCCCGAAATACTTTACTGTACTTATCCGTAAATATAGAACTTGATATTTGATGTGTTTATTTAAATGTATTTAGAGAAATTTTATATATATATACATATACACACTCCTATTTCTTACCCTGAGTTTGAAACCATAGACCACAGACTATAGGACTGTAACTTTGCTCTGAAAGTCCAGAAGTCAGTACATGTTCTGTTTTCCAGGTGAAATCCCAGCAGGCTGAAGTGATGCGCATTTTAGAGAGTAAGAGCATCCAGTTTGAGCTGATTGACATTTCCGTGGGCGGGGACGTCCGGGACGAGATGAGGAGCAAGTCGGGTAACCCTAAAGCTGCCCCTCCGCAGATATTCAATGAGGATCAGTACTGTGGGGTAAGGACAAGGTCTCACAGTCATGAGAATATTTGACATGTTTGACAGAATGACATTCTGTTCATTCTTTCATTCATTTATTTATGTATGTAGAGAGCAGTAATGCTATAATGAGTAAATAATCTGTATGCCTTTACTTTTATTAGTTCTCCCGTCCTGGAGAGTTCGGGTTTAATGGATGCTGTATACATGGGATGAACTGAATTATGAACTATTATGTGCACCTAATTAAGTTTAGTAAATGCTTATGCACTGAAGCGTACTTGTGCCGCGACACACACAATGGGTTCATGGGTTCAGGCAGGTCGATTGGTTGAAGCGGGGAGGCGTGTCCTGTTGCATATCCAGAAACGTTGTGTCAAGAAGTTATGACGTTTCAATAAAATATGTCCATTATTTATTATATACACTCACCATCCACTTTATTAGGAACACCTGTACACCTACTCATTATGCAGTTATCAAATCAGCCAATCATGTGAATCTGTGTAAACTCCAGAGGCTGTTTAAAAAAATTAAATTGATAAATACAATCAAAATCAACTGGAAAGTGCAAGTATGCCATTCAGGTTCCAGCATGGACCTGCTGTTAGTACCGAAAGGGAAAGTCACGTGATCACTGGCGCCACCTGCTGGTCATTTACTTTTCCTTTCCCTCTTTGCCTTTTCATTTGCACCTTTTCGTGAAAAGGGCGTGGCTAAGACTTAGATGCCTAAGATGCAGATGGCGTTATTTCATGTTATTTTTAATCTTTGTGCACAGATATGGGAAAAGAAATAGCAAACGGGGGTTTGTGTTTTAATTTTATTAATGGCACAAAATACGTACCGCGTACCACACATCACAGACATGATCAGCAGCGATCTTCAGATGCACAGTGCCATTCAGACATTCTTCACACTTACCACTGGCCAGTACGTCATTACGACAGGACAGTGTCATGGGCTTGTCCTCCTCTCACCATCATCATGAAAAGGCGCCTCTCATTTTCCAGCCAGTCAAATCTTTTACCGCGTTTCAGTGGTCCAGGTTTGATGCTCCTGTAGCTACTGAAGACTTGCTTTCTTGTTCGCCGCTGATCGTGATCATCTGACAAGGTCTTCGCTGGTTGTCTCCATTCAGCATAAAGTGGTGTGATCTGGGATGACCTTCTGCATGCCACTGTTGAATTCGAATGAGATCTGCCAGGTTATGACTTGCCTGTGTGCTTGCATGATTTCTGCCATTCTGCTCTAACCCTCGCTTTATCTACAAACCCTACAACACACAGTTATAATAACATTCACAGGCAATTAGTCAATCGTGCTCCTATGTTGCAGGGTAGGATTAGCTGAGTATTTTGTGTTCCTGTTTGGGCAGACATGTTTGATTTGTTTCAATAACAAACGCGTAAAGACCATTTTTATACTGTTCTGATCACACAGTAAAAATCTTTCATAAAAGTTGTGGAGTAATTCCATGCAACATCATGGACTGGACTGCAGACGCTTATGTCATTTGTGTGCTGAGATTTCAGTCACTAACATGGCTTTCCCCCTCAACAAAAGCTTAAACACTAAATGATGCTACAAATACTGGTTTACGGGATTTATGAGGTTTATTTATGTGACTTGTTGGAATGTTGAATTTGGATGAGGACGAGGGTGTATCTGATACACTAACAACTCAGTGTGTATACCGTTACAATAACACGGAGACCTCAGTTTTTCTCTTTGTTATAAAGTTAATGAATGCTTTCGTGGTTTCGGAACAAACCTAAAACCAGATTTATCCTCCCCAGTGTTTTAACTCGACCTTCTTTTTGAAGCCTGTGTGTCTGATGTTTTCGCTCAGAATTGTTGGTCCAGTGGGCCTCATTTTTCAAGCTAGATATGAACGGCTTTCTGTATAAATCGTTCATTCGGGTATTTACACACAAAGTTTTCATGAAAATCCCGTAAATTCAGAGAAACATTCGTATCCTGCTCGTGCTCCTGAGTGTGTGTAAATTTATGCATAATTAGACTAATAGATCATATAATCTGCACAGATGACTGTACTTTTCTCTCTGGAATAGTCTGTGGAGTTTAAACTGTTAATGTTTATGAGGCTTTTATCCAGAGCGACTGATAGAAGAGCTTTAGAGTCTCGATCAGAAACACATCCTCATGCTGGTTCACTCGCTCAGGGCCTCAGAGCTCCGCCCACAACATTCACTCAAAACCAGCCGCTTTATTTTATTGCCTTTAATTAAAGAATATAAAAAATAAAGAAAGCGGGCCGAAATAAACTTATCCATTAAGACAAATAAAACGAATCCTTCAGTTATGATGAGAGACGGCGGTGTATAAACGGAGGACGGGCCGCTCTGTCTGCGCAGAGCCGTAAGCCGTACACAAACGCCTCCGCTGGCGCAGGACTTACAGCTAACTTTATTGATATTATATATTATTAAATTATTTTATTAGCATAGACGTGAGTCAAAATAATTTCCACTTCTGCTTTTCAGTCTTTACTCTGATCATTCAATTCATGCTCCCAGCTGTCTGTATGTTTTACCTTTTATGGAGTTTTGTGGGCGTGACTATATGTAAATGAGCTGTGTCGTGCACGCGATTGGTCGTTTACGGATGATTAACATTCATGAACATGGGAAAAAAATCAGCTTTCTCCAAAACTTTTGTAAATCCAGCAGAATATTTTGAGTTTGGTTTAGTTTATGCAAATATTTACTGAAAGATTGATGACTAATTGTGCAGAAACTCATGCTCATGCTTTTTTCTCTTCCTGACAGGACTATGAAATGTTTACTGAGGCAGTCGAGTCGGACACAGTGGAGAAGTTTCTCAAGATTGCATGAGAGTCCTGCCTGGTAGCATCCAATGCCTTTTCCTCTGCTTTGCTGGTCCAGGAGTCCTAAAAGGAAGACCTGCCTCGTGTCCTCTGCTCATTGGCAATGTCTCCCAATGTCTTTGTATCTATGCCATTTTAATTATGCCAAACACATGTTCCTGTCTGCCATGCAGTGACCTGGAAGCACAGAGTACTCCACTGAATTTGCCCTGATTATTTTTAATATGGTTGGTCATGTTGTCAGTATTCATTTGTGCACGAATCATCTCTCATTGATTTTCTGTTTCTAAATGTAATGAATTATGCTGGAATCTGTGGAGCTCCAGAATGGAGTAAATAGATAATCTAATTTTGATTGAAATCCCTTTATACGTAATCTGAAACTAATGTACACTCAAACACAACAAAAACCTGATCTCCTGTGGACCAAAAAATATCAGATACCTATATATAGTCTTATTCTTTTTCTTCTTATTGTTTTTTTATCTGTTGTCCTTAACAGTTGCTTGTCTTATCTTGACAAACCTAGTCCATGTGATTTAGTGGTGAGCAAGTTGAATTGTATAGCATTCCTTAAAACTAGTGGCTGCTTTTGCAGTTTGATGCGGACCAGGTGAAGATGACCTCTGAGAACACTGTTTAAAGGCTCTGTGTGTGTGGCAAGATCACAATGCTACCAAGGTTCATAGAATGAAAGCATTCCATTGTATTCAATTGTGCCAATAAATGTCCCTGAAAATGCAGCTTCCACATTAATACAGTCTCCTTTTCTGAAACATGAGCTTTGCTGTGGTTAGATCTTGTATTCCAGGAAAGCCCAGTAATCTTAAGAGTCAAAAATTACAGTATTTTAAAGTGAGAACTAATTGGCAGGTTGCTCTTATAATTGTTTCTTATGACCCCCGTATGGCTGCCTCTGCCCGTTAATGTCAGAAGAACCTGAGGAGCGGCAGTGCTACCCACCGTGCCACGCTTGAGCTAACAGTTTAAGCAAAAAAAAAAAAGTGATGTATCTAATGTTATATTTGAAAGATAAAGGTTCATTCAGGAAATATCATCAAATGCAACTGAGCTGTTAATTAGCAACCACTTCGAAAGCGTCTCAGGTACATCATACGCAATCAGAAGAGGCTGAAAAGCATGGGTCTGTCTTGTAGTGACTATCTGTGTAATCTGTAGTTCTAAACTGAAATAAAACTCTTACCTTGCTCCCTGGCTAATCCTTTTCAGTCATTAAATCATAAGATGTCTTTCACTGTCAGTATATTCCATGATGATGTCTTTCTGTGTGTTGGCCATCATGGCTTTTGAACCAGAAAATCTTGGTTTAAAAAAAAATGCTTAGAAGATGAACGTAAAAGACAAAGCCAGCGATGTGTCCAGTGTTCTGGTTCCAGTCTTCTTTTTTTCCGTACCAGTTTATGAAAGTATTGGATTTTTTTTGTTTGTTTTTTTCTTAAAATGTTTCAATTTCACCACAAACCAAACATGTTTCATTTCATTATGGCCTAAAGTGCTAGTTGTGTAGCTGTGGTTCTGTGAACAGTTGCTAACCCCTGGGGGTGGTCTTTAACTCCTGGGCATGTTGTTGTGTGTGTATGCGGTATGCCGAGACCTCCCACAGGGACGTGGTGCATGCTATAAGTACCCAACATGCCACCACTACAGCTCCTGGAATTCTGTTCAGTTCAATACAGTGTCATTTATATAGTGCTTTTTATAATGGACATGAAGAACATTTACATTTATATTTACGGCATTTGGCAGATGCTCTTATCCAGAGTGACTTACACTAGTGCTTTGAAGTCTATCAAAAATACATTCTGATATTGGCTCACTACGTCACACACTAGGAACACCATCAGTCCAAAACTCTGTTTTTTGTGTGCGTGTGTGCGTGCATGCGTGCAAGTGCTAACTTAAGTACTTTATGAAGTGAAAAGTCTTTAGACGTCGTTTGAAGACTGCCAGTGACTCAGCTGTTCGGACATCTAGGGGAAGTTCATTCCACCACCTCGGTGCCAGAACAGAGAAGAGTCTCGATGCAGGTCTTCCTTGTACCCTGAGAGATGGTGGGATCAGTCAAGCAGTGCTAGAGGACCGGAGGGAGTGTGGTGCCACGCAAAGTGTGCTAAGAGCTTTGAGATAAGTGGGTGCTGGTCCGTTTTTGGCTTTGTAGGCGAGCATCAGTGTGTTAAATCTGATGCAGTGGCTACAGGAAGCCAGTGGAGGGAGCGCAGCAGTGAGGTGGTGTGGGAGAACTTAGGAAGATTGAAAACCAGTCGTGCAGCTGCATTTTGAATCAGTCGCAGAGGATGATTGGCGCTCAGAGGCAGACCTGCCAGGAGTGAGTTGCAGTAGTCCAGTCTTGAAATGACAAAAGACTGAACAAGCATCTGTGTGGCCTGTGTGGAAAGAAATGGACGAATTCTTCTGATGTTATAGAGGAGAAATCGACATGAGCGTGTCAGATTAGCGATGTGAGAGGAGAAGGACAGCTGATTGGCCATGGTTACCCCGAGGTCGCGTGCAGTAACTGAAGGCGAGTTCAGAGAATTGTCCAGGGACAATTAGTAGTTTTTACTTAAAACAAGTTGTTTTCATTTTAGAACTTAAAATAAGCAGTGAGGATGTAAGTGAATGAAGTATGTCGGGCTTCTCCTTCTTCTTCCTTCGGCTGCTCCTGTTAGGGGTCATCACAGAGACTCACTGGTCCGCATATCTGATTAATATGTTTTCACGCCAGATGCCCTTCCTGACGCAACCCTCCCCAGTTTTATCCAGGCACTGGGTGTGCATTGTCATGTGCTCCCTGGCCAGAAATCAAACCCAGACCGCAGCGGTGAGAGCGCGCCGGCCTAAACACTAATCCTCCACAGACCATAATAATAAATTGCAAGATACTTGCTATTTCGTATTCTCCTGGCTCGCACGGCTGAGGTTCACAAATTCACACGTCAATGTTTATATCAAATCAGCGCAAAGCGACAGTGACCCCAAATTAGTGTTTTACGTCCCGCGTCCTTTCCCCTTCAATGAATTTGCTGTTTGACTGAGCAAATTTTATTTGTATATCTGACCACTTCTTTAGCTGACAAAGCATATAAGTGTAGTTTTCGAGTGTGTCCTGTATCGCTGTAGCAACGGGTCAAAAATCCTAAACATCACAGCTAAACCATAAACGTTTACGGCTCCTCTGCGGGTTTACTCGTGCCCAGGAAAATATAACTAAGTGCAAAATGGAAAAAGTGAATTATTAGTTAATTACGCTTGCACTTGTATAAATATATGCCTGTATTGGGAGGGATTACGGCTGTAAAATGAGACCACCTCCTTGGAATTTAATCTGTTTGAAATTCCTCATGGGTGCATTGAAGTGCATTTATATCTGTACTGAAATGGGGATATTCCCTCTCAGGATATAATAAAGGTGGTAAATGAGGTCATTATTTCAGTTACTTGTGATATACGCCTAATCTAGCTCCTGTATGTGCAGCTTTAATTCTCAATAAAACACAACAAGAAACATTTTCAAAGCTGTTCCTCTGTTTAGATGAAGTCACCTGAGGGTTCTTTGGCTCTTCAGAAGGTTCTGGAGGCCCAGCAGGCCTTCTTTCCTCTCGGACCAGTTGGAACTGGCGCAGTGGTTTAGGATCTCGGCTACGTCCTCCGTCTGACGCATGTAGTGCGGCACTCCTCCGTTACGCGAGCTATAGGAAAGCTCCGAACAGGCGCTGGAGGCGTCGCTGTTGGCGTCATCGTCCGAGTACATGCCAGGAGACTCGTACCAGCGCCGCACGGGCCTCCGCTAAAGATCCGATGAAAACACAAAGCACAGCAAGACTCCGGGTGTATAATAGTGCTGTAATATTTGGTGTTAATGCAGCACTATGCATGCAGCTGCTTTTCTGAGGATCTGCTGCTGATGTATGAGGCATGAGGCATGAGGCACGAGGCACGAGGCACGAGGCATGCAGTGGGTTAGCGACTGCTGTCATGTATCTCTGAAAGCTCTTACTGCACTACAGGGCTCCGAAAACACTCTAAACAATACGGAGTTATGCCACAGCGCTGTTGAGTTCTCGAATCTGATTGGTCAGAAGGTATTGATTAATTTTCTCGTACAGCAGCGCCTAAACATTGACGTGGTGACGTTTTCTGTGAGGAGACACTGATTCACCATTTACGGAAGGAGTCTCCATTGCCAGCCGTCAGTCGAGTTAAAAGGTAAAATAAACAAGTCTAAAGAAGGACGATGTTGTGATCTGCGGTTTCTCAGTAATACGACAAACTTCTTGTCTTTTTAACTTTAAGAGAAAGTGAGGGCATGAAAGACTTTACAGCTGCCACAACGTAAGTGATAACAAGCGCTAATGACGTTCCACGACATTAATTGTGACTATAAACATAAAAAGTACATGCTGTTCTTTAACAAATACAAATCGTTGGCAAATTGCTGTGGTATAAGAGGAATAAAACACTTCCGAACATGCTGTCATAGGAAGCTAGTCAACCTCGGAATAGTAACTGCACCATCGCATTGTGGATTATTTTCCTATAACAGCATGCAGTGAGATCTTTTATTCCTTACTTAATCGCTCCATAAGAGACGTGACGTTTGTTAGTGATGTCTGTCTGTAGTGGACTCTAGAGATGATGATGATGATGATGATGAAGATGAAGAGAAGGTACAGGTTATATGTCAATAAAAAAAACCCAAACCTTATTCCTGGAGTCTCCTAATAGCTGATGAGATTTAAGACAGCCGGAGAGGGAAAAGCAAAGACAGTGACATGTCAGGATTTTCGGTTCACACTTCCGGTGTTAAGCGCTAAACGTCAGCCAGGTATTAATGTGTGTGTGTCACATTACAAACAAAGCCAGGTAACAAATGCAACCTCACCAGAGCATCAGCGACAGCTGCCTCCACCTCCATGCCCGTGTTCAGGATGCGCATGGCGTTGACCGAGGCAGAGATCCGCGCCTGATGGATCAGCCCAAAGCGATCTGAGAGAAAGGAGAGAGAGAAAGAGGAAGCCACAATTATGTTCATTTATTCCTTAACAACAATCTTTAAATGGGCAATTTGTCACTTTAGAGCTCTTTTCTTCCTGTGATTCAAACTGCAACTGCAGTGAAAACACTGACAAGCCCCTCCCCCTGTAACAAGCTCCTCCCCCTGCAACAAGCCCCTCCCTTCTGCTGCTTTAAATGGACTCATAGCTAATTTTCCAGCCCTGAAAATTTTAACCAGAAGCTTTAAATGAAGAACTGAATGGCCACTCGGGAAATTTGTGAGGTATCTTTCTAATTTTATAATAATAATAATAATAATAATAATAATCATAGAATTTTAAACACTTTTATAATTGACAAACTACCCCTTAAAATCAATGAACAGAAACTAAAATATAAATATAAAAACTATCATTACAAAATATAATACATAAAAAAAAATACACAATAAAATGCAATGGTTTATACAAGTAACATAAAAAAAATGATACAATGATACAAATAAAAACATAAAGACCAAAGTGCAAAAATATATAAATACATAGAAATTTTGTAGTTTTAAAGTAGAGGTTTGTAACAGTTAGCACTAAACAGTAAAATCAGAGTAAATACTTTTCACTTTAATAATAATTTCAAAATATTTAAAAAGACCATGGTCATAGTGGTATTGTGATGTACCACTAATGCATGAATTTGGCAAATCTGCAAAAAAAAGCTACTGGTACTACAGTAACCAAAAAAATAAATTAAAAAAAAAAAAAAAGTTAATTCATTTTAATTGCTTATTTGTTTCTGTTTTGGGAAAAATGACCCAACTAACTTTATTACGAAATATTGTAGTTTTGGGGATTGAGAAAACCTCTTCTTTAAAGCTCCTGAAATTAACGAATAAATCATACAACCAGAAACAATAAAGAAAGAGATACATCTAGTGACACATTTCCAAAAAAAAAAAAATAAAAAATAAAAAATCAGCTAAATTCCATATCACAATAAGAACAACATTAATACATAAAGCACAAAACAATCAAAATAAAAAAAAAATGCACATTTCTTAAAAAATCACACATTTCACATCTTGCTCAAGTTGACAGCCTTTATTATACGGACAGTAAGATATGAATATTAAGGCAATTTGCAATGTTTCCTTATTCAGACAGGGCCTCAGGCTGAGCTGTAAGGTGTGAAATGTGTGAATTTGTGCTCTCTGGCTCCCCCTGTGGGTTCGGAGCCCCTCATGCCAGCGATCACCTGTTTGCAGAACGTCGCCGCCTGTCAGGGCACTGGTGGAGCGCGAGTGGCGCCGAGACACTGGTCAACAGGAGAGCCAAATACAGTTCAGATTTAAAACCCATCTCACACAGCAGGTAATCATGTGACTGTTTTAAACGTACAAACATTCATTCTGGGAAGACGAGACTGAATGAAGGAGTAGGACATTTCTGTGGAGTTTAGTTACACGTTCTGAGTGTCTAGAGTTACAGCATGCAGGTGAAGAAGAAGAAGAAGAAGAAGAAGAAGAAGAAGAAGAAGAAGAAGAAAGTGAAGAGGTGAAGAAGAACAGGGGCAGGAAGAGATCTGATAAAAAAAAATCTGAGTTTTATTCTCTAATAACAGCACGTCCCAAAGCATTTCGTTCCTTTTACATCACCACAATTATTATATTTGTAGATTAAATAAACAATAACATGTCATACTCTTATCCACTTATAGTTAAATTGATGGTATACATGTTATGGAACATCTGTATAACAAGTTAGTTCCTTTTATCACTTACACTATAGCAGCTATAGTATAAGGAGACGTTCCCTCACCAGTCTGTGTTTTTTTCTTTCGCGAAGTTAATAATCGACACGACTCATGGTGTGGTGTTACTGAGAAAACGCAAAACTCTCCGCTTTACCTCTGACTGGTACAAAGTGCTGACACTGGAGACTCCTTCCAAACATCTCCTTATAGAAACGTTTACCATATCAGTAATTACACGTTGTTCTTTAGCTCGTTCATGTGGAGCGTCCGCTTTAAAACTTCCTGCGTGATTTGTTACTATATTCGTAACTATAAATATGTTATTCGAACGAGGCGGCTGTTGCCATCAGTGTCACAGTTCTGTCAGAATTTGTGGGGAAATCTTAATGGTGCAGATATTTAGAGGTTCTGCTTGGAATTACGTATAGAAATTTTATCTTCTTGTAAGTGCACTAACTTTTGCAATATTTAGTCTTTTTTTTATTTGAGGTTTTTCTTACATGCAAAATTAAGTGTCATAAAACCAGATGGATGAAACCTCACTTTTGTCTCATGTGTGTGCACGTGTATATGTGTGTGTGTGTGAGTGTGTGTGTGTGTGTGTGTGTGTGTGTGTGTGTGTGTGTCTCACCAAGGGGAGTAAAACCCCGTGCAGGACTTGTGTCTCTGCTGCTCTCCCTGCTTGTGTCACGACTGCAACCCTGACTCATACTGGGCCGCGGGATGCGACTACCCCGCACTACCAGCCCCCA
>JAKKZN010000029.1:11484428-11495520 GCA_033441825.1 Pangasius elongatus
TCTGTGCAGGACACTCGAGTTCTTCCACTCCAACCTTCACACACCATGTCTTCATGGAGCTCGCTTTGTGCACAGAGCACACAGAGACTTTCTATAAGTGTATCTTTAAAATAATATGTTTTTTTTTTTTTTTGGCATTGGCCTATTTGTGTTTTTTGGAACATATCAAAGCTTATGGGTTTTATATAGTAAACTGTTTTTGTTGTTCCTCTTTCAGCTGCTCTGGTTAGGGGTCACCACAGTGGATCGCTGATCACGTATTTGATCTGGCACAGTGTTTTGTTTGTTTATTTGTTTTTGTTTAACACCGGATGCACTTCCTGACACAAACCTCCCCAATTTTTTTCTGGGTTTGGGACCTGTGATTTTTTTTCTTCATATATCAAAGCTATCTTGAAAGCTATTTACAATTAGTTGTGCATCAGATGGTATTTTAATTGGATGCACACATTCACTTTCATCACAAAAGCCCCATTACATGGAATTTGACCTTGAATAAATCATTGACTTTGGTGGAATTTACACTTTAAACATTTAAGCTTGTTTATCAGCTGCATCTTCTCTCTATTAACACTACGTTCTGGGAGACTGCTGCTGATTCTTGGATGGCCTTGGCACGAATGGCCAACAGCAGCTGCATGCTGAGTTCCTCAGAACATCTACGCCTTTCCGTGGACTTTTCCTATGGATGTTACTTTGCTTTTTTGGGTTATTTGGGTTGACTATTACTGAGAAACCACTCAACAGTGAGTCCTCGGCCCTTTCAGCCGGGTGTGGAAAAAATGCTGAGAAATTGTATGTGAAACTGAAGGTATAGATCACTCTTAGTGAGGTAAAAGTGTAAGTATCCAGCCAAAAATGTTCTCAAGTGAAAGTAAAAGAAAAATGTACTCAAGTATTAGAAGTATTAAAAAGTAACTGTTTTTAACTGATGAACTTAATGTAATGTTTTCTGTAAAAAGTATTATTCATATTCATTATGTGTCGAAATCTCTGCAAGTTTGCTTATAATATGCATGACTAATGCTACATAATAAATCAAACAGTAAAATATGTAAAAATGCAATTACCATTAGCTAGAATCTGACTTGCTGCCTGGGCAGTTTATGTTAGCTACTGGAATGGATTTGGGTCTAACCTGGCATTAACAAAGTAAACATGCCAACATAGTTAAATACACTTGCCAGTCACTTTAATAGAAACACCTGTACCAATCAGCCAATCATGTGTAATGCATAAAATCCTGCAGATACAGGCCAAGAGCTCCAGTTAATGTTCACATCAAACATCAGAATGAAGAAAAAGTGTGCTCTGTGTGACTTTAACCGCATGCTTGTTGGTACCACATGGGCTGGTTTGAGTTTTTCAGGAACTGCTGTGACTGAGTGGTGCAATAAAATCAAAAGCTACTTCAGCAAAGTATACATTTATACATTTATCCATCTGAAAGTATACATTTATCCATTTATCCTACAGCAAAGTATACATTTATCCATCTGTCACCAGCAACCATGCCACAGTTAAAGTCACAGAGATCAGACTTCTTCATTCTGATGTTTGATGTGAACACTAACTGGAGCTCTTGGCCTGTATTTGTAGGTATTTTATGCACTGTGCTCCTGCCACATGATTGGCTGATTACATAACTGCATGAGTGTGCAGGAGTACAGGTGTTCCTATTAAAGTGGATGGTGAGTGTATAGCTAGATAACATTAGTAAATTAGTGAAACTCACTTCAAGATGGAGTTCATACGTTTTAGGGAGGTAAAGGAGATGTCTCATTTTATACACGTCTTTGCTTACTGCAGCATATTGAAACATTTTACTGAGGCAGGGACAGCAGCGCACAACCTCAAACGTAACACTGCAGTGCAGTGGCTTATCCAATAGTGCTTGATAGTTATTTCTACAGTGATGAACGTGATTGGATGTTAAACTGAGTGCATTTGACTGAAATATAACGTGCAGTCATTGGCTGGATGAGAGCAGATTTGTGACTTGTAATGAGTATTTGTTTGTAAGAGGAAAAAAGGATTTTTGTGGGGGGAAATGTGATTAAGTAAAAGTACAAGTTTTCATTTTCAATAATAATCATGTAAATATACCTTCTTTCTGCACCTCCTTTCAGTTACCTCACAAACGGCATACATCTTTTCAGTGACTTGGTTTCTGAACTTACTTACTCCTGATAATTTCCCAGTTCAATTACCCCTGGTTTTAATAACTTAGTTATACAAGATGCTATACTTGAATACCCAACTGTATGTATGTAAAACGGCATTTGTTCTTGGTCTTTGTTATAACATTTTATCTTCCCTTCATTTGCAGAGCCAGAGAGTTGGAAGTATGAGAACCCACAAGGCCTCTCAACGTTTGTCATGCTTCAGTCTGAGCTCCAGAAAGAGTAAAGGAGGGGTAGTCCAGGGTAAAGTGCGCATCCGCTCCATGCCGGGGGCATTCCTGGTGCTGGGGATGATAGTGGTGGTTGTTGGCACAACACTGGCAGTGGTGGGGTATTGGCCATACCGTGTGCAACGATCAGCAGTAGGTTCAGTGAGTAAGAGCCCCTCTCAGGGATCCAGTTGGGGCCTTGGAGCCAAAGGGCTGTTCTCAACAGCGAGTCTGATTCACACTGACAGGATGAAACTACTGGGTCCTGTTATTATGGGAGTGGGACTATTTATTCTCATCTGTGCTAACACAGTACTATATGAGAATCGGGACAAAGAGACTCAAATTCTGCTGTCTGAGATGCAGAGTGTGATGTGTACCATGTCTACTGTGCCCTCAGCAGACTTCACGCAAGTAAACTCACTGATCAAGCACTACCACTGGGTTGGCAATCTGCCTTCAGCCCATTTGAACATCTTCTGCCTTAAAGAACTGTCCTCCTCTGATCCATTGCTGAAGACCAAGACCACAAAAGAAGAGACAGTTTCACTTCAGAGAGAAGTGATGCACACTGAGGTCCTTCGTCATCAAGAGTCTTTATTCATCTCCTCTATTCATTCATCAGACTCCTGCAACTGCAGCAAAGGAGACATCAGTACTTACCTGGATGTAGAAAAGGGAGAAGACTGTGGCCCCCAGCCCCAGCCAGAGGGTCACTGTAACCTAAACAAGTACCTGACTTCGTCCTTTACATCTACCCCAGAGGGGGAGGCCTGGGAGCTAACCACGGTCCCTCCGAGGCGCTCCCATAGTATGAGTTATAGAACTAACTCACACACATTGTCAGAGCCCTTAGTACACTTGGAGGAAAGGGCAGTGCAGAATACTCGTTGCCTTAAACAGTTCCCACAGTCATGTATCTCTGAGGTATGTGTGAATCAGCCAGGGATTAGTACAAAAGCTTTTGACTTGGACCTTGCACCTGTGGAGGGTCAGAAGCACCACAGTTGGCCTTGACCTGATCTTGGATATGCTAGGATGCATCTCAAACAATCCAGTCATCTGGAACAGTTTTTCACTTTGGGTCTGAATTATCTCGTTGTCCAATCTCAGCCATTATCCAAAATGGAGCAGATTCTTTGCTTGTTTTGACATCTGTGGAGTATATAGATATTCTGTGGTCAGCACTGTCAATTTTGCAGTGTATTCAAGGCTCTATAAACAGACCTACTGGACAAACCAATGTATTGGAGAGGAAATGCAGCACTGTCAGACCAAAGACAGCTTGACAAATAGCCCCATTATAATAATGATAACAAAAGGACTCGGTTTGTTACTGTAGCCAAACCTTTGCTTCTTTCCAGGACATCTTAAGTAGCATAGGCTCCAGTCTATGCTTTATAAGTACTAACCTCCCCAACAGGGGTTTTGACTGATGGTACTTTAAGTTTCTGACCTAGTGAACTTTCAATAGAGACTACAAACTTCTGTAAGTTGTTCTGGATGAGAGTGCCAAATGCCATAAATGTAAATGTAAACGTATCAGTTTGAAGATTACAATTTAAAAAGGGCTTTCCATGGATTTGTGTGCAGACATCAATGCTATAAATATCTACATGGAACATGGTACATTTCCATCTTATCCGGTCCCTTTGATTTTAGTGTTCATGACCTATAGTCCTAAAGCTACCTCTCCCCCTACTCCACAACACAGCAGTAAAAGAACAGCATAGAAGAGAAAGATAAACGATCATATTGGCTATGTTATTAACGTACACCCTGGACATGTTTTGTCTGTTTTATTCTTACTGTGTAAAACATTTGTTTTCTAATTAATGCAGAGAAAATCTGTTAAAAATACATTTATGGAGCTCAGTTCATGAGCTTAGTTTTGATGGGTTTTTTATGTCACAAAACATTCTGTTCAATAAAATGTTATTTGTATAGTGCTTTTAAAAATAGACATTTTCACAAGGCAACTTTACAGAAATCCGGATGTAGATTTAGAAATGGTATCTTCAGGGTGATACCGGATAGTGGGATTTATAAATCATTACTTATCTGCAGCTGTTTGCTATAAAGTCAAAGAGTACGGAGTGTTTAAAGTATGTGCAGTCTGAGCAGATAGTGAATTAGAGTCCTGGAATAAGCACAGGAAAATCTTTATAATTACAGCAGTACTTAGGTATAAATCTATAGCATCCGTATTCACAAGTGCAGAAAGCTCCAAGCAGAAGAAGTAGCAGGAGGAATCAGGCCATTCCAGAGGGAGAGAGGAGCCACATCAGGAGAAATGTGTCAGGACCAGTGGCATCAAACCAGGCAGCCGAATTACATGCACAGCGAGAGAGAGAGAGAGAGAGAGAGAGAGAGAGAGAGAGAGAGAGAGACAGATTATTAGGTATGCCCTTATCTTACTGTGGTTTAAAATGTTTTTACAGCTTTTGAGCTAATCACATCTGAAGTTAGGATGACATGGTATTCAGAAACGTTACCCACAGCTTTTGCCGAATGAACACTTATTCTTATGGTGTATTTTGATAGATGATATGATGTACTGAGAATATGACTAAGAAAATTAAGACTCAATACTAAAATCCCACTTATGCCTACCTGTGACTAATGAATGCTTCAATCTTAAGACTTGATGCATGGCTCTGCATGCTTGTGCAGAAGCAGCTGCAATGCGAGTGGCATCTCCTGCGTACTTTATGCACATCCGGAGGATCAAGTGCGACTTCTGCTACATGGCACATCAGAGCCAAACGCCCCTGTGTGCAGTTTTAAGCACAGCAATGTTAAAACACACTGATGAGCTCTGTCTTGCTTCAAACCTTCTGCCATTATCGTGACTGTTGTCATGAGCTGTGTCTCAAATTGAAGACTCTGACCTTACCAGAATCCAGAAGACTGGTACATAAACAGAGCTTTTGGCAGGTTTGAAGGCTACATAAAAGTTTTTCAAAAAGCAAACACTCGACCTTAATCGGTAAATCAGTTATAGTACCCAATAAGTACTATACTAGTACCCAATAATAGTACACAAGTATGTATTTAAGACACAATGCTAGGTTGTTTAGTCAGTTGTGGACACAGTGTTGACTACTTGTGTCAGTATATTGCCCCCACTGTTGCACCACATGGCTGGATAACATTCATTTCCAAGGACGTGCATAAGACCAAAAGCCCGCAGAACACGCGTACACATTCACATACTGTAAAGCAAGCTTAATTCAGCTCTTAGGGAAAAAAGGGTTCCTCAAGTGTTCCTTAAGGGCTCATTGAAGAGGAAATGGGTTCTACAGCGAATCTTTAAGGGTTCCCTCAGAGGGACAACTGACGTTTTGTAAGTTTTCTTTTCAGCTGGTTATTAGTGATTTAGGGTGACAGGAGAATGTGCAGCGTTTCTAAAGTGCATATTGTTGTATGTTCATGTATGTTCAAGCAGTAAAACTGTAAAGATATTCCTAAAGCAATTGTTGTAATACTTTTGTAGGCATTAAAAACATTAATAATTTATTATACTACATATATTACTTTTAATGGGTGAATATGTTTAGGGGTACTTTAAGACGACTGTTATTGCATGCAGTAATGTAGGCATATGGGTGCATTTTCTCTCCAGTAGGCAGAGCTTAAATAAACTCTCCTGCCTGCTTGGAAAAGGTGCAAGTCAATTTTATTTTCAAGTCCATCTCTCTGTCTGTTGTTTTGTGTTTTCTGTATGCTGCATGTGTGTTTTAATTGTACACTAAACAATATCTGTATTCCGATGGATGGTACATGTCCACCAACCACTGAACTGAAATTCATATCTGTGTTCCAAATAAATGCAAAGCAAAAAATTTGCTTTCTTACCTTTTATATAGTTTGGAGATGGTCAGGGGTGCACATACTTTTAGCTATATTGTGTAACATTCGTTAAGAGCCCATAGCCCAATATGTATTTATTTGCGTTCAGCTACATTCATATAATTTGGCTATATTTATTAGAAAACATTTATTAATGTACAACAGTTTGTCAAAGCATTTTAAATTTTATTTTCAGTTTAATTTAAAGAGATGTGAAGAGGAAGATGAGGCAGGGGTAGAAGAAGAAATTCCTCCACTGTAATTATCCTCAGTAGTGTACTTCTCTGAGGCCAACTTGTCCCCTCTTATTAGACTTTATAGTTTCTTCCGGGCATGTAAGCCGCCTCTTATGATCTTTTTTCATTAAATTGGTCGTTTACAAGATGGCTTCAGCAGTTCTTACAGCTTGTAAAGCTGGCTTTGCTAATTCCTTCAGACTGAAGGAGTGAGCCTGAAGGAAGATCCAAATCTGTGCATTTGTGAATGAACACTTCCTCTTATTTATTTCTGTCTAACAATATACTAGCTATTATTTTGAATTAATTTTTCAGGGAGTTTTTGACAGTGGTGCTGGACTAAGTTGTGCTCGCAGAGGTTTTTACTCCCAGTATGGAATTGTGCATATTACCATTACATTTCTGCTGGATTATAGACGAACCCGAAGCTTTTTTATGTGGATGCATGTTTTGAACAATGTGTCATGTAGCTCAGAGCATTGGGTGTAAGGATGTTCACATGTTTTTCTCAGTGTGTGTGCATCTGTGAGCAGGCGATTTCTGGCCTAAAGCTGGTTGTAATTTGTTTTTACTGCTGCCGGTCTCTGAGGCACAGTTTTATTCCCCTGTATTTAGCAGTCAATAGGATCCAGGTGTAGACATAAGATACAGCAACAAGCTGAAATGCTGCACAGCAGGGGTTTACTTTAACTCAGCCTTCCTACATCTGCAACAATATATAAATCTGTATTTCACATTCTTGAGGGTTAAACAGTAGAGACACAGAAAAGTCTGTGTGTGTGTGTTTGTGTTAGTTTCTTGCACTGAGTGTCTGAGATCACCGAAGCTCCGTGTGAAATCACCATTCACTCTGGGGCCTTGAAAAACCAGTAAGCAGAATAAATATCAACTTACAATGGAAAACTTTTACCCAAACATTTTCAGGAAAGATGAAGAGAATATACTACAGGAAACACATTAGCATTAAAGGAGTACTTTAAGTAAAGACTTGTGCTGATGAGCTTTCATTTCATTCATTCATCTTCAGTAAGTGCTTTAACCGAGTCAGAATGGCGCTGGATCCGGAGCCTATCTGAAGAGCGAACCCTGAATGTGACACTAGTCCATCTCAGTGTACCATGGACACCACACACACTTTCACACATTGATTCAAACCTAGGGCCAATTTAGAGTAGCCATTCCACCCATCAGCAGGTTTTTGGGAAGTTTGGAGGAGAACCCTGAGGAAACCCACATGGATACGGGTGGAACTGGGGACCCTGCAGCTGTGAGGCAACGATGCTTCCCACCACGGTGCCACCCATGATCTTATTCCAATAGACTATTTTTTCTCTTTAAAATGCTGTGCAACTGACAGCAGCAAGGGGAAGGAGAGGCTTTTCTTTTTTATTTACTTTATTTATTACTGTATGCCCTTTAAGTGGGCATTCGCATGCCACAACCCCAGGCAAGTAAGAACTTCTGAGTAAGAACTGAGAAGAAATCTCTCTGCGCTGATCTAAACACTGCAAAGCTGAGAAAAGCTGTTAATTGGATATTGATGGTCAAATATCCAATTAACAAGGACAGGATGGAATGTTCACTTGCTTGACAATCAAGTTGTGACTAATTAGAAAGTCTTGCACTAGCCCTCAGGCATTCTAGCCTAGACTGTGTGTGCATGTATTTTGGAGGAAACATTGAAGAAATAGAATGTACTGTATTTGTTTGGACTTTTCATTTCGTATCAGTTAGGATATCAACTAATTCGCCTAAATCAGAGCTATCGCTACTGTCTAAATGGATCCAGAAGCAGAAGTGGGGGCTATAAGAGGCTCCAGTTGCTCTTTGGTAATAAAACGCTGTAATGTGCAGGAAGTGTAGAAAATGTCTTTGCACTGCCATCTAATCTGAGATGACAGCATTACAAAACATCCCAGTTTATTTTAAAGAACTTTGTATACATTTGCAGGGAGCCAAGGACTGTGTTCAGATTAGTATATATGAGTCAAGATTTCCTCCTCAGGACGAGCCATCTATATACCAGTATGGTTTATATGCTGTATTGTCATTTATGATGGTCTGAAATAAGATTGAATTCATTTAAATAACTGAGGGATTCTCCAAACGCTGAAGCACCTTACAGTCAGTGCTTAAAGGCAAATTCTCACTGGATGTGCCTAAGTCAAATCGAACACTTCTATTTTAACAAGAGTTTCAGTCCACACAAACATACACATAAAAATACAAATAGAAGGTAAGGCCACACATCCTACTGCACTTCTTCTACTTCCAGGGTGATTTCTTTCTCAGTACTAGTGAAGTCTTCCTGTGTAGTTGTTTCATTGGAGATTAAAACTATCAAAGTACTTTTAGACTAAAAGTACCAAAGTACCACCTCCTTATGACTGTAACCTGACAAAGGTAGCCGCTATATGTTCATTGCTACAACCATCTTTATCTCTTTTCTATTCTCATCCTACTGAAAGTGGATTTCAAAGATACTATCAGATAATTGTTTGGTACTTGTATGGGAGCATCTTCGACAGACACTCTGGAACCTTGCCCTCACTTCAGCCTAACAGCAGTAGTGATGCTTACAGACTATGAGAATAATTAACTGTTAACTATCTCTTACCTTCTCCTGATAGTGGATTGTCACAGCAGGGAGTCCCCCCAAAAAGAAAAAAATTAGGTGCCTTTGCTGGGGCAGAGGGCTTCACAGCTCAGCCTCCTATGAAGAGAAAAATGAGCACCTTTACTGCATATTGGAGGGCAGAGTATGGGAATTGGCAGCATGTATGAATCAAATTCAAAAGCTGTTGAATGCAACAATGCAGAGCTTGAAGGAGCTTAGTGCATCCGCCTCACATGTAGAGCTAGACCGTGATGTACTCCTAGGTGATTTAAATTGGTGGTGAAAAAAAAGATCCCTGAGGAGAAAAGAGGAAGAAACATTGAGAGGAACCAAACTCAAAAGGGAACCCATCCTCATCTGGGTGATACTGGATAGTGAGAATATAAATAATTTCTCTTCAGTAACTGTATACTATAGAGTCAAGTAGTGGGAAATGTGTTAAAAGGAGCTTGAGTATGAGCATCATTAGAGTTTTAACTTTACGTCTATTGTATCAAACTGAAGTTATCAATGTCCTCTTTGCAGGACACTCGAGTTCTTCCACACCAACCTTAACACCCTATGGCTTTATGGAGCTCGCTTTAGTTACAGTGATGGGAAACTGTAATGATACAGCATACAGACTTTCTATGCAACTGTGTGCTTCCATCTTTGTGGAAAAAGTTTGGGAAAGAACCACATATGGATGTGATGGTCAGGTGTCCACATACCTTTATATATATAGCCTTTTTTTGTCACATATGCTTTACAGCACAGTGAAGTTTTCTTTTCAGCACAGTAAAATTTCTTTTCTTCACATATCTCAGCTTCCTAACAAACTGAGATCAGAATGCAGGGTCAGCACCCCTGGATCAGAACCTTGCTCAAAAGCCCAACAATGACAGCTCGGCTTAAAATCTGGGATGGAAGTAGCAGTGTCTCTGGTGAGTGTACACCTAGCTCTCAACAACGCGCTTGGTATGAAGTACCCATTGATAAAGGTTCCAAATGGGCTGTGGAACTTCATCATCCAGACATTAACTAAAGGCCCCAGTGAGGATTGAACTCACGACCCCTGGTTTACAAGACCAGTGCTCTAACCACTGAGCTATGGAGCCCTGGACAGGTAGGCATATAATGTATGACTGGCTTCAGTCACTTTCGGTACCTACAGTCACAAGCAAACAATTTGTTAGCTCGAACCGGGAGTGTTTCATGTTTTTTTTTTCATATTCAGTAGAAGTATTAAGTTGAAGTATTTGTTCTTTATTTTTGTTGATTGTGAAAGTTTTAGTCATTTGTTTAATGGTTATGCAAGAAGGATTTTTTAAGTGTATTATACTGTTTTAAAATGCTGTTGGACACCCTAGCAGTTCCTGGAATTCATGTAAAGGTGTTTGGTTGCTAAGCAGACAGATTGCAGGTGAATCACCTGATTTGGCAATCAGTGAGAATGAACTTTCTAGCTCTGTTTTAATGCATGGCCTCACTGCAGTCATGACCTGTTCCAGTGCCAACTGTGGGAGCTCTGAGGGGTTCTTCAGTCACAGGTAGGGGTGATTGGATTAATGAAAGGAAGTCTAGGAGATGTGTTTTTAGAGACTCACTCTCTCCATTTGACAGAAACAGTTTTGCAGTGCTTGAGGTAGTTGATGTGGGCAGTATGTCTGAGCGTGGGCAACAGAACTTCATGGATGTGGAATCATTTAGTAAACACTTTGTTTTGAATACATGGCATAAAGATTGGTGCTTATGTCCGATGCAGTAATGTGGCCTCATGGCTTACAGCAGGTTATGGTTGCTGAACTGCTGGATGTCCAGGTGGTGGTCAATCAATGTGGGCTTCATAGATAATTGGACTAGTTTTGAGGATAAGGCTGGCCTGTTAGGGCGGGACGGTGTCCATCCCACTCAGGAAGGTGCTGCTCTCATTTCTTGTAGCATAGCACATAGTCTCAGAACAGGCCTAGTTAATCAGTGACAATCCAGAGCCAAGGCCAGGGAGCAGACAAGCAG
>JAKKZN010000029.1:11522361-11532391 GCA_033441825.1 Pangasius elongatus
TATGTTTCACAAAGCCAGAATGTTAAGCTATTGAACAAAACCTTTTTTGTGTCATATCTGTGATTTGTTTGTTTGCTGTAAAATAAAAAGGCTGGGTGAACTTCCTCTAAGTGTGGTGATTCCATAATTTTTGCCAGGGGTTGTACAACAAATATGCTTTGGACTCTGAATACCTGACTTGGTCTGAAATTTAGTTGGAACCAAACTCTACGCTGTAAGGAACTGTAACGAATTTTGTTGGCCTTACTAGTGCATATTTTATGTTTCAGTACATTTAAAGACTCCTTACATTAACACACTTGATTTGTGCATGGATTCAGAATTATTATTAGAATTAAGTGTGCTTTATCAACAGTAGACCATGCAGTCTTTCCATGTATATAAAACATGCATGGGTCCTTTGACCTTGACAGGGATTAAGAAGCACATTATATGAGTGAATTTGAGCACATGGAAAACCTGGCACATAGGAAAATCCAGTCAGTTGTACACCAAACTATCCAAGCTTCATCTGACTACAGGAACACACATTCAATTCAATTCAATTTTATTTGTATAGCGCTTTTAACAATGGACATTGACACAAAGCAGCTTTACAGAAATAAATGGATTCAAAATAAATTGTAAATATGTGAATTTATCCCTAATGAGGAAGCTAGAGGTGATGATGCTGAGGAAAAACTCCCTGAGACATCATGAGGAAGAAACCTTAAAAGGAACCAGGCTCAAAAGGGAACCCATCCTCATCTGGGTGACACCGGATAGTGCGATTATAAATCATTCCCTTCTATAATTGTGTACTACACGGACAAATAGTGAAAATGTGCAACCAGTAAATTCATCACAGTTTTCGCAAGAAATCCGGTTGGTTAAAATCCATCCACTGTCCATTCAAATTTGTATACATTTACACACATTTGAGATGGGATACAATCTACAACCCACTCAAACCAACCTGGAACTTTTCATATGAATTTAGTGAACTGCACACTGTGGTTGGAAATCCAAGCTATTTTCAGTTTTTCTATTACCAAGTTTCTGTTTTCTTATCACAGCACAAAGACATTTCATATTACTTCATATACGTTCTTCAGGCTTCTTACCTCTCCGGTCCTGATGAAATTGTTTCACAAGGTAATAGAACCATTATCGGGCCCCTCCAAAGTCTAGATTGTTCCATCAAAGCCGCTCTCCTCCGTGGTTTACTCCTAAGCTCCAGGCAAGGAAAGCAACTGGACAGCACCTAGAGCATCTATGTAAGGAAACTGGCCTTACTGTTTACCCCCTCGCCTACTCAGATCACTTGCTTAAGAACAGCCCTAAATACTGCCTGTTCATCATATTTTATCTCCATAATGAATGGAACACCCAAAACTCTCTTCACTTTTATTAAAAAACTCTCTCAAGCTGAGTTTGGAGGAGCACATTGATGCTTTAATCAGCTTCTTTAAAGGGAAAAGTAGCAAAACATGTTAGCATCTCTATACAGTCTTGTCTACGTACAAAAATGTGATGTGATGCAAACAAACTCTTACTGAGCCAAGCAGGACCTTGTGTGATCGGAGTGATTTTGACCGCGACATGGTAGTGGTAGCTCAGTGGTTAGGACGTTGGGCTACTGATCGGAGGGTCATGAGTTCGATCCCCAGCACCGCCAAGTTGCCGCTGGTGGGCCCTTGAGCGAGGCCCTTAACCCTCAACTGCTCAGTTGTATAAATAAGATAAATGTAAGTCGCTCTGGATAAGGGTGTCTGCCAAATGCTGTAAATGTAAATGATTGTTGGTGCTAGATGGGCTGGATTGAGTATTCCTATAACTGCTGAGCTTCTGGATTTTCACACATAACAGTCTCTATAGTTTACACAGAGTTGCACAATAAACAAAAAAACACCCACTGAGCAGCAGTTCTGCAGACGGAAACGCCTTGGAGATGTCAGTGGAGAACGACCAGACTGGCTCAAGCTGATAGAAAGTAACTCAGATAATCACTCTGTACAACTGTGGTGAGCAGAACAGCATCTCAGAATATACAACATGTTGCACCTTGAGGCAGATGGGCTACAACAGCAGAAGATCATATCAGGTTCCACTTCTGTCCCCCAGGAACAGAAAGCTGAGGCTGCAGTGGGCACAGACTCACCACAACTGGACCGGTGAAGGCTGGAGAAACGTAGCCTGGTCTGATGAATCTGGATTTCAGATTTCAGAGGAACACAGATGGTAGGGTCAGAATTCAGCACCAACAGTATGAATCCATGGACCCAAACTGCCTTGTGTCACCAGTGCAGGCTGATGGAGGTGCTGTAATGGTGTGGGGAATGTTTTCTTGGCACACTTTGGGCTCGTTAATACTAATCACTCATCTATTGAATGTCACAGCCTATCTGAGTATTGTTGCTGATCATGTGCCTCCCTTCATGGCCACAATTTACCATCTTCTAATGGCTCATCATTCCAGCATGATGATGCACCATGTCACAAAGCAAAAGTTGTCTCAAACTGGCTTCATGAACATGATGATGAGTTCATGATGCGATCATCTCAACAAGAAATGTTTCTAACATCATGTGGAATCCAAGAATTGAGGCTGTCTTGAGAGCAAAGGGACTGAGAGCCCTACCCAGTATCCCAGTATTAGTGGTGTTCCTAACAAACTGCTCAGGGAGTGGCAGACTCTATTATAATAATATCGGTTGTTCGAGTTGCCGTGACCTCTGTTATGGCTCGGGCCAGCCTGGCACTACTCCTCTTCCCCCTTTCATCGACTGAGTGTTTCTGCCCACATAACTGCATGTTTTTTTTCCCCCCATGTCACTCAGAGTGGCCTCCCAGGAGATCAGGGGTTTTCTGAAGAGCTCAAGCCAGCCGTGGCCATGGTTGGAGTTACTGGGAGCACACACTCCCCCAGTTCAGATGACTGCTGTAAACATCAACTGAAGCTCAGCTTTAAGTTGGCGGAGCTGGAATTTTAAGCAGCATACATGTGGCATGTGCTCTGACATCACACCCAATGATAATCAAATCCTTTTTCGTTTCACAGAAAATGTGTGCTGATGTAAGCAAAGCTGAAATACCGAATTAGGTGTTGGTTAATTTTCTGTAACAGCACAGCTCTGGACACTAGTTACAAGTGTAGCATAAATAACAGGTTTCTATTAAAAGGTTTGAATAAGTCCTCGTTCTTGTAGTAACAGCTCATTCATATCATGCAAGCATCATAATATATGCATTAAGCACGTGCTGTTTAACAAAGAAAAGCAAGTAACTGCTGATGTAATGATGTTTTCAGAGACGTTTATTTTACTTTTTTGGAAGGAGCCTCAAGTGTAAAAGTCAGCAAGTTTCCCAACTCAGAGGTTAGTTCCTGTTATTGATAACGTTCTACACTGATCAGTAAATAACATTAAACCCAGTGACAGGTGAAATGTATAACACTGATTATCTCGTTACAGTGGCTCCTGTAAAGGTGAGGGATTATTAGGCAGCAAGTGAACAGTCAGTTCTGGAAGTTGATGTGTTGATAGCAGGAAAAATGGGTGAGCGTAAGGATCTGAGAGACTTTCACAAGCGCCAGATTGTGATGGCTAGATGACTGGGTCAGAACATCTGCAGAACAGCAGGTTTTATGAGGTGTTCCTGGTGTGCAGTGGTTAGTACCTACCAAAAGTGGTCCAACCAGTGGAACGGTGACAGGGTCCTGGACGCCCAAGGCTCAGTGATGCGTGTGCGAGCTGTTTTGGTGGCACAAGGGAGATCTACACTATATTAGGCAGGTGGTTTTACTGTTGTGGCTGATCAGCGTAGTAGCTATTAACAGTCGCTCCCTCTCCAGGTTCTCTCTCTTATGTCAATGAGACAAAAACTGCAGCTTGTTAAATTACAGAGAAACCAGAACTCTATGTGAAGACACTCCTCTATCCTGAAGAAACATTATCTCTGATATACAAACCTAACTGTTTATCTATATATTATTATTAATCCTGAAAGAGTGCTACGGCACCCTCAGCACCCCACTTCCTGCGTCCGTGTAAGGAGGTGTACACACGTCCCAGGTGGAGTGTGGGTATAAACGCGAGTGTGTGTGTGTGTGTGTGTGTGCGTACTTGAGTACATGAACATGTGCATAATATTTCTTTAATGTCTTCTTTTATGTATTTTGTTTTTTTCCTCTGTTAGCTTTCCCAACTGATTTCCCTTCCTTTTCTTAATAAAAAAAAAGGTCTTTTTTTTTGTTTTTTCCAGTGAATCTTTATTGTTGACAAATGTGTAACAGGATTTGGTCCATTTAAACCACACTGGTTAAAAGCATCCTTGACATGGAGAACAGGCTGAGTGTTACGTCAGTGTATTATCCAAATGATCCAATTTAACTCATTGTTCAAAACATTTCTGAGCTCAGTTTCTACACAATTACTCATTAAGTCCTCATTCTTTACACTTAAAAAGTGCTACAAGTCCATTTCAAAACATGGCAAATCATTTCAACAGCCTTCACAGAAGGCAAACCTTTCATAATCAAAATCAGAAGTAGTATTCATTAACTCTTCAATTACTCATTATGCCATTTTCTCAGTTCTTTCTTATTATATAGCAAGCTCCTGTTAAACAGCTCCTCTGTTAAATTCACAGAAATAGGATTTGGAATGCAGCGAATCCCTTCATGTGTATAATACCTTCTGCTCCTGCTCCTTTTTTAAAGGAAAGTAAAAAAAAAAATTAAATAAAAAAAAAAATGTAATTAACTTCCTAAAATTCACAGAGTGAGGAAATTTTATGTTTATAATCACATGAAGATATTACAGAGAAGTGTTTAGACTTTGAACGGATATTTATCTTTCCAGTACAAAAACCAAAAAGAATGCAAAAGCCAAATATCAAGCCAACGGCTTAACACTCTACGTTGCTGTTGGTAACAGGAAAAACTGTACAAGTCTCCAGAACTATAGAAAATGTATGGCCAAGTCACAGGCTGGTAAATTTCACAAACATTCCAAATGTATAATGTTCATCATGAAGACAGTGGAAGGTGGGGACGAGCGGACTTCCTGTGCTGAGTGCAGTGAAGACTGACGTACCGCAGGTCAGAAGGTCGTGGCAGCGTGGGCGTGGTCATGGGCTGGCTGTGAAAGGGGAGCGGAGTCGCGGAGGGCGTGTGGGGTGATGAATGGACGCAGACACCTGTGTGTGGTTAACAGCAGGATATCGATGCGCTGTGAGTTTTGCAGTGAGGGGCTGAACCACAGGCAGCTCCCCAGACAGTGTGCGGCCGAGCCTGTATGAGTGTACCATTAGTTTTTCTTTCACTTTATTTTTTCAGGAGAGCTCCATGCTGAAAAGCACAGAGGGAAAGTCGAATAAATATAACACCGCTCTTCTAACGCCTGCCTTCACAGTCGTTTATCTACATTACAGTAACCCGTGTGGTTGTCTGTCTCCTGCGGGTCACAGCAGATTTTTTTTTTGTTTTTAACCAACGTTTACTGGAGTTCTACGCAGATAAACCCAACTGAGGCATCATGTGGAGCTCCTCCGAAGCCCTTACACCAGACGCAGCTGCTCCTACACGCTCCCATGGTAATCACAGTGACCGTTTACACTGCATCTATTCACTGCATTGCTGTGTTTTATTTTGCTTGAGTTATATTTGGGTTCCAGCTAGAAACACCACACATTAGCACAGTCCTGCTCTACTTTGCAGCGTATGTCCGTGAGCTAAAGAGGACATGGGCTATATATCCAGCTGGATCCTACTGCGTCAGTTATAACACTAACTCTAACTAACATGTTGTTGCATTAATGTTTAATAAATGAAGCATGTTTAATAAATATACATGACGGGTGGACCAACTACAGACAAACAAAAATGTTAGCATTATTTATTAACTTAACAACTCAAAACAGCAAATTAAAAGTGAGATCAAATTGCTTACATCCCACACTCACTTTATGATGTCATGACCTCGGTTTTAGCGTCTCGCGGCTTCATTAAGTTGTGCGCACGAGTAACTGTCCAAGCACAATGTTAAAAGTCACACAATAGGATGTGCTGGATCAAGTGCTATTTTATAAGCTGCTGAGTAATGAATGAATGTGGAAGCCCTGTGATGATTATACCTAGGACTATTCATGCACTGAATTCTTAAAACCAGCCAAAACGACAAAAAAAAAAAAACTAGACAAAATTGAGTTTTTCTGCCATTAATTTACGTTGAAACTTCTACTGTAAGAAAACGTGAATGTTTTACCAAAATGACGTACATGTTTTTTGTTTAGGTTATTTTCTAACCTAGCCTTGGCATCTTCCTGCAAAGATCACGTCAGTTTAACAAACACAGATAAAAACAAACAGTCTGCCGAGAGATGTCTAACACCTTGTGTGATTTTTGTACAATTTTTTTCAGGTTTTTTGCAAAGTTACGCACCACAGTGAAACAGAATCGCTCCAGTTCATGATCAGTTGAAATGCTGGAGGTTAAAAATGCTCCTGTGCCATCATATCATCATCAAAACAGAGAAAAGCCCGCTGGACAGATGACACAACTTTAAAATGTTCAAACAAAATAAATAAAAGATAACGGCGATTAAAAGACATTAAGATGAACAACAGATCAGAAGTGAGTGAACAATCAGCGAGATCAGAGAGATCAGTCGAGTGAAGAAATGACGAGGCTCTGATGGGTCAAGTGACGAGACAGAGACTGACGGGGATGACGCTGATAATTAAAGTGATAATTAGCATTTCATATTGTAAACTTGGAACTCTGCACTTTGTCAGTCACGTTGTTCTTCCATCAGTAGATATATATTGGTACCCGTTGAAAGTTTAAACCATTCAGATTTAATTAGTAGTACAGGTGCTTCCAATCTTACAGCCAGCCAGGTTAAAGGTAGTTCCGGATGTAGTCACCCGTCTATTATATGATTTGCTTTCTTATTTGAAATAATATGTTAAATCATAAATCAAAAGTAAAATTTCTATTCTATTTGATGTAAAATAAATAATATTGAATATTTATGCACATGCACTTCTGTAAGCTTCAACTTAATGGAGAGAAAAATTGCTTTTTTTCGTTTTCTTTTTTCTGTTCTTTTTTTTTAAAAGCCACGGTGGAAAGTTATACGTTTAGAGGAAGGCGCGGTGTCTTTCAGTGGAATGGAATCCGAATGAAATCTTTAAAAGAAATGTTGAAGATGCCATGTTCTCCTTTTTTGGGGTTAGCCAGACTTTAAACGTTACTTCGGGATGAAATATGTGCAGAAGACAAACATATTTCAGTGCAGGAAAACTTGCGGTTTTCAGAAATATATGAAGTAGAAAACGTTGACTATGCGAAGGGTTTGTTTTGCCACACGTATATCATATTAGTCTTTTTTTATTTTCTATTTTTAAATTGTTTCACATTTTTCTGTTACATCATTTTACATTTGAAAGCAAAGGGGGACGACCTTTTTCTGTCTTCAGTCTGCATTTTCTATCCCTGATTTTTTTGGGGAGCTTAAAGGCAAGAGCTTGTTTTTAAAGACACTGAAAAAAAAAAAGTCTCTTAACGTGTCTACTCAAGAATAACCTAGCAGCTCCGGAGGCGTGAACTGCACGCAGGTGATTTGCATAATCGAAATGGCATATCCAGAAAATCAACTTAACCTGGTGCGTGAAGCATCTCTGAACAGGAGTAACGTTCCTCGTGTAAATATTGACGTAATGTTTGGAGTTAAGTGGCCGACCCTGAATACACCTCCTGGTGTGCATCAAATCAAAGTACGGCCTGAAGTTGGGTGTAACGGCGGAGATGAAATGAAAGGATGCGTCCCCTCGGTATACGCTGTACGTGCGAACGGCCTGAAGTTGTGGGCTCTTACACGCAAAGCATCATCAAATGTCTAAATAAGAGCCCGTGTGATATTTCCCTCTATGAGGTAATGTGATATGTTGCCCTGCAAAAATATTCAGAAATATATATATTAGTGATGAAATTTGTCCAAACGATCGATTCTTAGTTCATTGTTAAATTGGAAAGTTTTCTAACATTCTGTGGACTGTGCACGATTTTACGTTAATGCATACTATCAATGCTCTAAGATCGATAAATTATTTCTTTCCTATCTTGTGACATGGATCATGCTCACGGACACTATCACAACCGGACGACTGTACACATGGTCCCAACGTGGCTTTGCTTTCTGAAAGGATGCTGAAGCGATGCTTAAGTGACACTGTTTTCACCTATACAGACCTCACTTATATCTTCCCCACATTCACTCTGGCTTACCTCTAGCCCGAGGACACCAGAGCCATGGCCATACATTCCACTCTGGGGATTTATCCCTAAAAGAGACGCAGGAACTGCCATGCTCAAACCACTTCTACTACTACTACTGCTGCTGCTACTACTGGAGTGGTGTGGAGACAAGACTGGAATTCCACTTCTGCCTCCAGCGCTGCCTTGAGTACCTTTGCTGCCTGAAGCCTGGTGCTGAAGAGGATTCTGAGGGGAAATAACTGACCCTTCTGAACCTTGGGACTCGGTAGTACCACTGATGCCACCGTGCCTTTCACAGTGAGAGCGATGCCTCATGAAGCTGTCACGCCACATGAACTTTTTCCCACAGCTAAGGCAGTCGTAGGGCTTCAAACCTGTGTGTGTCTTCATGTGTTCTGTGAGATGGTGCTTCATCTTGAACTTCTTGGAGCAAACTGGACAGTGGAAAGGCCGCAGATCTAGATGCATGTTGATGTGGCGGTCTCGCATGCTCTTGTGAGTAAACCTTTTACCACAGTGGCACATGAACACTTTAGCGCCGGCCCCGCTGCCGTCTAACCCGTCTAAGCCGCTGTCCATTCCACCCTGCCCAGTCAGGTGGACTGTTCCATGCTCCGAAGTTCCTTTTAATGACACCCCAGGCAAAGCTTCTTGCAGCCCAACTGTAGGAGAAGCTTGGTTATAGAGAAGAATCTGGTTCCCCTGCATGTCCAGCGGGAAGAGCTGTGTTCTGGCAGCGGCCGTCTGGACCGAGCTCAGTAACGCAGTAACTGCTCGACTGGTGCTCTGGCTGGGGTTCTCCAAAGTGTGCTGTGATGACGTTTGGTCCATCAAACCACTTTCAAACTTGAGGTAGTCTTCAGGTGATTGGCAGTAGTCAACCTGAATAAATAAATGTGATTAAATGGATTAAAATGACTAAACTGTGACAAACAACCAGGCTTGTGTGATACTGTGCACAACATCAGCACAGAACAGATAAAAAGCGCATTTAATCACTTTGTAATTATCATTATCATTGACAGTAAGTACAAAGAGTTAGATCGGACATGACGTTTTAGGCCTATTTAATCTTTTTCGGCCAAAATTCTTCGGAGGCATCCTGATGAACATGATTAATCGATGTTAACTATATATTAGTGGTGTAACTGAACACGAAGAAAGCGAGACTGCATGAGACCAGAAAAAGGGGCGGGGCTTCCAAGATATCAGTTAATATCAGAGAGGCCAAAACACCCGCGCAGATCATTCCAGGTTCATACAGCTCCTCCCCGTTTTACTGCTCAGATATCGACTGCTCATTTAGTGTATTTTTGAGTGTTTTTGGCAGGTTTGGTAATAAAATATAATCAGAGTAAATGGCACCACGTCACTTCAGTTAGACTAAAAATGCCGTTGATGGTGTTAGATACTGGTTTTATCGTAGTGCTGTTTTGAAGCAGGATGTTTAATTGCCAGGATGTTACCTGACTAGCTGAGATGGTGCAGATGTCGGCCTAACGCTCTGTTCTCTGTCTCTTAGCGCATTATAACCTGTACGAACTCTTTACATTACACTGCACTACTGGCCTCGTGAAATAACGTCCAAATAATGTTTCAAAATACGATTTTTCAGCAGAATTAAATAAATATATTTAACTGATTTTAAGATATACAGTCAAGTCTGGAAGTATTTGGACAATGACAGTTTTGGTGATTTTGCCTTTATACTCCACCACAATGGATTTGAAATAAAATAATCAAGATGTGATGGAAGTGTAGACTTTCAG
>JAKKZN010000029.1:11549725-11563708 GCA_033441825.1 Pangasius elongatus
AAGCCCTACAGGTTGGGGATGAGTGATGTGATGAACAGTTTGGATAAACTGATAAAGCCGTACAGGTTGGGGATGAGTGATGTGATGAACAGTTGTATATGATGTTGTGGTTGTGTTTTTCAGGACTCTCTGAGTGCGGTGTTTGAGCTGGTGAAGCTGAAGATCCTCAGTAATTGGGGTCACCCTGAATACACCTGTGTCTATCGCTTCAGGGTCCACAGCCAGCCAAAAATGTAACAAAACAAACAAAATGTAAAAAAAAACCCTAAATAAAAAAGCATAATAAAAAATAAAGCAAAATAAAAAACTAAAATGCAAAATGAAAATGAATAAATATTTAAATAAAAATAAATATTAAAATAGAAATGAGTAAATATCAGACTAGGTATCCAGAGTCACCCAGATGAGGATGGTTCCCTTTTGAGTCTGGTTCCTCTCAAGGTTTCTTCCTCATGATGTCTCAGGGAGTTTTTCCTCGCCACCATCACCTCTGGCTCGCTCATTATTCATACATTTAAAATTAATATCCTGAATTTATATATTTCTGTAAAGCTGCTTTGTGACAATGTCCATTGTTAAGAGCACTATACAAATAAAACAAAATTGAATTGAATCACAACCCCACGCTATATAAACACAGGAAGCGCCTCTTTGCGAGGTAATGCTGTGTGTATCATTGTTTGACTTACCATTCCACCAACTCGGTGCCAGAACAGAGAAGAGTCTCTACGCAGGTCTTCCTTGTACCCTGAGAGATGGAGGGAGCAGTCGAGCAGTGCTCGAGGATCGGAGGGAGCGTGGTGCGAGATATTATAAGTGCTTTGAGATAAATGGGTGCTGGTCCGTTTTTGGCTTTGTAGCAAGCATCAGTGTATTAAATCTGATGTGAGCAGCTACAGGAAGCCAGTGGAGGGAGCGCAGCAGTGGGGTGGTGTGGGAGAACTTAGGAAGGTTGAAAACCAGTCATGCAGCTGCATTCTGGATCAGTTGCAGAGGATGAATGGAGATCAGAGGCACATTATTTTCTTATCATGTTACTGAAGTACTCTATTTGCTAAATTCTAATTAGCATTTTAGCAGTTAGCGTTTGTCCACTTGGCCAATCAGCAGCGTGACAGGCAAATTACAGCACTAGAAATAGTCCTTACCCGACTCTCGAAGTGATAAAGAACCTGTCTACTGCATTGGTTCTGTAAAGAAACCACTGAAACAGTTCAGAGCTTCATACAGATTGTGTTTACAGACCTGTCAATGAGCAGCATCTCTAACTGCACATACAGGTTCATTCCTTCATCAATAATAAAATACTCCATGTTGGAAAAGCACTACCAGACTAGACTACTAGAAAAGCACAGAGTTTATCCTGGTGTTATTGCATTTCATGTCCTTAAGTTGTTCTTTTTTTCTGAAGCACAGCATGGTTTTTGCTAACACAGTAATTATCAGTCATGTTTCTTTTCTTTCCTAACAAGCTGCAGTGGGGGCGGAGTGAAGAGGCGTTGGGGCGTGTCTACAAAATGACTGACAGGAGGCCAATCCAAACAGTTCCGGTCCGGAGGGAAGTGTGTCTGGGTTGAGTTTTTCAGTCCTAAAATACACTCCTGCTGAGGCCATGGCTTAAACCATTATTTTTATCATGTGCTGCATGTTTTCCAGGTTACTGGTACAAGTAAGAAATAAAAAACTCTACTGCTGCACCTTTAAGAAAGTTTTAAAAAATAAAGTTCCTAGTTTGAACACTGGGTGTCGCTCCACATAAAGAAGAAGCTGAAACGCTCCACATCTCCCCCTCACCTCCTCTCCCAATGATAATGATATTAATTTTACACACCTACATTAATGCTGCCGAGCTATTGATGGCACCAAACACACAAAAAATAGAAAGCAGGCATGTTGGCAAAATGAGTATTTTTTCATCAAGTTCACAACTTGGGACTTTTTAAGATCATGCACTATGGTCAGCTTTTCAGTGTTGGCTCTCAAGGCCAACCTCCTTTATTGCTTAGGTTTTCCTTTGTAATAAAAAGAGGGAAGAGTGAAGGTACCTTCTGGTGGTCTGGGATGGAATTATCCATGATGAATGTGACACGTTCAAGTGTGAATGATAAAATACTTTAAATGTAATTGTACCTGTAAAGTAAGCAGGACTAAGTGGAGCAAAACTAAGCTAATGTTGCAGTAGATCTGAAGCCAATCCTGGAAACGCTGGGCATGAGGTGGAAATAAACCCTGAATGGGACACCAATATGCACACATACAGTCCCTGCCAAAACTAATGGAACAATTCTTTTGTTTTTGCTATACACTGAAGACATTTGGGTTTGAGATCAGTGAATGTTGATCATTGAAGGAGATGAATGAGAGATGATGGATCAGAATTTTGCTTTAATTTCCTGATATTTACATCCAGATGTTTTAAACAACAATCACCTGAGGGGCCTGTGTGGATAGAAATGGAAGAATTGTTCTGATGTTGTAAAGGAGAAATTGACATGAGCAGAAACATGAGTGTCTGAGGAAGGGAAGGAGAAGATGTGTTGAGTGTCATCTACAAACCCATGTGAGGCTATAACCGCACCAAGAGATTGAGTATAGATGGAGAACAGAAGAGGACCAAGTACTAAGCATTGTGGGACACCAGTTATACATGAGAGAGAGCGCGAGATTATTAGGTAAGCTTTTCTCGATTCTTGAATGATCCAATGAAGCGACTTGAAGTTGGCCACCAATGCCAAGGTCATCCAGTCTGATATCACCCCAACAGACTGGCCAGGAAAGAAGAAAATGGTGGAATATCGCTGAGTGAAAGGATCAGCTGGCGCTGGCCGTGATCCCATTCGCCGTGAACACCAATCAGCCAGTAGAAGCTTAATGGAATGAGATTGTTGGCCAAATTCATGATGCAGCAGCTGTGGTCCTCGGAAAGACAAAGTCTGTAAGGCCATTCATAGACAAGCAAGTCTGGTAGTGGAACGAAGGCATACAATTGGTGATCAAGGCAAAGCTGGCCTTCAAGACCTGTTGGCAAGCAAGACTCGACACCGCCTTCGATTATATGACCTTAATGACCTTGGATTACATTATCCATCTGGATGGTGAGTGTTTTTATTGTTCGTTGGAAGTTTTTTTTTTTATCATTTCTATTTCTGCTTGGCTGTGTTCGAGACTGCATGCAGTTTTTCAAGAATAGGGTTTTTTTTTTGGTTTAACGCTTCTAATATACTTAACTTATTGGTGCTGAGTAGATTTTCCAAGTCAGTAGCGAAGTCATTTTTTCGCTTTTTAGTTGGTTTGTTGGCTTCTCGGTTGGCCATTTCCCAGAAATACTTGTCAATAAATTTCTCTATGCGCTCCACAAATGTTTACAGTTTATTGTGTTACAGATTTGCAAAACTGTGTTTATTGACGAGTTGACATGAGTGTGGGCTTCTTTGTCTTGTTTTTTTGTTTAGTTTTTTTTGGCTAAGCTAATATATTATTTTTAGAAATGGTTTCCAAGTTTCTTCAAAGATTCATGGTTTAGTTTTTAATTGAAAAAGATAATTTACTGTTGATGTACAGTCTGTAAAGTGGACTGAGGAGTCACTCATCACAGTTGGTTTCCTGATTTTATAAACACATTCCTCCCTGCAGAAGGCTCTTGTGCCAAGTCTTCAGTCTTTCCTGGTCAGAAATTGTCTGTCATCCCAATCAAACTTTAGATGTGCCATTTGTATGATTTTACTCATGACCAGTGCATCAACCCACCTGGTCGAATACACTTACACTGGGTGCTCAGGGGTTGCGTTCAGGCCAGCCACCTACTCACCATCACCCAGGTCTGCAACTTCAGAAAGCACATCACTGCTTTGTGCCCTTCATTTACTACTGAATGTATCTGTATTTCACGATGGTGGAGTGTAAGGGTGGTGTGGTGTGGTGTGGTGTGGTGTGAAGTGCAGGTCTGGTGCACTGGCCTGTCAGCTCACACGCCTGGGTGCAGGAATGTGGGTCAGAATGAAGCTCCCTCACCAGCCGTTGGTATTTGTCATATATTAAAATGATATTAATTATCCTACGGTTTTATACTACCACAGAATGAATGTAAAATACTTTTAATGTCTTAAAGGTAGATCATTTCGAATTGCAATCACTCAAAGCTCAGCCCACAAGCCTTTAACACAGGATGTCCTGGAGTGTGGTTGTGTGATGATGGAGATGACGACATCCTGCATAGAGAAGGCTATGAACAAACCACAACCGCTCATGAAACCCAATACAGCTTGTGTACTGTATTTCACAAACACAATCACAGATCACTTTAATGGTGGATAAGCTTCAGTTCCACCTCTTATACATTCTGAAAAAGCATTCCCCTGCTGATCGTTTCTCACTGAACTTATACAAATACAAATTATTAAAAAAATCAACGCAGTGTAGGTTGTGCTTTTCAGTGGGCTGCGTTGGCTTCGTGTTACACGTGAAGTGCCGTACTGCCTGTGTGTTGCATTTCACTTCCCCCCATTCATTTCCTTTAAAATGGCACTTGAAATAGGAACATGTATTCTGAAAAACAACACAGCAAAGAGTTTACACAAAAATAGGTTTTTATTGAGTTTGTAAGGGAACTCAACAGAAAAATAAATTAGGCCTTTCCTGTGTACTTAAAACTAATTACACAGGGATAAAGACCAAACATTTATCTGCTTTCAAAAAAGAATTTTCAAATACAATAAAACATTACAATGAAATTTTATATTTCCCTAAAAAAAACCCAGTAACATACCCTGAAATAGTGCTGCTGAGCCAAACGGGCAGTGCAGCTCTGTGTTAGAGTTTAAAAAGGTAACAGTGTGGTAAAGACAACTCTATGCAAAAGAGCTTCGCTAGTCAGCTTTGTTTCTGGCTTCAGAAAGACAGCTGACTCAGGATTTTACACGGATAAGCACCAGCAGATTTGGAGCAACAGGGGTTAAGGAGAAGAGGGCTCGCTGTTCAGTTCCGCCGCAGTGGGGCAGCTCAGTCCGAATCCGACAGGACGATCACCGCATCTGGGTCACACTGGGTTGCAACATTCACCTGCAAAATATCATCAATACGTTAATTAGCATCAGATTTCATATATCAGATCAACAGAAATAACTGCCTGAATTATTGTCACCCTTCATAAAAATGAAACAAATATTTATATATACAGAACACACAATGATTCAACAGGAGATACTGTTTCTTTGTTCTAAGAAAAATCACTCATTTTAAAAAATATATTTTTTCTCAAATATGTGCCAAAATTACTGAATATTTTAAATAAATGCAAACAGGTGAGTGAACGCAGCGTAACTGAAAGAAAGCTGAATTTAAAAAAGGGAGTAAAGTTGCTTCTTTGGATGAGTGACATGATTAAAAAGTATGATTCTCAAAGGCATGGCTATGATATAGGATATACCTCACGATCTTCAGGTTTACTCACAAACTGCCAACAATACAGGAGTGTTGCATCAAAAAAATAAACTCATTTTATTTATATCCAACACTGAAAAGAAAAAAATAAAGAGAAAAAACGTTTCAGCATTTTACTAGTTTAAAGTTTAAGACAAATCTGCTACTTCCAGTCAGTTTGCAATGAAATGAAATGAAATATAACAATAATTTGGTACAATAATATGGTTACGTAAGTATAAACACACTTTTATAATGGTCATGTGACTGTGCTCAGAATGAATCAATCATATTTAATCTCATGTTCAAAAGTAATTATCACAGAGCTGTCATCAGTGACGTGATTCTGATTAAGCCCAAATAAAGACCAGCTGTTTCTGTAGGAGTTTCTTCACATCATCTTGATTTCATCTGACTGCTGAAGCTGAAGAGCTTTCAAAGCCTGTACAGGATCTCTGCTTACATTAGCTGTAGCATGGAACACCGTGAAGACCATCACCAAGACCAGGAACGTCCCTCTAACACTGCTACAAAAACAAGACAGTTTATAACCCAAAGAACACCGTAGCCATGTTGAAGCATGGTGATGGCAGCACAGACGACTGGGTCAGAGCATCTCCAAAACAGCAGGTCTTGTGGGGTGTTCCCGGTGTGCAGTGGTTAGTACCTACCAAAAGTGGTCCAAGGAAGGACAACTGGTGACCTGGTGACAGGGTCATGGACGCCCAAGGCTCACTGATGCGTGTGGGGAGTGAAGGCCTGTCTGCTCCGATCCCACAGAAGAGCTGCTGTAGCACAAACTGCTGAAAGAGTGAACACTGGCTCTGATAGGAAGGAGTCAGAACACACAGTGCAGTTTGCTGTATATGGAGCTGTGTAGCTGCAGACCGGTCAGAGTGTCCATGCTGACCCTGTCCACCACCCAAAGCTCCTACAATCAACACGTGAGCATCAGAACTGGACCATGGACGGTTCGGGTGTGTGTGTGCGTCGTTTACCTGGGGAAGAGATGGCACCAGGATGCACTATGGGAAGAAGGCAAGCTGGCAGAGGCAGTGTGATGCTCTGGGTGATGTTCTGCTGGGAAACCTCGGGTCCTGGCCTTCATGTGGATGTTACTTTGACACGTACCACCTACCTAAACATTGCTGCAGACCGAGTTACACTCCTTCATGGCAACGGTGTTCCCTAATGGCAGCAGCCTCTTTCAGCAGGATGATGCTCCCTGCCTCACTGCAGAAACTGTTCAGGAATGGTTTGAGGAACATGACAAAGAGTTCAAGGTGTTGACTTGGCCTCCAGATTCCCCAGATCCCAATCCAACCGAGCATCTGTGGGAGGCCCCACCTCACAACTTACAGGACTTAAAGGATCTGTTGCTAAAGTCTTGGTCCCAGAGACCACAGCACACTTTCAGAGGTCTTGTGGAGTCCAGGCCTCGACGGGTCTCAGCTGTTTTACTGGCACAAGGAGGAACTACACGATATCAGGCAGGTGGTTTTAATGTTATGGCTGATCAGTGTATGCAACCAGGTTATTGTAAGAATTTTTTTCCTTTTTTTTTTTTTCCATAAAACATTTTTTGTTTCCCACTTGAATTGTGTTGGTTGCTTTGTCACATTAAAGGAGGAAAAAGATCTGATGTACTTTATCTTGGTTTAATATTTTACCTGCAGTTTTAACAGGGCTGTGTAGACTCTTTATATCCCGGGAATTTATTTTCAAACATCAAGCGAATTTACTGCAGAAGATCACAAGAAGGCTGGTTTCTAGACAACTTGGAGATACTACTTTAGGAAAGTGTAATCTTCTGCCTCTAAACATTCGGGTGACAGCTGACAAGTATTTATACATTTTTATATAACCAGACCTACCAAACTTTATGCATTTTGCGTAAGCGAACATCGGAGTACACTTGTACAAGTTATCACACAAAAATACACTAAAGAGCAGTCTTTACCTCGCCGAAAAAACAAGACATGATAAAATCGACCCTGACTGGAAGCCCCGCCTCCTTTCCACAATCATACAAAATTTTGATTAGATTAAGCAGACCTACAACGAAGTGTCAAACCTAACACCTTACAAATCATGTCAGTCAGATAGTTTTTAAATGTGCCGTTTTACTGTTTTGTTTTCTTTGCTCTCCTCACGCTCCTGGCACTGCAGCAGCAGCACTTTGAGAGCAGAACAGCGTCGGCCACGTGGACATTATATTACTAATGTGTAAAAGGATTATATAGAAAATGTGCAGTAAACAGTGAAAAAACATTACAGTGCATTACTGCAGAATCACTTAAACACATCCACCATCCAGCTGAGTTTCTTCTGGACTGCCACTGCCATCAAGCAGTTCCTGACTGCACAGCTAGTAATGTTTTTACTCCTTCCTATACACTTCTTAAACCTAAGATGACGGACATGCTCATTTTCCTGTTGTATTTTAGGCTGTCGGATCTGAGTGTTCATTAAATCAAGTCGTGAGGAGAGGAAAAAAAGTTAATATTTTACAAAACTATATTCATAATTAACATCTCTCTCTCACGCACACACACACACGCACACACACACACACACACACTTGCCTTGTGCTTTTTAGGGGGTGGTGTGGCGCGAGAGCTGCTGACCATGTCCTGAGTGGGTGTGTCCGCCCGGGTGGAGTCCACGAGCACAGGGCTACAGGCCACTTTTATATCCGGGGAGACTTCACTGTCGCTAAACACAACACTTACATTCAGTTCGTGACGTTTCAGCACATAGTACAGACATAATCATCACCACCACAGAGCTGGAAACAGAAACACAACTCAGTAACCAGCACAGAGCTGAGCAGAGAGCCGTAGCACAGGGCTCCACGCTACACGGGTATTTAACCCTCCTGTTAGCCTCAAAATTACTAACATCTTTTATCCTTGGGGTCAATTTGACCCCAGCAATTTAAACCTCCAGAATATGATTTTTACCCAAGTTTGTGTGTCAAGTACTTTATGTTTATTTGTTGACTACCTAAATAACCCTTTATATAAAATACAGACCCTCACCCACCCCCCTCACCCTCCTTTATACATCCAGGATACCGATTGCGCGACTATGGAAAATACGCAACTCACCATGAAATCTCATTTTCTGACTGATTTTTGTTATTTATAACATTTGGAAAGAAGAACATTTTCTCTTATCCAGCATAGTAACGTGTTATGTTCGGGGTCAATCTGACGCCAGGAAACACAAACACAATTTCAGACATTTAGAACGAATGTATTTGTAAACAGAAAGAGTAGTCATTGTAGTCCAAGACCATTTCCGGTCTTCTCTGGTGCTCAGGACTCATGGCGCTCATCAGCAGGACATTTCCCCTTTCTTGGGGCAGTAGGAGACGACAGTGGCTCCGTCAGTGAAGGCAAAACACTGAAGATGTTACCTTCTTGTTCTTCATTGCAAGAAGCTCAGAGGGAAGCTCCAGCTTGTTTTATCTCATTGTCCCCTACATGGTAACCTTCCCTTTCAGCAGTTCCTCACCCATGTAATGTTATGACCATGCAGTCCTTCAGCCATGTCTAACACCACCCTCAGAGTATCTGGTGATCTGGGACCATTCTGATGACATTAGCAGCACTAAGTCTACTCTGCCGTTCAGGTGGTGAGAGGGACCACAATAACTTTGCATTTTTGGAAGGTACTGTGTCTGCTGGTGGTTGAGAGACAACAGGAGGGTCAACACTAAGAGAATCATTCTCATCAGAGGAGGTTGCCTCATAATCAGGGTCCTCCTCATCATTATCCTCCGTCTCAGACACATTCTCCCCACGTCACTTACACTGTCAGAGTCCTGTGACAAAACGTCACTGACAGAAAAGCTTTGCAATCTTTTTTCCCATAAAGAGAGCCCACAGAGCACCAAGAGAAATTCTAGAGAAGGCTTCTGTGTAAGCTTTTATAAGTCTGCTCCTCCCCTGTGTTGGGTGAGCCATCAGTGTCCTCATGGGAACTGTGTTTCGCCTTCCCCATGTCACCATGTCATGTGAACTATGAGCGGTTCTCGCAATACTACAGCTATGGTCATGTTAGATTAGGGCCCTAAAGCAGAAGGTTTTTTTTGAAGATTATAAAATTGTATGTTATAGTGACCCTCAATATCATCTAAACAAATGTGTGTAAAATGTTGGTATTTATTATATGTTTTATACCGCTGAAGCAGACTGGGGTCAAACTGACCCCAAGGAACACTGGGTACAAAATGTGTACAGGAAACTGAAAACATATCATGTTAATTTAATGTTTTCCCCGCTGTCCCTATTAAATAAGGAAGACCCTAAAGATAATAGGAGGCTTAAAATGAGGCTTAGTTCAAGATTTTAAGACACAGTCAGAAAAAACAGAAAGCTGAATGTAATGAAAACTAGACTACTTTTCAACAATTTGATTTTCAGCTGCTCATTAAAGCTGAATCAGCAAAGCAAGGTTTGTACTCGCGATAACTCTCCCTGTAGACCATTTCAGTGAGCTGATCAGCAACACGCGCACGTCCATTCCCAAAGCGCTTCCAGTCACGCCATTTTCAAACGTAAAGCCGCCAAAACAGAAAGACTAGCTTGTGCTTGTTTCGAACACTAGGCACTGAGGGTTTAACATCACTGTAGAAAAGCAGCTTTTTGTCTGATCACTCAGAGTGTGTACTTTTCCCTGGAAATCCTGGATGCTTCACCTTTGGGCTTGTTTCTAGTATAAAAATCTGTATTTTTAAAATCTGAATTCCTGATATTTGTATTTAGGGTTTTTTTTTTTCTCTCCTGTTTCTGGAGTCTATTACAAAAAGAAGAGTATTTAATGACATTTCTTTATATTCTTTATGACAACTGGACAATGCTGTATGGTGCAATGAAACAACAAAAGCGCTCGCTTCAGTAGTGCATGAAATTCTACACGAGTCTGAGCGCTTTGTAAACAACGCAAAAGTAAACAACGCATCGACTATAAAAATCAACAAATTTTAATAATTAACTCTCGACTGATGCATGTCATGAGGCTGTAGATTGTGATTGGACGTGTTGTTAGAGTTGTTATGTAGCACTTTGAGATTTTCTTTAAAATGTAAAGTGCTTTATAAATAAAATGTATTATTATTATTATTATTATTAATTGAAGCACATGTGTTGTGTGGAACTTTTCCTAACGTGTCTTGCTTCAGGAAACACAGCTGCTCTATCAAACACGGCTGAACTAAGGCGCAGCTAAAAGCCGAGCTGCTGAGTAGAGAATAAAAGAGAGCAGCCTATAGCTTTAGTCCAGTGTGATAGCCTCTGCACTTTTTTTTGTTTTGATGTCATCATTAAAGTGGCACAGTGACACAAACGCTGAAGTGTTTACCTCACATCGCTCCGTCTGATGTTGCCATTTTGGACAATCGTGTGGTTCTTCTTCGACTCCCGCTTCCTCTTCTTGTTGTTACGTGTCTCGTTAATCGCCTCAGGATGACTGGCGGCTGTCGTCAGAGGGGTGGAGATGCGGTTCTCAGGGGTGGGGGGAATCTCCGTGGCTTCAGCGATGCTGTTAGAGTCAGCTGAGGGACAGCTGTTAGGCCTGAGCGGCGTGTCCTCCCCGGACGCGGGGTTCGGGACACCTGACTGACTGCGGCTGTTTGAAGAGGAGGGACTGTCAGTGGAATCGAGAGATTTTTCTGTGGAAATGCTGCCACATGTCCTGCAGTCAGACTGTGGAACTTCATCACCACTTTCAGCTGCATCTCCACAGCCAGGTGATTTGACTGATGGACACGAGCCGTCGCTGCTGGGCTGTACCACCTCATCACTGACGCTCAGATGCTCCTCCTCATTGTCCTCTTCATCTGAAATATTTCACAAATAATATAATAATATAATACATAGTCCTTCCAAAGTTTACAATAAACTGAAAGGAGAAATCAGCACTGAACTCATACACACACACACACACACACACACACACACACACACACTGCAGTACAGCTTACATTACTGGTAAGTGAAGAAACATGAAGCTGTTTAAAGTTATTTCATTTAAACACTATTCCAGGTGTTTTATACGACTTTCGATGCAGATAAACATGGGTATGCACTTTCCAAAAAACAGACAGAAAAACAACGGTTGCTAAGTGAGCAGCAGGATAGACACCGGTGACACAGTATCCAAAGACACGTGGAGAGAAACACACGCGAGTACGGCGCTGTGGTCTGAGTTTGCAAACCGAACTCAGAGACCACGCTGTTTATTCTGAAAGCCGCTCCTGTGGGGCGCAGACATCTCACGCGTACTGCGTCACTGCACAAAGGGGAAGTTAAATTTCCACTTCCTCGTGGTTGTGAAAGCATCAGGCAAATCATACTCGAGGGAAACTGCTGAACGTTCCATCTCCTTCTCGACGAATTAAACCGGTCCTACAGTCAGCTCCGCAGTCACGCCCCTCTCACCAGCACCGCTGCGGCTGCTCCAGGACGAGAGGGACCTTCAGTGTCCCTGCGCATCCAGCTGTGGCGGCTCTTCGCTTTTAAGAATTACACCCGCTTTAATCAGCGTATGAAAACGCTGAGGGGAAAATATGGGTCTCTGTAAGGACTAAGGATTAATAATAAACCGCTTGTTTTGTCAGAACTCTGTCACACCTGGTCTGACTTGTGCTGCACTGGCCTGGATCTCCTCCTCAATATCCGGATCTGAAGAATCATCATCTTCCTCCTCGTCCTCCTCCTCGTCCTCTTCCTCTCCCTCCTCCTCCGCCTCTTCCTCCTCCTCCTCCTCCTCCTCCTCATTTTCATCTCCACTCTTGATATTGTTCTCTGCTTTTATGGACTCCTGTTGGCTATTCTGTGCCAAACACGCAAACAGTAAAAGAAAAAAAAAGTACTTTAGTTCTGTGCAGTAGTTTTGATAAGAACTTTTACTCAAGAGCTCAGAAAATAGGGACAATACAAACGCTCTAACATTGCCCTGAAAAGTGTTAGAAGCTTAGAAGAAGAGAAGTTTGGTTCTTCTATCAGTTCTTAGGCAGGGTTTATACTTGTTTTTTCGCTGTGTGTGTGTGTGTGTGTGTGTGTGTGTGTCTATTGCCCGGGACGTGTTAAGTGTAACCCCTGCATGTTCACAGACTCACCAATGCTCACAGCTCCTTCCCCTCCCATTTTTACCCTTTTCACCTCTTTTTTCTGTTTCTCTTTCCCCAGACGCTTTCTCCGTTCCTCCTCCTCTGTGTCATCCTGTTTGTTGGCGTATTTGTTGATGACCTCCTCTAGGGAGCTGAGAGCCAGCTCTCTGTTAGAGCGCAGCTTCTGGGTTAACAGCGGGTCAGTAAGGGCAGGATCCGAGGCTGCGTTTATAACAGAAGGTAAAGCAGAGTTAAAGCAGAGAGAGCGGCAGTCTGTGTGCTTAGAACTGCACTACGCGTTACGCTCAAAGTCCCCATCCACGCTACACTACACGATGCAGGAGACATCCTGCGCAAAGATCAACTGGTGAGATGAATGACCTGGTCTGTAGAGGTCCGTGAGGTGAGAGCCGAAGTTGTAGACCATGTCGAGGTGGCGGCGCTCCTGCAGCCTGTTGCCCGTCTCGCGGAACACCTCCTGAGCAATCTGCGCCTCCTGCTTGCGGCTCAGCATCAGCTGGTTGCGCTCGTTGGCGCGCTTCACCACTTGCAGGATGTCCCTGTAATCCGGGGGGTTCTGCGAGGTCTCGGTTTGGTTTATAAATCGCTCGATCTAATGCGGGCGTGAGAAAGAAATGAAGTGGAAAGAACAGAGATGGGAGAGACACAACACGAGGCTTTTAGAGCAGGGGGTCCCGCACTTTTTCCCCGAGCCCTGAGCACCCTACATTTATTTCAGCTCCAGCGTTATAACACAGGACTTGTGTAACAGTTCAAGACTTTGTTATGTAAGTAACATACATGTGTAATGTAAATGACTAAAAGCCAAAGGAGTATTCCTCACACTGACTCACCAGTCCAGAGGGAAGTGCTGCCTAGCTATCTCACGGAGGATTACATCTCCACTAACGCGCTCCGTCTCGCTTCAAAACTCTCCGCCGTCTCAACTCTAAAACCTTACATTCAAAAGTATTTACTGGCTGATCTGCCACCATGTTCCAAGCTGTTTAACACGTCCAGATGTTAATATCACGAAAGCTGAAATTCTGATCCATCGTCTCATATCGTCTCACAAAACACTTAGCCTTACTGTTCCAGTACTTTCGGACAGGAAGCGATAAACAGTACAACAGACACCGCAGTGAAATGTGCATCTACGCTGGAGGAGCGTCCGTGAGCAGAATAATGAGTACCTTCTTGTTGATCTCTGGGTAACGGGTGCCGCTGTAGCGGATCCTCTGCTCCATGACTCTGCCGGTGAGGGTGCTGCAGTCCTTTAGCTCACACAGTTTATCGTAGATCTTCATCATCTGAAACAGTAGCACAGTCACAGCAGGAGATGGCAGTGATTAAACCTTTTACAGATGTAGAATAAATACAGTGGTGGGCAAAAGTTTACATACCCTGGCAGAATTTATGGTTTCTTGGCCATTTTTCAGAGAATATGA
>JAKKZN010000029.1:11569657-11579953 GCA_033441825.1 Pangasius elongatus
TGGCAATACAAAAATATTTTGTCATGCCAATAAAGCACACATTGAATTGAATTGAATTGAATTGAGAGAGAGAGAGAGGTGGAGAGAGAGACAGAGAGACGGGGGGGGGAGAGAGAGAGAGAGAGAGAGAGAGAGACAGGGGAGAGAGAGAGAGACAGGGGAGAGAGAGAGACACGGGGGAGAGAGAGAGATAGAGACAGGGGAGAGAGAGAGAATGCAAGAGGAATAAAACAGTATGAATAAAGAGGAGGTAAGGTGAGTAAGACCTCTGTGATTTCGTGTAGTCCTCCTTCAGCGGGAACAGCTGCTCCTCCACTCTCTCCCACCGCTCCAAGCAGCCCCAGAGCCAATCCGGATTCACTATGTGCAGGTGCTTACAGGCCAGGGCCTGCCGGACCTTCTCCGTGCCTTCACACACACACACACACACACACACACACACACACACACAGTAAAGAAGAGCTGTAAATATCTGCAGATCAGCAGAGGAACAGAAAGCAAGTCGCTTTTATCAGATAACAAACACAAAATATCAGCTTGAAAAAGTCAGCCAGTCTGTGCAGTTGTATGATTAAAACATTTATTGTAGAAAATGTTGTTGTTCCTCTTTTAGCAGATCCCGTTGGGGGTCGCCCCAGCGGATCGCCGCTCCCGTTGGGGGTCGCCCCAGCGGATCGCCGCTCCCGTTGGGGGTCGCCCCAGCGGATCGCCGCTCCCGTTGGGGGTCGCCCTAGCGGATCGCCGCTCCACGTATTTGATGTGGCACAGTTCTTACACCAGATGCCCTTTCTAACACAACCCTCGTTATTCTTATCCGGGCTATGGACCGGCACTGAGAGCGCTGTGGCCTAACCACTCGTCCCCCAGGGACCCTTTTACTGCATAAAATGATTGATTTTATCGATTTAGTTTAGTGTTTGGGGTAATCACACTTCTCCAAAGGCAACTTTACTTTTCCCCAGAAAAGCTTCTGCAAAAGCTAGGGTTATAAAAATAACTCAAATATGAGAAATGAAGTCATTTAAAAAACCACAGCATTTTCACCTCTAACTGCATATAAATTAGTTATTAAATATTAATAAAATGTAAAAATAATAAGATATGTAAAAATTATAATAATAAAAAATAAAAAGGCCCCAGAGCCAGGCCAGGTTTTAGCTCTAGCCCTGTGTGAGTTGGGAGTAAAATGTGGACCGTCTCCCTGAACCCTGCGGACTGGATTGAGAATCAACGTCTGATCTTATCCACGTGGTCCTACATGGATGCAGGGTTTGGTCGGTTGGTCAGGTTGTATTGCATGTGGTTGCTAGGGTGTTGCTATGGTATCCAAGGTGGTTGCTAGGGAGTTGCTAAGTGGTTGCTTGGCCATTGTTAGGTGGTTGCTATTATATTGCTATAATTTTGCATATGACATTGCATATGGTTGCTCGGTAGTTGCTATGGTGTGGTATGGTAATGTTACGTGGTGAACACAGACAAGCGAAGTGATACACACAGTGACATGTCCCAGTGCGGTTCTACTAAATATCAGCGCTCTCGGAACCTCCCTCTCATCCAATCAGATCAGTGGACCGGAGCTGACAGCTGTATAAGAAGTGTTTAACTTACCCGCACGTGCAGCAATTAAGTGGGTGGTGCAGTTGGGATCTTTGGCATTGAGCACGAGGCTCTTGCTAATCTTGGCACCCAGGGCTTTTGCATGGTAGCTCTCTCGTGTTCGCTCCATGGGGTAGTTTGTGGGGTACAAGCCACTGAACACGATGGTGGTGCCTGCCAGTGAACTGCTCTTCAGCTCAGGCACGATTTTCCGAATGTCCGGCATCTCTGAGCTGTCCCCCCGGAGGTAAGCCTCGTAGCGCGAGTAATACTCATTGTGAATACGCATCAAGATCTCTTGTAGGTAAATCAAGTGATCGTCCTGGTCTGTGTCCTCCTCCTCCTCCTCTTCTTCTTCTTCATCCACCATGCTGTGGTCTAAAGACTCCTCCCCCATGGTGACACCAGACTGCTCACTGTTTTGAGACTCTGTCTCGGTTTCCTTCTTGTCAGAACATCCATTATCACCAAAACTCTCCTCATCCACATCACAGACGCTGTCAGTGTCTAATCCCCCATCTCCATTCTCCTCTGTACCGCAGCACTCTTCATCTGCGTCGGTTTCTTTAGGTTTTATGGTTTCTAAGAGCTGGTCATTTTTATTATGCGGTAATCCCGGTTTAGCCGAGTCATTGCCATCAGCTACAGTTTCATTCTCTTGGTCTACGGTTTCACCAGACTCCCTCGTCCTGTCCGAGCCTCCCGACTCTTCTACTTTAATGTCAGATTTATTACTCAAATGTGGCTTTTCTGTCCTCTTTCCATCAGGATAGGTTCTCTGGCTAGCTGATGCTCCTTGAATGTCAGGGACACAGACTGACATTTCTTCATGCAGAGACTTCTTATCCTTGTCCTGTTTCCCGAGGCCGTTATTCTTCCCCTCATCGGCTGGTGATCCAGATGGGCTGGTGTTCTCTACAGGCTGACTCGCCAGGCTACCTACAGCAAGACAGCACAACGTACAATAACATGCTTTTCAGCACCAAGAAAACAATAATTGGTGGTCATTTTTTTTGTGCACTGTGTGTTAGAGAATAATATTTAACTTTTAGTTAACAGCTGAAATGAATTGCTTTGTAAGAATAAATCACATAATTTTCATACAGCTGACAAACTATTAAATTAATGGCAGCCAGGAGCCAGGGGAGCAGAACTGGCTGTGCTCTCTGTGTGGGAGGGGCATACTCTCTCTCCCCTGTCAATCACAGCAACACTGGCCTGTGAGCTCATGTATGCGGAAGAGGGCTGATAGCACTTTCCTGCGAGTTTGCCTAAGCAGCACGAGCAGCAGTTTGAAAGGTGATGATGACTGTCTCAGAGGAAGCACGTTCGCCTTTACCCTCCCCAGTCGGTAGCTGTCGTGTGATTGGGAGAGCTGGCCGGTGGGCGGGAATTGAAAGGTGACCAATAACCGCTTGTAGCAGTGTTTTTCGTAGTGCCCTTCTGGTTTACTATGAGCGAGATGATGTGTTGCGTCATGGCACAGAAATACTGAGAGAATTCTACAATTCTAAGGACGATGAAAATCTGAAAAGCAACTGTTCATTAATGTGTCTCTTAACACAAGCACTCAGAGCAAACTGTAACGTAACCGTAATGACGTTTTGCTTTTTTTTTGTGTGAGAAATAACAGGTATTGATTTGCCTAGCCTCTTCTGAGCAAACATACACGTCATTAGACTAAAAGTTGAACTTGAATAAAAGAAACAAATGTGCACAAATAGTAAATAAAATTTACCTGCACTTTTTTTGGCCAGCTGGGCCTCTCGTGAGCCGGGTGGGGCGTTGATGTCACCCGTTCCCTTGAAGTAGACATACTTTTTCACCGTGATGAGGTTAGGGGCAAACTTCCACACATCCTCTCTGTCATCAATGATGCACACCATGGAGTCGCCGCATGGGAACAGATTTCTGCAGACGGCCCAAAACGGCACAGCAGGGAGTTAACGGCTTAGACACGGGCTTGCTTTTTTTCCCAATCATAACAGTATCCTGTTACAGAAACGCCATTATCTTTATCATTAAATGGCTAATACACAAATTCACATAGCACTTGTGACTACGGACTCAGACATCCCAGTCTACAGCAGTCTGCAGTACCAATTAAAACACATGAGAATGGAACTGCGGCTGGAAAACAAATATATAGTTAGAAAAGATCACAAGCAAATCACCTCAGATTTCCTGTCTTGGAGAACGGGTCAATGCACTCATCTCTAGACAGGATTCTGTGTGAGAAAAGTTTCTTTTCAGGGTCCAAAAAGCCTTTTCAGAAGACAGAAGAGGAAAGAAAAAAAATATATATAGCATATTAATTTGGTAAATTTCATCTGTGAAATTTCATTCAGTGAAACCTCCAGGACATAAGCTAGGAGCAGAGGCATAAAAATGCAGAGGCAAGCTTCTCTGGAATGACTGCGATTCCTGGAATTACACGTATGGAAAAACGACACTGCACTCCCACATGACAAACAAACTGCTATTCCTCATCAACCTACTGCACAATATTAAAGCGTTACATTCAGCACTTCCACAACACACGCTGGAGGGATTCTCTTCAACACTCGGGTGAACCATTTATTAGCAAAGCATACAACCCAGCCCCAGCTAAACACACACACACACACACACACACACACACACCGGCAAGTGCAAATGTTCTACCTGGACATTAGAAATCCCCAGAAATGTAATGCAGTATAGAAAGGAAAAGAGAGAAACAGATATTATAGAGTGCTTACCTGCAATGGTGTGTGCATAGAGGCGACTTCCGAAAGTAAACACATGCAGTTCATACATCTTGGAGATCTTCTCCAGGAACTCTTTGCAGTAAGGCCTGAGACGCGTGTGCAGCATGGGCTCCCCTCTCCCCAGTTGGAAATGGAAAATTCCCTGTGATATCACAAACAAACGTCAGGACAGGCAGAAACACGCTGCTGCTGAATTTTGAAACTGGAATGTATATAAAATCTTCCCGAGGGCATCACTTTAATCCTTAGTTCATGGTGAACGATGCCGTGATGTCAGCAGCATCATTGGGTGTTTGGGGAAACAGCAGCTATAGGATATGAGCTGATAGTCTGCTGTGTGTAAGACACAAGAATAACAAAGGCTGCTCGCAAGGCTCTTTCCTTTTTCCTCTCTGCTGGTTTTCCTGGTCGGCGTCTCACCCTGGGATAAAAGGTACGCTATGCTTCGTGATGGACAGGCCAGTGGCGGCGCTACAGTATGCTCAGGAGGTGTAATCTGGTGCCAAGCCCTGAGCTCAGGAGAGATTTCAGGAGACTCTGCCAGCAGATTCCCATGCCGCATGCTGGCTATGAACATTAAAGGTTAAAGGGCCTTTGCTATCAGATCACTTCGCCTGAGCATGTTTAGCAATGTAGCTAATTTCACATCAAACAGCATGTATATAAACTGCATTTTATTAGACTGTAAAATACACAATTAAAAGTATGTCACGCCATTCGTCCAGTCTTCCTTAACCTCTACCTTTTACTAAACCCAAAGACGTAAAGAATAAAAAAAAAAAAAAATCCTTAGTGTTACTCAAAAAAAATTACAGCAACAGAAACTGTGAGAACTTTACAGTGCTGCCCTCTAGTGTCCCTCAGCACTTCAACAACATACACTGCGGTTGATTCACACTGCTGCTCCGTCAAAACACAGTCCTCATTTCAGGAGGAGCGAATCTGTTCACAGCTCAGATCAACGCATTTTTAGCGAGATGCGAGATTCAGTTTGGTTTCTGATGTATTCAGACGTCCTGGGCAGGTGCTGTGCACTGTGCGGTGCTGAGGAAGATGTGACGTCTAACACACACACACACACACACACACACACACACACACACACACACANAGGCACGGGCAGGCTTTTCAGTGTGTGTGTATACGCTGATGTACATTCACTGTGTTTGTTTTTGTCCAGAATTTTTCACTTTTCCACTTTTATTACAGCTTCATAGTATTTGTTCAATTCCGACCGGATGAAGAATCAGAATCAGGGCAAAATAAATTTGGTTGTTGTCTCACTGACTGAAAATCTCTGCTTGCTCTGTGTGTGTGTGTGTGTGTGGAATCGACTCCAAATATTCATTATGAGCGCTAACGCTACTTACGCACTAGGCGGCAGCAGCAGCAGACCCATAGCGTAGCCATCCGAAGGCAGTTACCGTAAACTGCTGTATATACGCGCACTCCAGGTTCTACCACTGCTAGCGTGACCGTGGTCTGAGACGCGGTTTATAATCAACACCCACGTGCTGCGCTCGCTGTGGGTCCCACTCATGTCTAAAAGCGGTTCAGAAGCAGGTCTTGTGTTACGCCAGTAGCGTAAGCAGACATTAATTTCTGAGGGATGAGGAGAGGAATTCACAATCGCTCCTCATCTGTACAGTGAAATCGGTACGTGTAACGCGCTCGAGCGTGTCAGGCACTGATGAGATTATTATTAAAAGTTATGTTATTTATTTGTCATTTGAGGCTCAATCTACCATCAAACAATCTTTCCACATTAATAATGTTGGCATGAAATACACTTATGACACTGAAAAAGATTAAAATGTTAATAATGGGGAAAATGACACCTTATAGTATATCTCCTGATCCTCTTACAGTACAGGTACTGATACTGCAGTGGCTCAGGCTGATGTCATTACAAACTAAATGTATTAAAGTTTATGATTTTATCTGTGTCAGTATCGTCTCGTGAAGCCTCAGAGATTTGAATCTGATGAGTGTATTGTGACTGGATTTGCACAAACTGCGCACGTTCAACTGGTTCTGATCCATTCTCTCACAAACAAAACAATCCACTGACACTGTTTATTCCTCAGTCTGTTTGCACGTTTATAAAAAGTGTAAAGAAGGTTATCATAATACTGCGCTGCTTCAGCTCGTGTTCTCCGGTTTAGTCTTTTGTGATCATTAGTGGCTGCTGTGGTTACGACGCTTACTTTGGTGGACATGTGCTGACAGTGCTGCTCTGTGGTGTGGATCAGAGTCTGGTCCAGATCCACCATGAGAACCAGCTTCCTGTTTCTGTGGAGCCTCTTCTGGTCTTCTCGGCCAAGCTGCTCTGCTTGCTGCTCTCAAAACACACACACACACACACACACGTCAGTACTATCTATAAAAAAAGCTATTAATGCCATGATCATGCAATTTCATGTCTTAAGGGTATCACTACAAATTACTGGAAGACGGAGAACGGACTTCTCCATCAATCAGTGCTGGAGAACATGAATTCAATAGTCAACACTATGACAACCAGTTCTCCATCACCATGACAACCAGTCCTCCATCACCATGGCAACCAGTCCTCCATCACCATGACGACCAGTTCTCCATCATGTCGATAATACAGAAGTATTTTCTACGATGAACACAGATTTCAAATAATGTTTTTTTCCCCTGCAAACACAAAGTTCGCTTTTTCCTACTCGCTGTAAAAACGATCAGCACACTTACAATGAATAATTTCTGACACCTGTCCTGGAACGAACAGCACCACCGAGTTTCTCGCTGTAATGTACATTTGTAATGCATATTTCTCTCTGTATCAATACTGTAACACTTGCAGAGGGACCTTGGGCCACTGCTCCAGACACATTTCACACTCCTGTATATTTTTATGTTCGTGCATGTAGGACGTTCCTCTACAAGATTTCAGCAGGTTTCAGGTCCAGGGCCCGAGGCAGTCATTGCACAGCACTGATGGAGCGTTTCTGCGAGGGTCGGTGAGGTGTGTTTGGCTGGTCGTGTTGCTGGACATGAGCTTTATGGCGTCTAGGTTTGGGTTCAGGGCCGAGAGATCCTGGAACTTAGCAGAATTCATTACGCCATTAATCTTCACAAGCCACAGCCCCAAATCATCACTGATTCACCAGCGGAGCGTCAGGTGCTTTCCCTTCTCTTCTCACTCGTCAGACACGCTGAAGGTGTGCGCCGTGCTTCAGGGTTTCTCAGCGCTGCGGGATGGGAGCGGGATGGGAGCGGGATGGGTGCGTGTTGGGTGCGATGCAGTGCTCGTGTGGTGTGTTTAACCTGTAAACTGGGCTTTACTCTGCTGTGCTTTAACTGACCTCTTTCTGTATTTTTAGATATACAACCAAGTCTGTCAGAGAATACGAACATATCCCATGCGAGTACAGGAAAAATAACTGCAGGAGCAGACAGAACTCAACACACTCTCATTTTTAATCCCTTCCTAAATTATCATTAACAAGTGAGATGGATTCTTCACACTATTTTACATTTTGCTTACATTATTGATATCCTGCGTGCCTCTTATTATCGGTTTGTTTGATTAGTCAGTAGTTTTACACATGCAGAGTATTCTTCGGTTTGTAAGGGTCAAGATCTCAACTACAAAGCTGCCGTGTGGTCTTATCTGACCACTTCATTCCTGCAGCTCTTCACACAGCTTGTTGTTGTGAAAATCCTGTTTAAAGTGATTTAATTGTGATTCTGAAACTTGACAACCACGAGAGTCAGATTAACTGCAATCCTACAGCTTTCTGCTCATCCGTTTCCTCCTTCACCACAGCGAGTCCAGATACTGCCACATTTCCAGCTGTTTCTGACATGAAACTTTTTGCTATGACCCTGGTTCTAATTAACGGTATTTTAACTGCATCTATATGGTTAATATTGATTATGATGATGAAAGTTCTGCGTTTTTTCCTCAGGGTAACAGGTGGCATCGTAGCATAATGAAGCAGATGAACCCGATCCTCCGCACATCCTCCCTTCCACTGCAGACACACACAGCTTATCTACAGCGAACACTCATCATCTACCCCATCCATCATCATCATCATCATCATCAACTCATCATCTACCCCATCCATCATCATCATCATCATCATCATCTCATCATCTCACCAGTATGAGGACGTGTTTCTGATCGAGACTCTAAAGCTCTTCTATCAGTCGCTCTGGATAAAAGTGTCATAAACATTAACAGTTTAAACTCCACAGAATATTCCAGAGAGAAAAGTGCAGTAATCCGTGCAGATTATATGATCAGAAGTCGAGGTTTACATTAGTGAGGCTTCTGATGCGTAGATTTACACACACTCAGGAGCACGAGCAGGATACGAACGTTTCTCAGAATTTACACGATTTTCATGAAAAATACGTCTTGTGTTAACACGTGTACGAAGAATTTACGAATAAATCTGTCCAAATCCGGCTTGATAAATGAGGCCCCCTGTGTCCAACTGCACTAGAGGAATAGGATCAGGAGAAAGGAAACTAGGGGACAGAGAGAGAGAGAGAGAGAGAGAGAGGACAACGATGTCTGGGGCTACAGAGAGACTTGGCCCTTAGCACTGCAAAGCAGAAATCTGTCATTCTGATGAGATGCTGCTGCTGGACGAAACAACCACACTCTTAGCTTCCGTGTGTATATGTATACGCTACAGGTGAACTAAAACAGACGAGGAGCAGCTTGTCCCCGCACTCAACCACCTGGTGGTTACCACAAAACCCCATGAACACACACGGTCCGGTTTCTACGGCGATGAGCGCGACCATTTCCAGTGGCATTCCTAATAAATAAAGTTATGATAATGTAGTTATTGTGTAACGTCAGCTAGTTAAACACACAGTCAAGAAACTAGTGTGAGATGGTGGTGGGTGCTTTCCAGGTAATAGAAGAAAATATTTGTAAAAAATAATAATAACATAATACATGACAGCATAACTACATAACTCCAAAGCTCACCTCTGAGCTGACCATCAGCTCTGGAACACTGTGCACCATGGAGACCATCGCTGTGGAGATGGGGGTCTGCTGCTTCCCATTCCTGCTCTGCAGCCTGCAGGATCCATAAACACGCTATGAGCCTTACGGTGATGAAGCTAAAGCTGAAAGCTTGTTAGTGCCATACAGATGTAAGTGTGGTTTATAAATAGTGAGGAAACTCACTGTGTTAAGTCCTGACCACACTCGGCACACAGACCCTTCATCACAATGGGATGGCTGCATTCTTCTATTCTCGCTATAACATCCCTGTTACACACAAACAACAAACAAACAAACAAGCGCACGGCATCACATGATCTGATTACAGTGTTCCAGCAGTATTTCAGGTAATACAGGAACACACACACACACACACACACACACACACACACACACACACACACACACTATGTTCATAATAGTACTTCAACGTGACACAGATGTGAATTTGGACCCGAGCCACTTCTGTACTTGGTCCTACATCAGACTCAGCTGTGATCAGTGGCCATGGGATGTGAATGAGAATACTCAGATCGGAATTTACGTGGCTTTTTTCCGACGCGCATGCACACATCACTGATATTACATTCTCCCCAGGAACAGAGGCCTGTGAGCTCCTACAGTAGAACACACTTCTGTTACTGCGTCAAATAGTAAAGTCCATCGTTTTTCATAACCAATAACCTAATCATTTCAGCCCCAATCCATTCATCTCCAGTAACCGTTTCACTCCGGTCAGGGGCGCGGTGAGTCCGGAGCAGAAGCCCAGTCATTATTTATGCTGTTATAGTGTGTGTGTGTGTGTGTGTGTGTGTGTGTGTGTGTGTGTGTGTGAGTGTGAGTGTGAGTGTGAGTGTGTGTGTGAGTGTGAGTGTGTGTGTGTGTGTGAGTGTGAGAGAGAGAGAGAGAGAGAGAGAGAGAGAGAGAGAGAGAGAGAGAGAGAGAGAG
>JAKKZN010000029.1:11584383-11595327 GCA_033441825.1 Pangasius elongatus
GCAATCACGCCTGTTATGTCCAGGTTGTCCACATCCCCAACATATTCCTCGAGGACCAGAAGTGGGTCCTCCTCTTCATCTTCCTCTTGGTGGTGGCCTTCTTTGCCAATTCATGTTATTTGGCTTTTACAAATGGTGGCATAGCATCCATTATTGCTGTTCTGAACAATAATGACATCACAGGATCTGCCTCTGGATCCCTTTCCAGTTCTTGTCTCCATGTTTTTAGTTGTCTCTGCACATAAGTGGTGGGATTTTCTGTTTCTCCCAGCTGTTCTCCTTTTCAGCGATCTTGGGTCTATGCGAGATGGATACTCAGTGTACTCAGTGCCCTCAGTGTTTGCCATAGGCGTGGACGATATTGATCAAACTGTGTCCCATCCATTACTGGAGAGTTCACTGCTCTTTGTAAGTTAGCAGCTATGAGGACTTCTTTCATTCTTAATCCTCCTAAAATTTTGGCAAGGAGTGCTTTGATGTCTCCAATTGCCAACAACTTGCCCCATTGTCTCTTCTTCAAACACCTTAATCCACTTCCCAGCTCCCTCATGGATGTCAGGGAGACAGGTAATCAGTCCACAGGTAATCAGATCTTGTGTAGCCCTGGGTACATAGTGCCCTCTAGCACCCTTAACCAGAATAGGCAATTGAAGGTGACTGTCATATGGTCTGAGCCATCTTCCTCCCTCATCTCCTGACCATGTTTCTGCATCAGCATCAGCATCCTCCATGTATAATGTTCCTGTAACCTGCTTTCTCTCACCCACATCATACCTTCCTGAGCCTGCGGAATATCTTCTCTTACTCAATTGTTCCCTTTTTATTCTTGTACGTATGCTTCTGTCCAATTTGTCCATCTGTGTTAACAGCTTCTCCTGCTCCTCTAGGATATCTACAGGGGAGCTTTGCCTCTCCTCTTCACAATAACCACTTAAATCAGGGTATTGGGCATAACTGTCTAGGATATACATAGCTGTTGTCAAGGTCAGGTAGCTCTCTGTAGCTCAAATGTGGTTTTGAATCCTGCGCTCTCCACCACTGAATATGAATTTCCCAGTCATGATTCAAAAACACATCTAGTGCTACAGAGAGCTCTGTGACTCTGATAGCGCAGCTAGCTAACAGATGAATGGAAAAATGCTGCATTTAAAGCAAAGGCCTTAACTTGTAATTCCCAAACTCCAACCAGAAAAAGGCAAGGAAAATGCCCCTTAATTCAGAATTCCTTCCTGTGAACTTGGGGAAGTCTTCTCAACTTCCTCCGGGTTCAGGGAGTGACGTTAAAGTAACATGGCCGCTCACAGCATCAGCAGTAAACACTGCAGCTCTTCTTCCCTTTAAATGAGTTATAGTGTATATACACGCAGTAGCTTTAGATCATTAACATACAGACGCGTTCACCTGTTAAATCTATAACACGGACTCTACACTTCACTGCTATGAGGTACATATACAGCGCATTAGCTGGCTAGCTCGCTGATAAAAGATGAACCTGCAGGCCTCTATGTTTTTCCACACTTTGTACCTTAAATGTACGGAGGTTGAAAATGACATCATTCCGAGCTCCGACTTCCTGCTTCCGAGGTCAGTCGAGTGCAGGAAAAGCCCCGTGCTTTCAGCACTCTCTCTTGTTTAATTAGCTGAGTTTAGTTTTGTCTAATGAGCAGCTTTTGTCATTATCCATGTCGTTATAAGAGTCTGACTGGATCACAAACACTGTGTCATTATTAAGCTTCAGTTATTGTACTTTTATAATGTTGAATGTGTTAATCAGTAAAAACAACCCTAAAGCACATATTCAGGTAAATATTATTTATGCTGGTATCGAGGCAGCACTGTATAGGAATTGATTTTGAATTTTGTGTATCATCACCTGTTACATACGACTGCTAGGGTGTTGCTAGGTGAGTCCTGCGGTGTTCCAGTTGGTTGCTAGGGTCTTGCCATGTTTTTCAAAATGGTTGCTAGGCAGTTGCTATGTTAACTCTGGTGGTGGTTGGTGGGTATCACAATTTGATGCTAGGGTGTTGCTAGTTGGCTGCTATGGGATCCCATTTGGTTGTTACTATGGATCCAGGTGGTACCATGTTATCCCAGTTGGTTTCTAGGTGGTCACTAAGGAATATCAGTTGGTTGCACCCTAGCAAACACCTGAAGTACCCTAGTAACCACCCAGTAACATCCTAGCAACCACCTAGAATTCCATAGCAACTACCTAGCAACACCCTCGCAACCAACTTAAATGACACAGAAACCACCTAGCAACCATCTGGAATACGACAACAAACACCTAACAACACCCTAGCATCCACCTGGGATAAAATAGCAACCACCTCGCAACACCCTAGCAACCACCTTGAATACTATAGCATCTACCTTTTAACACTCTAGCAGCTACATAGCAACTTCTTAATGATTTCACATTTAACCAGAACATTTAAACCTTTAACATATTTAACATTTTAAACTTTTTTTTAAACATCTGTGAAGCCAGCATCTAAATTCATCCATGAACTTTAACCATCGAGTTCTGGGGTTTTGGAGTTTTACATTCTCTGGAGCCCCTAATGTTCCAGCTACATCAACACTCCTCTGCACCACACACTCGGCTACGGACAGCAACGTGCCCTGAGCCACAATGAAGCCTAGTCCCAGTGAAATCTCTGAAATATTCCATACTTTCTTCATGCATTTAGATTTTTTTTTTCAAATGAAAATTCTTAAAACTTCAGGAACAGTAAGACATGTAGCAGGCTCTAGCCAAGATTTGTATGATTAAGATTAAGATTTCACTAAAATCATACATTCTATACCTATACATAACACATTTACACCACACTGTGGCTGAATTCTCGAATCTGATTGGCCAGAAGCTGTGCATTATCCAGCACAGGAACGTCTTCGGGACAGGAGTGAAAGGAGTTTATGCTTTTGGCTTTCTGACAGAAGAATGACTGTTTATCGTGAGAACAGGAACTAACTTGTCTCTCAGACATTTCACAACATTAAATTTAACTATAAACTTTTATAATGTGCGAGGTATCGTTCATTGATAAATTAAACATTGTAATGTAAGCGGAATCACACACTCCAGACCATGCGGCTGCTTCACGTCAGGCCGCATCTCACCCCTGCCTGTGTGCATTATTTCCGTATAACCGCACAGATGCCGTGTTATTCCTTCCATGTTTGTCTACATTTTTTTTTGCAAGAGCAATTTCTTGTACTTTAGGTAAATCCATGTTGTCTTGTAAAAAAAAATACAATAAAAATAAGGGCTGGTACATGATTCATACTAGATCACAAGAAATATCTAATTATATAATCATTCCACTGATTACCTGAAGGATTTAATGTACAATGAAACCTAATGTAATTTGTAGACGGTCCCTGAGTGTAGCTCTCCTCACTGTTAGGGGTCTACAGAGAAATCAGCGTAGTGTCAGGACTACTGGGGAAAATCAGCTTTAATGATCTGGATGTGAATAACTTAATGATTCTCTCTCTCACACACGGACACACACGCACACACTCACGCACACACACACACACACACACACACACTCGCACACTCACTCACACACACACTCACTCACTCACTCACAGACACACACTCACACCCACACCCACCCACACACACACACACACTGACAACAGTAATCCGAAACCTGCAGGATGTAGGAATCATGACACTTCCAAGCGTGTGTGTGTGTGTGTGTGTGTGTGTAAGTGTTTGTCAGTGTGTGTGTGTGTCATGGGGTTGTAAAGGCAGGCTGGTTAGGTGTGTGTGTGTGTGTGTGTGTGTGTGATGGGGTAGTAAAGGCAGGCTGGTGTAGAGTTGTGTAGAGTGGTGTGGGAGTGTGTAGGTTTGATTGGGATTGTGTAGAGTTGTGTGGGAGTGAGTAGGATTGTGTAGAGTTGTGTGGGAGTGTGTAGAGTTGTATGGGAGTGTGTAGGATTGTGGAGGATTGTGTGGGATTGATTGGGATTGTGTGGGATTGTGTAGAGTTGTGTAGAGTTGTGTGGGAGTGTGTAGGATTGTGTGGGATTGTGTAGAGTTGTGTAGAGTTGTGTGGGATTGTGTAGAGTTGTGTGGGATTGTGTAGAGTTGTGTAGTGTTGTGTGGGATTGTGTAGAGTTGTGTGGGATTGTGTGGGATTGTGTAGAGTTGTGTAGAGTTGTGTGGGAGTGTGTAGAGTTGTGTGGGATTGTGTAGAGTTGTGTAGTGTTGTGTGGGATTGTGTANTGGGATTGTGTAGAGTTGTGTGGGAGTGTGTAGAGTTGTATAGAGTTGTGTGGGATTGTGTAGAATTGTGTAGCGATATGTAGGATTGTGTAGAGTTGTGTGGGAGTGTGTAGAGTTGTGTAGAGTTGTGTGGGATTGTGTAGAGTTGTGTGGGAGTGTGTAGAGTTGTGTGGGATTGTGTAGAGTTGTGTAGTGTTGTGTGGGATTGTGTAGAGTTGTGTGGGAGTGTGTAGAGTTGTATAGAGTTGTGTGGGATTGTGTAGAATTGTGTAGCGATGTGTAGGATTGTGTAGTGTTGTGTGGGATTGTGTAGAATTGTGTAGAGATGTGTAGGATTGTGTAGAGTTGTGTAGAGTTGTGTGGGATTGTGTAGAGATGTGTAGGATTGTGTGGGATTAGTGGTGAGTGCGATCAGACTTCACCTGCTGATTACTGAAGCCCTGCTGAGCATCTGTGATCTGAAAGTGATCTGGTTTCCTGTTTGGAGAGGAAGGAGTGCAGCTGAAGGAGTGCAGCAGACAGAGTAGGAGCCGAGAGAGTGACTGAGGGAAGGAGGGAAGGAGGAAAGGAAGGCGGAAGGCGGAAGGCAGAGCGCAGAGCGCAGGTTTAGCGGAGTGTGTGTGGAGCACAGCCTGCACAGGCTCCTGCTTTCAGCCACAGCGCTGCTGCTGCTTAGAGATTTATCCAGCTGTAGATTTAGATTTGCTCGCTAGCGCCATGAAGTGATTTTTCTTCATGTCCTCTAACACGTAAGCTACATGTATACGACCTAAATCTTTTATATTTTTATCATTTTCAGGCACAATTTGCTTTGTACTTAATGCTTGGATTTGGTTTAGAGTGTATTGTAGCTAAGCTAGCTAGCTAGCGATTTAGCATGTAAAATGGTCTCAGGTCAAGTGTAGACAGCTAAATAATCAGAATTCGTTACTGAACCGTTCTGGTGTGAATACGGGGATGTGTTACAGGGTTGATTAATCGGGTTTATCCGCTTTTTTGTGAACTGTAGATAAATAGCTGTGCTTTGGCTGGTGGGAGAAGCAGCAGCAGCGGCGCAGGGCCTCAGTCCTCGGTGTCGAGTTAAACGCTCATCCGGGATTCACGCGCCTGTGTGTTGGAGCGACAAGAGCCTTAGGCATGGGCGACAACAGAGGTGAGTTCACTTCGCTTACTCAGAACTCATCTGTGGACTGTTTTATAATAATCAGGCACAGATTTCTGTATTTCAAGAGGTGGATGAGCTGCATTTAGGCTCTCAGTACAGTAAAGGATATTTCATACTGCAGGAGCAAACAGTATATACAGTTCTCTCTCTCTCTCTCTCTCCCTCTCTCTCTCTCTCTCAGAGGCTTATTAAACTACAGTCGTGTTTTATGCATTATTCGTTTATCCCCAAAAGTTGCATAGTAAAGTCTGCATATTTTTTACATTTCAATCAAGAAGTTTCTTGAGGATGTTTACTGATGTGATGTTTACTGTGATGTGGACTTCAGTTCCTCAGATACAGGACTGGCTCTACTAGGGTCTAATAAAAAAAAAATTATAGTTATAGCAAAGATCGCTTTAACTGAAAACTCAAGTTTGTAATATTTGTTGGATTTTGTCACCTCATTGCTCAACAGTTATAGGTCAGGAGTCGTGCCCATGGACAAGCAGAATTCGTGTCTGGGATATTCATAGATGGACAAGTAGGTTCAACAACCAGAAAAAGATTCAAATAAATAAATAAACAAAACTCCAAAACCCTGCTCTTTATTGTCATTTGGTAGCTATGCTTAAAAACTGCATGATGGTGTGACACATTGATGCTGTAATGAAGTCATAATATTGCGAGAATAAAGTCACAGGACAAAGTTCAGAAAAAGGTCATAATATTTTGACAAAAAGTTGCAGTATCATGAGAATAAAATAATAATACTATGACAGTATTAGTGCAGTTATTGTTTCGGTTGTTGAAGGAGAAGACGAAGGGTCGGGGTTGTGAAGTCGCTGGGTCGGGTTGGGGTCGTGAAGTCGCCGGGTCGGGGTCGTGAAGTGGTCGGGTCGGGGTCGTGAAGTCGCTGGGTCGGGGTCGTGAAGTCGCTGGGTCGGGGTCGTGAAGTCGCCGGGTCGGGTTGGGGTCAGGAAGTCGTCGGGTCAGGGTCGGGAAGTCGCTGGGTCGGGGTTGGGAAGTCGCCGGGTCGGGAAGTCGCGGGGTCGGGAAGTCGCGGGGTCGGGAAGTCGCCGGGTCGTGGTCGGGGTCGGGAAGTCGCCGGGTCGTGGTCGGGGTCGGGAAGTCGCCGGGTCGGGAAGTCGCCGGGTCATGGTCGGGGTCGGGAAGTCGCCGGGTCGGGGTCGGGAAGTCGCCGGGTCATGGTCGGGGTCGGGAAGTCGCCGGGTCGGGTCGGGGTCAGGAAGTCGCCGGGTCGGGTCGGGGTCAGGAAGTCGCCGGGTCGGGGTCGGGAAGTCGCCGACTCCAGGCAGTCACTTTCGAGGCTGTCAGTGGTTACATCCATGCGCCTTTGAAACAGTGAGTGAAAGTGAAAATTATCGATCGGATGGAGTGGAAGGCCGGCACACTCCGAGCCCCCAGTGTGTTAAAGCATTTGGACTCGTATGATAAATTAGACCTAATGGTGACTCCATATGCTGTACCGTATCGTGGGCTCGGTTGCTGTACTGACTGCATCAGAGGTCCAGATGTTGCGCTGCAGATGTGACCATCGACAGCCTTGAAGGTGACCGCTGCCTGCTGTTCCACCCAAGAGACTCCAAGTTTGTGTGCTTGTTTCTTCTATAAAAAAAAAAATGCAGTTTCTTGCTCAGTCGTTGAAGTATTTCTTTATTTGTGATGTATTTTTATTTTTGTTGTTTTGATTTAAAAGATGTGGATTGTTGAATTGTGGCAGCAGAGAGAATGTCTCATGGGAAAAAAAACCTTTGTTGTTAAACAGATCGAGATACAAACTGGACCTGAATGTTATCTCTTACGTGCGATATGAGGACATCGTAGGTGAAATGTTAGCCAGTAACTAGCTGACTGTTTATTGAGAACGCAAACACAAACAATAGAAACGTTATTACAAGAGGATAAAATCAGGATCGTTTCCCTGAGTCTGTATTAATGCGCTTATCTAGCTAACTAGTTTGGCTTACGTTATTACATTTTATACCACAGCGTTGCTGAATTCTTGAATCTGATTGGTCAGAAGATGTGGCTAAAGTTACGGCTCAGGCTGTAACAGGATTGATTGGTTTATATTAATGCTCATTCTAATTTGTTATTGTTTCTATAGTAACCACTCTTACACAGGGACTTGTGCGGTGGACGCGCCACAGAATCAAAGACTAAAAATTGCTGTTGTTTAACAGAGAAAAACATCTGGTCGTTGAAGAGGAGTTCATGCTTTGCGGTTTCTCGGTAACACGGCAAGCTGCTGAGAAGCTTTTTTTTGTCTCGTTAACTTCGAGAGAGAGAAAAGGAGATGCTGATGAGATGACGAGTGTTTATCGTTGTTATATAATAAGTGATTAACAGGAACTAAATTGTCTTGCAGATGTTACACAACATAAAGCATGATGTTCATTAATAAATTAAACATTGTAGTTGTTGGCAAATCGCTGTGGTATAAGCGGAATAACACACTCCAGACCGTGCAGTAAAACAAAACTAACACACTCCGCGGTGGTAACGGTGGTCTCACACCCCAGCATGTATTATTTCCATTATTTACATTAACTAGCGCCTTTTAGCGTAATCAGTTTGCTGGAACACATGGGACTGGGTGAGAACTCTGAAGAGTTCAGTTGGCCAGCGTGCTACCAAATGGAGTTTTCATTTGTCCACTCACGTAGGCTTCTGAACCGCTTATTTTAAATGTCCAAATTAGAAGAAAATGGTCATTTCTTTTTCAGATTCTCGCAGTCCAGACAGCTCTTCTGTGTCGTCACCACCTTCAGGGAAACAATCGCCTGCACTGGTTCCCTCAGCAGCTGCTATGACCTCACTGCCACCCGTTACTTCAGCAGTCAGCAGTCCGATTAGCAGCATGGGATCACCCTTTTCAGTCATCAGCTCTTCTCTAGGTTCCCCATGCCTCCCTGGGACGCCGTCAGTGGGCTACGGCCCTATTAGCAGTCCCCAGGTAAGCTTTTGAAAAATCATAAATCCGTGTGTTTATGCCATATACATGTTGCGCTGGAATCCACCAGTTACATCAAATTTCACTGCAATGTAAGCTTTAAAGTTGGAAGAGTTTTGTTTGTTAATAATGGCGATAAAGAACTGTTGAGTCAGCGAAGAACAAGATGTTCCTGAGCTGCTGAGAGTCGCTCTGGAAATCCTTTTATAATAATTCAGTTCGACTTGGAGGGAGTTTTCCAGTTTCCAAATTTGTAGCTGTTACAAGACGCAAACCTCTCATCAGCAGTAAGAATCAGAAGAGTTCAGGTGGTGTAATTAGTTCTTCAGGTCTTCGTCCCTGTGCCACTCGGTGCGTCAGCGGGAGAATAGCTTCTGTCTTAGTATGCTATGAAGCTCTGCAAGGTCTGGTCTGTCCCCCTCTCTCACCTTCCTGTACTGGTGTTTTAGAAACTTCAGCTCTTTCCTGAGCAGGGTGATCTGCCACAAGACTCGGTGATGTTCAGATCATCTGCTAAGTGCAGCATGTGGAGCTCGGAGGTTCTGGACACTGTGGGGTGACTCCGAGCCCTGGTCTTCCTCTGTCTCACGGGCACTGAATCTGTGTGTTGCTCCACTTCCTCCTTATGAGCATATCTTGGCTTGGTGGATCCTCAGACCTCTCAGGTTCTTGCAGATTTTACAAAAACGGGTTGCTCTCATCATCGATAGTCTGTTGCCAATATTCAGTACCGGGAATTCCGCCTGTCCGTGGTGCTCATTCGCCCCCACCCCTGGGGTATCTTTCAGAAGGGCTGTCTGTAGCTTTGAGTGGGTGCTTCGTCACGGGAGCTGCAGTTTGGTGTGCTAACCCTCACTGCCTCGGTTGCCGTCTCTCCGTGCTGTCCTCTGTCTCTCCAGACGTCACCACACTGTTTGCAGTAGTAATCCAGCCTTTCCTGGAAGTCACTGGCAAGGCCAGACTAAGCTAGTTTATTGAAACACCAGATGGTGTGACTTGGACACATCATTAGTGAGGAACATAGTTATACAGTGTTTTGGGTCTTAGATCTTCAGACACCCTCACACGGGTGACCCAGCTGCGGGTCATCAGGCCTCTGCTTGTGTCCAGGGTATGAATTACCCCTCTTGAATTACGGCCACCTTCAGGCTTTTTTCTACAGCTTCAGTGTGTTCTTGGTGGCTCTTCTTTCATGCGACCCTCTGATGCCAAGGAGACTGAGCGTCCGATGTCGAGACTGCCTTGCAGAGTCCCAAGATTAACCTCTACCCAAGCGATGGAAAGGCCAAAGTGTGGAGAAAGAAAGGATCTGCTCATGATCCAAAGCATACAAGCTCACAGGTCAAGCATGGTGGAGGTAGTGTCATGGCTTGGGCTTGCTTCTGGAACAGGCTCACTAATCTTTATTGATGATGGAACTCATGATGGAAGCAGCAGAATGAAGTCAGAAGTCTACAGAAACATTCTGTCTGCCACTTTACAGAGAAATGCATCCAGTCTAATTGGGAGGAACTTCATCATGCAGCAAGACAACGACCCAAAACACACTGCAACACAACAAAGCACTTCATCNAGGTTTTAGACTGGACAAGTCCATCAGCAGACCTTCACCCAACTGAGCAGCATTTCACCTCCTGAAGAGGAGACTGAGTGTTGTTATTGGAGGGCATTGTAGAATAGAATGCAAAATTGAATGAACTAGTATTGGGAAACAAGTAATAATTATAAATGAATAAAAGAATACAATGGCATTAGATTTTTAAAGACAATAATTATTGTTAAACCTCATGGGTTTAACAAGAGAAGAGAATAAACACTATCTGAGACGATGTTGACTGATCCTTCAGCCATTTTGCCGACTCCAGTGACGTGTTTTTTACGTCGTGTCTCAGCTTTTGATCTTTATTCATAACTAAGAGGTCGTACTCCTAATATTTCGAGTCGTATGCATAAATCTTTATCGCTAAGTCGTATTCTTACGAAAGCACATACAACATTACGGCTGGATGATTTGATGACTGGATGATTAACACGTGCACAGCTTTTACTGATCGTAATCTTACTCTATAATTTGTTACGCTGTAATATTGTAAGAACTGGTTAGCTAAGTGATTGTTTTTTTCCCTTTCCAGATCAACTCCACTGTGTCCATGTCCGGCCTGCACGCCGTCAGCAGCTCCGATGATGTAAAGCCGCCGTTTGGCCTGAAGCCCCTTTTAGGCCACACCCCCGGACCCACACTGTCCCAGAAACGGCTTTGTGCGATCTGTGGCGATCGCTCCTCTGGTACATTCACTTCATCCTTAGAAGACATTAAATGGAATAGTATGAGCAGGGCACTGGCCTTGACGCAGTTCAGTATAGGAGTGGTGTTGAAATAACAGTATGGAATATTTTCCACTTCTGAATGTTTATTCCCGGATCATTATCACACACAGCGCAGCTTGTTATACTGTGTATATGTACCTGTTCTGAACATTATAGTGCAGCTACTGCGTAGAAATTACTCCGTGTCTTTGTTTTGCGCTGTAATGATTTTCATAAACGGTCATTAATCACGATTAATCATATGTAACT
>JAKKZN010000029.1:11637906-11649643 GCA_033441825.1 Pangasius elongatus
CTCCTCTGTCTAAAACACTAGTCGCTAAATGCTAGGTTAAATAAATAAGTCTTTAACCTCGACTTAAACACTGAGACCATGTCTGCTTCACGTACATTAACTGGGACAATGAGAAATCATCAACTGGAAATGATTTGCAAATAATATAAACATTTATTTATTATAATGAATCTGTTTTTCTGACTTATCTGTATTCCCTGAAACTGGCCCTCCTATCAACAAAATGATACACAAACACTCAAATACACAAACACAACAAACACTCTATAGGGGCTTTAGCATTAGACTTTGGCAATATTCATTTTTCCTGCTTTGCAGCTACCTTCTGAAAATGGCCCATATTTAAAATAGCTTACCTTATTGTCCCAATATTACAGTGTACTATTGTGTTTCAACCCACAGACACACAGTTATATTCTATCTGTAGATTAATTCTATGGCAAATTATGCAACACACATACATCCAGTCTATCCCCTCTCAAGTTTTCGATCTATTTTGGTATGTTGTAGGGTGTGTGCGCATGGTTTGCAGCCCTGCCCAGTAAAATATAGACCCCGTGAGGAACTCTTGCCTGCTTTATTGTAATTACAAGGTCCAATTCTTAAATAGCCAGGCTAGCCACAAGTACTTGCTGTGTCTGTCTGTGGTGACATTTTGCTTTTCCGTTTGTGTACTCCACCTGGTAACCCCCAAAACAGTAATATAATATATATACACATACAGTATATTTAATAGACCTTTCTTCTGCTCAAGTGTCATTTAGTTGATCTGCCTTAGTGGCTGATCAAGAACCAGATATCTAACTACAGAGTTAGTGGTGCGCTACAATCAGGAGAGCATGACCTGAGGAATGTCTAGTATAGATGATTTTTAGTCCTTTTGTCAGAATAATGTAATATCACATAAATAATCAATTAATGCAAATTACACATAAGTACTTATTAAAAATGTATTTATTTGTCCCAGAGCTGACTAGTACTGATCTTAAACCATTATGAGAGAAAGCTGATCAGAAACACGAGTTCATATGAAAAAAAAAAAAAAATCCTGAAAGTTTCAGTTCAGCACAATCCTGTGGTACATGCGTCACAAAGAATGTCTGGGACATACATCACCGAACGTGTTTGTGGCACAGGCTTGTTCTGTTATGTTCAGACAAAATTAGTAAGGAAGAAAAAACCTGTGGAAGACAGTGAGAACCTACAACGCTCCCACACGCACGGGTCGAAATTTCCACGTATTTAGAATTTACTTCGGTGTCATTTTTCCGAGCCAAAGCCAGTGTCTTCTTGTTGCACAAGAAATCAAGAGCAAGTCTCAAAATAAAAAAATAATAAATGAACAAATAGCTTTAACAGCTAAAATGTCCCCATTCTCCCAGCACCACTTTACTTTCCAGGTTTACATTTTACTTTAGACTTCATATTAGCTAAGTTATTTCTGGAACTATCAGTGATTGCAGAGTCTTTACTAAACACAGTGACTCAGACTGGGCCAAGTTCCCACGTTTTTATAAACAGACTGTTTACAGACACTCCTTAGGAAACCACACTGTAACTGCTACGTCGTAACGCCAACAATCGCTTCTGTCTAAGATTCTGGAGAAAGTTGCCCAACAGCTCTGTTCTTTTGGAATAACAAGATTTATGTCTTTCCATCTTGTTTGAATTGCATGTAAGCAACATCTCTAAACTGCATATTAAACATCTGAGAAATATAGCTAAAATAAATTAGTGCATGTTTTTATAACCCCTAGAATGGGCTGTTGTGCTGCTGGCTGCTTTTCCTGCTGTATCAGGAAGTGAACTTTATCTTACCTGGAAAAGAAATTCAGAGCATTTTACCCCTGTCTTATTCAATTCACACCAGATTCCTGTCAGGGGAGAATCAACTGGGTACCGGTGTGTGTGTGTGTGTGTGTGTGTGTGTGTGTGTGTGTGTGTGTGTGTGTGTGTGTGTGTGTGTGAAAACACACACACACACACACACACAAAACAAAATATTCCACTCAGAAACAAAAGAAATTCCAAAGAACTGCCATATGACGCAATAATTCAAATGAATTTGATTTGTATAGAGTTTTTAACTGTAGATTCAATTAAATTCAATTAAATTCAGTTTTATTTGTATGGCGCTTTTAACAATGGACATTGTCACAAAGCAGCTTTACAGAAATAAATGGATTCACAAAAAATATATTATAAATATTTGAATTTATCCCTAATGAGCGAGCCAGTGGTGACGGATATTCTGTGTGTTTTTCTTATGACCACTGGAGGTGCTTTTGTGCTCAGTTCCACAAAAGTCCGAATAAGACGTGTGTTAAGATGTAGATGCACAACACAAAATCTTATATTGATTTTTTTTTCTAGCCACCCAGGAGAGCAGCATGTTCCTGATTGGGATGGATACCATCCTGCCCTAAAAGCCCAAACTTACCCTCAAATGTACTCAATTATCTCTAAAGCCCTATAAGGTCACCATAACCTGCTGTAAACTACATCACTACACCTCACTGGGAAGGAGCCAGAGCATATCACTGCATCAGACTCTACATTATTACCTTTATTTACCCCTGACAGGCAAAGGGGTAGATCATTAGCTTCTATATGGATAGCTACATTAGAATACTTGCCTAAGAGCCTAATATTACCTGCAATGTCCAGCACCCTGGCTCCTGGTGTACAGATAACTACAGCTCCTGGTGTACAGGATGCCTTAGTTCATGTGTCGCAGAATAAAGTGTCCTATAACTTTCAAACAGCTTTCTCAGAGGGTGATGATATGTCCATTGAGTATTGACCCAACTGACGAGGATCCCAGAATATAAAACAATGCGAAATATAGAGAACGATATCAAGGGCAACATAAAACATTCTTAAACAGAACTTCTGAAGTCTGTCTTTTAAAGTGCACCTCATAGAAAGCTCAGTCAGTGTGTTTCTAACCCTCTTCTGTCCTGCCTTGTAGTTTCACCAAACCCTCAAACCATCAAATTGATCCTGTATGGAAATTAGCCAGTCTCCACTGTGTAGTAAAATTCTTGCTCTTCCTGCTATCGGTTGCGCTCCATGGCAGGGAATAGCAGAGGCCGTCCATTCTCTGTGTTTGCAGAGGGGCTTTCATCAGCAGCTCACAACGTTTGGGCCACCGCTGGCGTTGAGTAGAATTTGATCGAGACACATGAGCACAGGGCAAGGGTTAGCAGCTGCTTTGTTTAGCATTACTCATGCGGTCTTGGTGTCCATGTTGAAGTATCAAAAACATTTACCTCCAAACCTTCAGCCAGAGTGTGCATTTGTTTTCCAGCCTTTCTGCCTCTCATGCTTTCTGAACCTGGCTTCCACTGTTTCGATCCTCTTGAATATGTTTGTGTGATACCTTCAGTCACGGCTCTGCTAACATTACTGTAGACTTCACTGAGACTATGACAGCTCATGGGCCATCAGAGTCCATGCTTGAGAGAAGTTTTAGAGAAGTTTTGAAGTAGTTTTTCTTGACGGAGTGCACAGCTCAGTTCAGACTCATTATGCCAAGACTCACTTTATAAAATAAAACAATCAACAAAGAAAATGTGATAGTGAAAATTTGGAATACAGCTCACAGCGATGCCCCAGTACACACAGTGGGGTCCAAAAGCCCGAGAGCACTGCTGAGAATCCTTTTCAACTTAACACAAAGCTTTTCATTACACATGATATTATCAGCAACAACTTCAGTGAAAAGTAGAATCTTAGAAATATTCGCATGAATTTCCGAGTGTCTTAGTATTTGGTACTTTCTCCTTTTTGCTTTAATTCCACTCGAGCTGGAATGGACTCCACTATCTTGTGTAAAACCTGATGATCCGTGTGTTAGATCGAATCCATCGGAGTGTCGCCTGAACACGCGTCAGTGGAAGGGCTAGGACTCACAGAGACTCTGACCTTCAGTACAAAGCGTTTAACATGCTCAGTGTCACACATTTACTTACATTTAAATCGTGACCTAGGAATAGTGAGATATCTTGAATATTGAATATTTGAGATGTTGCACATTTCCTTTTTTTTGTTTTAGAATTTTCAGGATTATAAAACATTCTGTTTATTTTCACGTTTAAATAAAAAAAAAACCCAGATTTTCAATGTGCCCCCCCCATACACACACACACACACACACACACACACACACACACACACACACACACACACAGTCTATATTATTTAATGGCTAATACTTTTTATACTTTTTTGCTTGTTATGTTATGTATGTGCCTGTTATGTGTGTATATGTATATATATATATATATAGACAGTATATATAATTTAATAGCTAATGCTTGTTTGCTTGTTCTTCATCTTAAAGCATATGAATAATTATCACTCCAGTGAAATGAAAAGAGAAATTGTGTACGCGATGAGAGTGAGTATGTGAGTCTGGACCTGTTGATCCTGGAGGGTGAAGTAGCTCAGCATAAAGCGTGTAAAATGTGTAATCCCTCTGCACGTCTCCTGCTTCTGACGCCTAACACGGATGACATGAGCCATGCTCCACGCCTAGACCTACAGTGGGTACGCTTTCTGGAGGAAACACCAGCGTGTAGTGCAGGTCACGTGACTCCGGGGCTGTTCTTTATCATTATAATGAGTCAACAATGATTTTTTTTTCACTTGCCACAGTAAATTCTTCTCATTATATTCACATGCACGAGAGGCACAACTTCCTTCCGGCTATTTGAGGAAAACTGTTTAAGGACATTTTAATGTATAATATCTTAGCATTAATATACACATATGATTCACGCGCACTGGATTTTAGGGTGTAGATAAGGAGATGTAGAGTTTCGCACACGGAATCAGTCAGATGAGTGTAAGGAAGTCATGAGGCTGTGAAACCGGGAGCTTCGGGAAGAACCTGCACAATAGCGCGTCTGTTCTGAGCTCCGTCTCGAGCCGACGTGTAGCCTGTGATTAGTGTGGTTCCGCGTGTACCTTCCCTCCCTCCCTCCATCCCTCCATCCATCCCTCCCTCCCAACCTTCTCCCTCTCATTCACTCTCTCTCCCCCTCTCTCACTTACACATCCTTCCTAGCTTTTCGGGGAGTAAAGTAAGAAGTGGACGAGAGGCTGGGAGAGAGAAAGTGTGATTGCAGCTCTCTCTCTCTCTCTCTCTCTCTCTCTCTGCTCTCTCCGCTGCTCCTCACTCCTCCTGACTCAATGGCTCCTTAGCGTCATTTCTCTTACCAAGTTCCCTGCGCCTAGTTAAGTTTTATGTAAAACTTTTAAAAAGGTGGGTGTACGCTAAAGTCCGCACTTTTAAAGCGGACCGCACAGAAACTGGCTTTTTTTTTTTTTTTTTTTTTTTTTTAACTTTGTGCTGTCCTGCCTTGTAGTCTCACCAAAACTTGGGAACTATGGATATTCGGATGAAACGAAGACCGTGGATCCAAGAGCCCATATCCCTCCTGCTAAGTGCTGTGCTCGTCCTGGGCCTAATTCTCCGGGCACAAGCAGGTAAGGTGTATTTGTTGAAGATATGTTGTTAGGTATGCGTCCACACAGCTGCAGAACATCTGCAGTTCACCTTTACGCGCGCGCGCGCATCTTTCTGCTTTTACGCATTGCCGAAAGCTCTCAGAGAGATCACACACACTTCCATGACTCTGGCAAATGAGGAGATCTTGTGTATGCGCATAAAACACCTTCTCCTACTTTAAAAATATATGAAGACCACACTCCTACACATGAGATGAAGCCGTCGTTGCGCCGGATATTCCAGGAGGTGACAGAGGCTAGGACGGTGCGTTGCGTCAGGGCAGGCTGCAGGTTAATGAGCCTCCACAGCCTTCACTCAGGTCTGTCAGGGACTAATACAGTGAACTGCACACAGTGGAACAGTCTGGATAAACGGAGATCAGAGCACACCTGTATTAAGCTGAGCTTTACTTGTCACCTGTCCTCACTTCTAATAAAGCAGGAGTTTAGAAACAGACGAGGCTTCAGTCTATCTAATCACAACATGGGTGTGTATTTTTCCCCCAAACAAATCTATCTGGAGAAATATATTCTCTAAAAGAATTTCGATTTGATGTTTTTGAGGTTGCAGGTTTTTCCAAGATAGTGTAAATCGCAGCAGTCCAAGCACTGGAGCAATATATATTTCTCTGACTATGTTATCAATTTCTACAATTCGTACTGCTTTACACACATCTTTGTCCACCTCTAGTCCAACAGGGTGTTAATTAACGCCTGTGCTGCTCTCCAGGTACAAAAACCCGAACCCTTTCTGTAAACTGATAGTCTACACTGAATTTGTACGTCGAGTTGAAATGTAATATCTACATGAATTTGTATCTAATATTACACAATTACTGTTTTTGTTGCTAATGATGCAACTCTCTCATTTGTGCTGAAAAAAAATAGTGTGTTAAAAAAGTCAGAGCAAATTAAAAAGAGGATCTGTTCGGATGACAGAATGCTGCATTTCTGCTTCAAAGCCTTACGCATCTGAAAGAAAGCTTGAGCATGTTTAATGAATGGGTTTTTATGAAGCACTCCGAAGTGAGTGAAAGAGTTAGTGTCTCTCTGTGTGTGCGCTTTGTTCAGTTGTGTTTATGTAACCGCAAGCGTCAGGGGAAACTGCAGTTTTTTCACCTGTGAAAAGGCTGAGTTTAGTAGGGACATGAATGCTTTACTGTGTGCCACAAAAGAGGGTTTGCATGTGTGACCTGTGCAGATGTTAGAAATGCTGAAGGAATGCTCTGACATTACACTGTCAAAAAAAAAAAAAAAAAAAAAAAAAGGTTTTCTGACTGACTGTGTCCCTGTGTAAGGTGATTTAAGGTAAACTGGGACAATTAAACTTAAGCAGCATTTATATTCTGGCCTTAATGTTTGGATGTTTGATAGAAATAACTCGTCTTTTTTTCATATGACATCATATAAAGGGGTGTGGTCAGCAGCCTCCTTATATCATGTCGAAAACAGTAATTTTGAGGCTGGAAAATGACATGCTTTGGCTAATTTTTATTATAAGCTTACAATGTTCATATATTGTTATTATATATGACACATATACATATATATATATATATATATATATATATATATATATATATATATATGAATATATGACACACATTTATTATATATGTATATATGTAAAATATTTATAATTTAATCCTTTTCAAGATGGTCCAGGTTAAGACTTAAAATATAATAAATGGAGAGAGGGAAAGTGTAATGGATGAATGAAAAACCCCACAGCTGATGTTTTTTGTGCATTTAATGGTGTTTTATGAAGCATTTTAATAAGCAGGGGAATAAGGCAAACAGGGAAATGACAGCGTCACTTAGGCCTGCTCCTGAGCATGCACAGCTTTCATTTTAGACATCGGTGTGGGTTTATCTTTTTAAAAATGTTTTATGCTGATACTGAAAAAAATGATTATGAAACGTTACTTACCTGTTAGTGCTGGTTTTCTACTGCGATTATTACACAATCCTTTCATAATGAATATAAAGAGATTTTAGAAAAGAGATGATGACTTTGTAAAACATGGAAGAATTTCTAAACCCTAAAGAAATGAACCGTGGAATGTTTTTTTATTTGCTTAGGCTTATCATACAATATTAGATACACTAATGATGAATTTGGATACAATTTTTAAAAGTCCGATTATTGAAACTTGATTTATTGATTTATCAGTCAGTCTCAACAAAAGGGAACTACACTTCTTTTAAATATAGATTCCTTCAGTTGCAGAATTTGCTGCCACCATTCGGTGAAAATGAAGCCACTGTCAACGCATTTTCATTACTGGCTTCTCACTGTTTACTCTAGCTTCTGAATCCAAAGAAAGAACATTTTAGTTAACATTAATTAGTTAGTTAACATTAGTTAAGATTTCTGAATTTCTTCTGAATCAATCAGAAACACAATTCAACATGAACAGGAACTACATCCTTGATTGAGACAGGAAGTGGTTAGCATCTGTCTATCTCAGTGTAACAATTACTTTAAGGTCTGTCTCTCAGGTCATCTGAACAAAATCCACAGAGATGGTGCTTTACAATGAAGTGGTGACACAAACAAACAATTTCTTGTTCCATGGTCTCGTGCAACAAAGCTGTTCAATCAAAGTCTTTAAATGCTAAAGGTTTTAAATCACATTACGCTGATTCAGTAAACCCCTGAGGAATTTCACAATGAACAATGTTCCTATAGAATGTTCATATCTAACTGTTTTCAGTGAACTCCACTGGATTTTTGAAGAGAACTTCCACAGGTACTCATGACATGACTTTCTCCTGTGGAATGATGGGATATAATGCATGTTAACTTGGCCTCTGCCATCTCCTTCCATTTGAAATGCTCACCCCGTCTCTGAGTGGTTTCTGAAAGGATTTAATGGGAGTGGATCCATCGGCACTTTTACCGAGCAGCTCACTGGTCCGTTGATGCTTTTCATGGCATGACAGGAGGGTATCCTTTTTTGTCCATATAAGAGTGGATTTCTTGGGCTTTTCGTTATATAATTGATGTGCTCATGCGGTACTGTTCTGCCATCACTCCTTGAGGATTAATGATGCTGGATTGTTGATGCTCACTTGGTGACCTTCGTGCCTGCTGTCCATGAAGCCAAGCACTGGTGATACTCCATTTGTTTGGTGTCTTCTCTGTTCAGCAGGAGCTCAAATTTCCCAGTTCTCCGCTAGTGGAGATGATTTTGTGCCTCCATGTCCTTGATTTTGTCACAGTGCAGCCTCTATTTGATTGATGACAGCTCCTAATGTACCTTAAGATGGAGCTTTGCTACTGTCATGCGGTTGTCTGCATCACACTCTGCTCCCCTCATGACTCGGGTGACTTCACTTGCTAAAATGTAATGTTTTGGGGATTTTGTTTTCTTTAAGGGTGTCATCCAGGAGCTGGTAAAAGTCTTTTGCGTCCTCATTCAGTGGTCATGTTGGAGAAAATGCACTGAAGAGGGTAGCAGAGAGCTTTCCAGCAAGAGGGAAGGAAAGAATCATAAGCCTCACACTTAGACCAACTGGTGTTTCTTTAAGGCTGAGCAGGAGGCATTTTATTTTTATTTTTTATTGCTAGTCCCACACTGTACAGATGTTCACCTCCTAGTGAGTACCTCTTCCAGAAGAAGTTATAACCACTACCCTCTTCCCTGAGAGACTCTTCACCCAGGGGTCTGGTTTCAGTCAAACGCAGTGATGTTGGTGTTCTGTCGCTGCAGTGGGTGCCGTCTGATGTTCAGGTCAGTCAGTGCCCCGGTTAGAATCCAGAAGAGTCCTTAGATTCCATGTTTCAATCCTTACAGGAAGTGAGTTTTCATTTTGTCTGCTGATGGGAATGTCCTGATAGGGGTGGTGGCCCATCAGGAAAGGTTAGAGTGGACAATGTTTTCCACATTTGGAATGAGCAGTACCGTCCCTGCAAAGAGCTGCTGAGACACACAGGGGTCTGGCACTGAGTCCCAGCTTCTAGCCACCAATACCCTGTGTCTCTGCTGCGCAGGGGCTTGGCTACGAGCTCCCAGTGATCAATTATAAGTAGTGATGTCATTAAACATCATTATATCGACTATTGATTGGCACATTATTTTCCTGATGCATCTTTGAGACATGGATGGTTTAAAATTACATTTATATGGGTAATGCTAGCTGTTTCACATTATAGTCCATTAGACTACCGTTTAATATTGCCTAGTGTAATAACCGATCCTGAAGATATAGTTAATCTCCATCATGCCTCTGACACGCATACGGCTCTGAATAGTGGGTCTTCCTGATAGGACACTGTCTGTGTGGTTTTAACAGTATGTACAGTGCATTCAGAAAGGATTCAGACCCCTTCATTTTTTTTCACATTTTGTTTTGTTGCAGCTTTATGCTAAAATGCTTTAAATTATTTTATTTTTCCACATCAATCTAGAATCCATACCCCATAATGACAAAGCAAAAAACAGATTTGTGATAACTTTGCAAACTCATTAAAAAGAAAAACTGAAATATCAGACCCTTTGCTATGACACTTGAAATTTAGGTCAGGTGCATTCCATTTCTCTGGATCATCTTTGAGAGGTTTCTGCACTTTAATTGGGGTCCAACTGTGGCACATTCAATTGATTGGATGTGTTTTGATTTGGAAAGACACATGCCTGTCTATATAAGTTCTAACAGCTGAAAATGCATATCAGAGCATAAACCAAGCCATGAGGTCAAGGGAACTGCGTCAAGGAACAGATCTGAGTCAGGACTGTGTCAAGGAACAGATCTGAGGAAGGCTGCAGAAAAACCTCTTCTGCGTTGAAGGTTCCCAAGAGCACAGTGGCCTCCATAATTCTTAAGAATTCTTGGAAGAAGTTTGGAACAACCAGGATTCATCCTAGACACGTGAAAACCCATGTGTCTTGCACTGAGGAGAGGCTTCCATTTGGCCACTCTGCCATAAAGCCCAGATCCGTGTGAGTGTTGAAGTGATATCTGACATTCTGCAAGTTTCTCCACACATGATCTCTGGAGCTTAACCAGCGTGACCATCGGGTTCTTGGTCATCTCTCTTACTAAGACCCTTCTCCCCTGATCTGTCAGAGAGCCGGAGTCGGACCCAAATGCACAACGCGGACAGAGATTCAACTTTAAGAGTCTTTAATGAGCACAACGGTTTACACACAGTCAATGGTGACAGAGTTGATGCAAAGGACGAAGCAACAGGCAGATAAACAATAGCAGGTTCACAGTTTTTACTCACAAACAGGGAACTCAATATCCACACAAATTGTGGAAACAGATTACAGAGTTCCATAGCAGTGGAGACGCGCTAATGGCTGACTTGCTAGCAGCAGCAGGGCTAATCTCCATAGGCAGACAAATTCAAAGGAACAGACAGAAATCCAAGTAGGCAGAAAAGGCAAGTATGACAGAAAAGGTAGAAATCCAAGTTCGACAGTTCCAAATAATCCAAAACCCGACAGGCAGACAAACGATAACACAGGGCAGACTTAACTGAAATACCAAAGACAGGCAGGGTCAAAACCAAGAAGACTAACACGGGAAACAGGGCGGGATAGCTACTCAGACACGTGAGGTAAACTGAGGAGACCATCTGGCAATGAGCACATGCTGGTTGAGGCCTTATATAGTGCTTGAGATACAAAATGGCCACCGCAGGAAGTGCAAGTCACGACATAATTGCCCTGTTTGGCCAGGAGGCTAGCCTGGTTGTTCCAAACTTCTTTCATTTAAGAATTATAGAGGCCACTGTGGTCTTGAAAACCTTCAATGGAGCAGAAATATTTTGTAGCCTTTCCCAGATCTGTGCCTCGACTCAATCCTGTCTCTGAGCTCTGCAGGCATAGCAAAGGGTCTGAATACGTAAGTGAATGTGATATTTCAGTTTTTTCTGTTTAATAAATTTGCAAAGTTATCACAAATCTGGTTTTTGCTTTGCCATTATGGGGTATGGAGTATAGATTGATGTGAAAAAAATTATTTAAATAATTTTAGCATAAAGCTTCAAAATAACAAAATGTGAAAAAAATGAAGGGGTCTGAATCCTTCCCGAATGCACCGTATGTACGTCTATGATACTGATTTAAAGATGCGTTGCAGAAGCCTTTGTAATTTATCGATAAAAATTGATACTCATTAGGAAAATTTCCTGATTCTTCTTCTTCTTCTTCTTCTTTCGGCTTTTCCCTTCAGGGGTCTCCACAGCGAATCATCACTCTCCACCTATCCC
>JAKKZN010000029.1:11688452-11703437 GCA_033441825.1 Pangasius elongatus
AAGTTGCACAAACTGATTAGCATCAAGACATTCTGCACTTTTAAGAAAAGCTTTGAATATTTTATATGTTCATGGTGTGAGTCTGTCATCACCAACAGGCAGAACCATGGCCCCTTCAGCAAGAACAGGGCTATCAGCACTGGTTGCATAGTGTTTTTGGATGTGTTCTAGTGTCATCATAACACCTACATTTATAGCTGTAGATGTGGCCAATTGTGTGGTAACATATCCTGGCCCAAAGCCACTGTTTCTGCCCTGTCTGTGGACCAGCTTGGGCAGTGAGTTGTCTGTCTGACTGCAAACAGACAAACTACACACCTCCATAGGAATTCCAAAATGACCTGGACCACCTCCTTTGCTAGGTACAGGCTTGCTGCGAGACGGTACGTCTGCATCAGTTGCTAGGCAGCTTCCAGAGTTTGTTCACCCACCTCACTAAGTGATTTTGTGTCCCCTCAGTGGTTGTTGTAAATTAACACTGTGGTGTTGTCAGTCCGCACTAGTACCTGTGACACTCTTATGGGTTCCTGGAAAAACCAGCCAACTTTTTCCACCTTTCACTTTAAGGGTGCTAAAGCTAACCCAAATGGAAAAGCTGACACTCTGACACTCTGCTTATCCAAAAGCTACATTTATGGTTACAAATTTACTTAATTAACATTAAGATCATGTAACAAATGGCTGCCACAGTAAGTCGCTTAGTGTCTCTGTCACTTCTTTTATGTTTTTTTTTTTTTGCCAATTGTAACTCAAATTGGATCACTTACTCAAGAGAAGACCTACTCAGCATTTGGAGTACTATTCCACCAGATTTGACTCAGACTCTAACCTCAAGTTTGGATTGTTAATAGTTCATCTTGAAACATGTGGCAGCTCTGTCACAGGCATAGTGGTGCAGGAGGAGAGGGATGTGTATAGAACACAGAGGACTATGCTCATCTCTCCTGGTATAATACTCGCAAATATCCAGTCCATGTCTAGATGTAACTACTACTCAAGACAAAAAGGACTTTTTTGCTCATTATTTTAGGGGATGTTAACTATGCAAACCTCAGTAAAGAACTGGCAAAATACAGGCATAGCACAGGGAAAAATTCTTGACCACAATGAAAGGTGCATATTGTACCACATACTGTATCATACCACACGAAGGTCCCATAAAGAGGGAGAACACAAATCAACACAAACATGAAAACCAAAGGAAAGCAAAGAGATGTGACAGATGTAATGCACAACAAAATCAAAACGTGTGTATGTGTTATAGTTTTTCCACTGCAATGACAATTATTAGATTTTTCCAGTTTGTAAGACTAATGGTGTTCTTTGATTTCTAGTTTATTAGAACGGTTTTCTTGGTGATGGTTAGTGCTTTAAGAAGAACTCTGATGTGCTGATGTGTCTTCAGTCAGGCAGAGTGATGGGGACAGTGGGATGGGGTGGTGGAGCAGAAGGGATCATTGATGAGAGACTTGTTGCCAGAAGTGTTTAATGGGTGTGTAGTCCCATATGGCATGTAGGTAGTTTTTCTGGTGTATTTTGTTTTGCAGTATGTATGGATTTTAGATTCCATAAAGCCCATTTGAAATATCTTTTGCTCCATGCAGTGTGTTCTGGATGGATCAGAGTTGTAGGAATTCAAAAAACTGGTTATTCTTTGGTGCCATGATTCTGCGTCAGATATGAGAATGTTGGAAGATGTGCTTAAGATGTGTATCGCCTTTTCCGAACCATGTGGAGAGGTTTGGTATTTTTTTAGATTATGACCTGTTCTGGCACAAAAGCATCTTTGTGTTCTGGGTTGCCACAGAAGCACTAATAGGGTCTGAACTCCTGCATAACTCTCTCCATCTACTTTTGTGGTTTTTGAAATCCAAATTCCTGGGAATAATGTTCCAGAGTAGAAGGGTTTAGTTCGTGTCTTAGACAGAAGGAGGCTCTCCTTTAATGCTTTCTGGGCAAAGAGGCCAGAGAGGCAGATGGTGCAAAGGATTATTACCCTGCTCTGGCAATGCCATTTGAGCCAACCAAACCTGTCCCCTCATCGTTGTTGGCAGCCCCAGTGATGTAACTCACCATGTTACTATGGCTTCCATGGTGTGAAGAGCCCTCTGTAGGATCTCCGCCCATCACCTCTCTTACTGCAGGCATTATCTGGGACCAGGAGCATGTGTGCCACAGTGATCAAGATATAATTTACACTCACCATTGTGTCTTATATTTTGCAAACCAGCATGTGAGAAGCAGATTTATACAAACACACTCAGCCTGCACCACTAATGAGGAGATGGGTAGACGTAAATATTGGCTTCCTTGTATAAATATTGGGTTCCACTGGGAGCGCTATAACCAAATTACAAACAAGTTTCTGACACTTTATGTGGATGGTTGGTGCTCATTAGGGATCTATAACAGGTTTTCTGTAAAGCTGCTTTGTAATTCCTCATTGTTCTTTTTGTAGGCATTCAGTATCTATAAACATCATCCTTAGCTACCATTCTTTCATATCATTTATCTCTTACCATTCTTTTATATCTAGGGTTCCTCTGGAGAGACAGGCCCATTGGGAGAGCGGGGCCACCCTGGACCCCCTGGACCACCAGGTGAACAAGGCCTTCCTGGCCCTTCAGGTAAGGAAGGAACCAAAGGAGATCCTGGTCCTCCTGGTGGCCCAGGAAAAGATGGACCTCCTGGATTGAGAGGCTTCCCTGGAGAGAGAGGACTCCCTGGAACACCAGTAAGGAATATAATTTAAAAAAAAAAAAAAGAAAGAAAATGTACTCAAACTGTCAAGATGAATCACATAACCATGTCTCAGAATTGTTTATTAATTGTGATTGCAGAATCCTGCTTTTATGTTCGGTACAGAACACGGTGGCTGCATGTTACCTGACAACTGAATCACCACTACTGTGTGATTGATGTCTTCGTAAGCTATTTATTCTCTTAACAGGGTGGTGGTGGACTGAAAGGAAATGAAGGCCCGGCAGGACCTCCTGGACCAGCTGTTAGTATTTAAAATTAAACCTTAACAAAAAAAAGCACATTGATTAAATTTGTGTGAATTTCTCAGTAACTTAAACCGCACTGCTGTGTAGGGATCCCCAGGTGAGAGAGGCTCGGAAGGCACAGCTGGCCCCATTGGCCCCCCTGGAAGACCTGGACCTCAGGGACCCCCAGGAGCTGCAGGAGAGAAAGGAGTGGCTGTGAGTGTCCGGCTCAGATTTACTGAAATCTAATCATTCATGCAAACATGTTAATAAAATAAACATAAACTGGTGATGTGATTTTATTATTTTTCAGGGAGAGAAAGGCCCAATTGGCCCAGCTGGTCGTGATGGCATTCAAGGCCCAGTCGGGCTTCCAGGCCCTGCTGGACCTTCCGGTGTTCCAGGAGAGGATGGTGACAAAGTCAGGGACCTATTCACCTCTACTCATAATCAAAACATTAGTCCCTGGCTTCAGTGGCTGTTTGTGCTTAAAATTATGTGATTTGACTTCTGTCAGGGTGAGACTGGAGAGCATGGGCATAAGGGCGCAAAGGGAGCCAAGGGAGAACAAGTGAGTAAATATACTTGCTACAATCATAATTAGGGGGCCAAGCACCATAGATGTGTAGTGTATGTTTTCTTCTTCTTCTTCTTCTTCTTCTTCTTCTTATTATTATTATTATTATACTGCCATGTGGGATTCCATAGAATGCTTCATACACTCTTTTATGAAATTTGGCAGTGATAGAGGACAGTCTCAGCTACCTTCATAGCAGTTTTGGTATATGCCACTCAAGAGCATTAGTGCCACCAATAAGGCTGCACCATGGTGCACTGGAAATGTGATTACACATTCTTCTGATTCTTTGGGTCATGCTGAGTTCGACTAACATCATGGTGTTAATTTTCCACCATTTTGATTTTTTTTTTTTCAAATCTGTATTTTTTCACTTCTTCTCTTACAAGTTTTGTCTGATTTGGAAGACAGCATCAGGAGACAAACCCGAATAAAAAACTCAGATTTTTGATATGTGATGGGTCACCCATTACACACAAACGAACCTGACAGCCAAGTCTTCAAACGGGAAGCGAGCGCATCTCAGCAGTGCTTTACTGCACTGACACCCACGCATTTATCGAGCAACATGATCTAAAGTTAACAAATGACCTTTGAGTTCATCTGCAACTTGAAAACAGGAAACGATGCAATATCTCAGCAACAGCTTGTTGTTTTACCTCCTATATCTCTTTAATAGCAGCTAGATTTTTACATAGCTTTGTAAAATTCTAATAGTTTTTTCAATTTTGCACATAGTGTATTGCAATGTACATGCTTTGCTCTTGTCGTAATGAGATAACTGTTGATTGACAGGGTCCTCCTGGTCCACCTGGGCAGATGGGTCCTGTTGGACAGCCTGGTGCTCCTGTAAGCATAATTCTTTCTAAGATATCTAATTAATAATCCAATATTTAATAGTATTTTGTTTAACCTATTAAAAGGTCCTTTTTGTGAGCGCATGTCTGAATTCATTTTTTCTTTTTTTAGGGTGCTGATGGTGAAACAGGTGCCAGAGGGCAGCAGGGTGCATTCGGTGCTAAAGGAGATGAAGGAACAAGAGGATTTCCTGGTCCTCCAGGCCCTATTGGCCTACAGGTATCAAACTACACAACAAAGACCACTTACATTCAGATTTTATACAGGAGTGCAATGACAATTTTTTTATATCTAGGGATTGCCAGGCTCAGCAGGAGAGAAGGGTGAAACAGGAGATGTTGGACCACTGGTGAGTGTTGAGAATTTATGCTTGCTGTCATGAAAAAAGATGAACATTGCTTTGTGTGAGTATTCACCTTTTTGAACATTTCCACATTTTGTAATGTTACAACCTGAAAGTGCAATGGGTTTAATTGGGATTATATGTTGTGAATATGTCTCCACACAATACCCCATAAACTTAAAGTCGAGGAAAGAGTTAAGATTGTTTGCAAAAAAACAAAAAAAACAAAAAAAACTTAGAAATAAAAAATGTCATGACTGCATAAATATTCACCCCCATTGTCAGAAGTCACATAATATGTTGAATGATGTCCATCTGTGTGCAAAGTGTCACATGATCTCAGTATAAATACACCTGTTCCTGAAAGAACCCAGTTTGTTAGAGAACACACCTAAACACACAGCGTCATGAAGATTGCAGAGTCCAATCAGATGTCCAGGATGTTCTGGGAAAGTATCAATCAGGGTTTGGGTATAAAAAGACTATGAACATCCTGCAGATTGACATTAATTCCATTATTAAAACTGGAAAGAATATGGCACAAGCAAGACTCTGCCTAGAGGAGGCCATCCACCAAAAAACATCAAAAAACACACAAACAAACAAAATTGGGCTTAATGACAGACTGGAGAGAAGAAAAATGAGGCAATATGAGTTGGCATGTTTTAACATGCCACAATAAAAAACAATTTAGCAGTTTCAAACATTATAGAAATCAAAAGGTTAAACTCCTAGTTTGTCCATTTCTATTCCAGGTGGTATATAACTCTAAAAAATGCAGAAAAGTTCAAAGCTGAATACTTTTACATCCAAGTGAAGTAAATTTACAGTGCAGTGCTCCAGAGTCATTCCCACAGAACTCTGTTGATCATTTCTGGTTTTGTGATCTGTGTCTTAGGGTCCTCCTGGACCTCCTGGACCCCGAGGCCCAGCAGGTTCTAATGGTGCTGATGTGAGTAAACATTACATTTTTAAGTACTGATTAAAAATGGTCTAACAATAACATTACCATGAACACATGTCCTTTGGTATTCAGGGTCCTCAAGGTCCTCCTGGTGGTTTGGGTAACCCAGGTCCACCTGGAGAGAAGGTAAACACAATAAAGTATGTTTTTTCTATGTTAAGACATATGTCTAATGTTATGCTGATGTATAATGTATAATGATGTGTTGATAGGGTGAACCTGGTGAGTCTGGACCACCTGGTGTTGGTGGAGAGCCAGGAAAGAAGGTGAAAATAAACTTAAAATGTACTACTTAGTTGACCTTGTAACAAATTCATAATTGCTTAAGTTATGTTCATGCTCATAATATTCAATGCTAGTAGTCTTTTAATAACAATCAACTTTTTCCATGCACTGTGATTGGCTACTGGCAGGGCCCAAGAGGAGAACGTGGTGAGAAAGGTGAGGCTGGACAGCCAGGTACATCTGGTCCTTCAGGTAGAAAGGGACCCACTGGAGATGATGGACCTAAAGGAAACCCTGTAAGTGTCAAAGTATGAATCAGCCTGACAGAAAAGTGACTCTGTCATGATTTATAGTGACTTATTTGTTTCTGTTTAAGGGTCCTGTCGGTTTCCCCGGTGATCCTGGTCCCCCTGGAGAAGTTGGGCCTAGAGTGAGTGCACATTACATTTTCATCTGGACTGATTCTGTACTTGATATGGCAACATTTAGTTCCTATTTACAGATTTTTGCCTAAGATATGGCTGTAAAAATAATTTTGAACTTTTCTTACCCTTGTCTTTTACTAGGGCCAAGACGGAGCAAAGGGAGACAGAGGAGAGGACGGTGAACAAGGAGAGGCAGTAAGTGGCACTTTTTTGTCGTATGTCAAGTCATTTGCGCGTACACAAGTGCCTGTACTTTTACACAAATGCCTGTACTGTTACACGACCTCAATGTGTAGAAAAATTGAATTCGTAGTGGATTGGCAATTTAATCAACCAACACTTGACTATCTCTGCAGTGCAGAAGAAGCTATACTTCTTCTGTATTATAGAATTGATTATATTAAGCCTGGATTGGTAAGGGCACTGCAGCATCATCTACTGCAGCAGTAGAAGTGGAAAATAAAGAGCAATATTCTGACCTGAGATACACATTTAAATATTTTATTACAGAGGAATTCACTGTAGCATAGAGAGAGAGAGAGAGAGAGAAAGAGAAAGAGAGAGTTTTCTTTACATAAAGAAGACATGTCTGTGGAAAGGACAGGAAGGAAAAAGAGAAAAATACACTTACTGAGTCATTATTTATACAGGGAAAGGTTTACTCGTGACCAAAGGATATGACCAATGAAATGACCCTTTCTGGAATTTGTAAGGAAGCTCTGATACAGCACAGGGAAGGAGGTGGACACCAGCATGGCACATGCATGGACTTGCCAAAGGTCAACCAGTACGCCACCAAGCTTTAAATCCCCAACCCTTATAAATGTTGTGAACATCGATGTTCCCATGGGTCCAAAACGGAAAAAAATGCAAATGCTTTGATGATGCGCTGGAGTGCACCTGCTGAGTTAATAGCCTTGAAATTTACCTGAAAGCCATCAGACCTTTTAATCTGCATAAATAAGTACTGCATGGCTGTTTGACTGAAAATGTATTTAATGTACTGTACATTAATTAACAGTAAGTACTGAAAGGCCATGTCATTGAAAACAAATAGGTCCCTGACTTTTCTGACTTTTGCACCGTGCTGTATGTGGTTTTTATTTCCTCCTGCCAATCATTTCAGGGTTCTCCAGGACCTTCTGGTGAAATCGGACCTCCTGGGCCTACAGGAAAAAGAGTAAGTGTATAAGCATTATATCCATCATTTTCAGAGGAAATATTATAACGGAAAAAGAAGCTGATAACAAATGATTTTTTGTTAAAGGTTTCTTCAGCTGTTAAATAGTTACAGCTTTCCAGTCGATTGAGATTGAGAGGCACTGTGTGTAATATTTTCGCTCACTCTCTGCAGTATACCAATAAACCCCATGCTGACTGTATGACACACTGTCCTGATCTGGCCTGGGAGTGTTTGCACTTTTCTGTGATGCTAAACTGATATATAAGAAGCGTCTGATATTGGTCGTTCATGCAATTTTAAGAAACGACGTAAATGTTAAGTGGTCCGTGTTTAAGCGTAAGCTTTTCTAAAACACGCACAATCATTTTTAAGGGGCCACAAGGAACAAGAGGACCTGAAGGCCGTGAAGGAGATAAGGGGAGCAAGGTAAAGCATATTTATGATCTCACTTAAAGTCTCATGAAATTATCATTAATGCTATTGCGCTTTTCATTAAGAAGCTTAATTACATGCTGGAGGAGTCGTAGCATTACATGCAATTTATAGAAGTGGCAGTAACATTTAATATCAAGCTATGTAAGTCTATGTAGATATCAGTATAGATTGAATCTCTCTCCCTTTTTACATTTTTTTTGCCCAGGGAAATCCAGGAGCTGCCGGGGCCCCGGGAAAGACGGGCCCCGTTGGGCCACAAGGTCCTCCTGGGAAGCCAGGAACAGAGGGTCTGAGAGGACTGCCCGGTTCAGTGGTACGCTTTCAGTTGCCCTACTTTACTGGCCACAAACAATTGCAAATCAATTGTATTTATTTATTTATTTATTTATTTTTACCTGTTTCATAATTGAAAGTAGCCATGTCTGACATGAGGGATTATATTAAGCACCTACAATTTACTTTCATGTCTAAAACATCTATGTTAAAAATACCATCACATTTTCTGTGCTGCAAACATGGTTCATCAGTGGAAAAAAAAACATTATTTTTTAAAAATGTAATTCACATTGATTCTTGATGTCTCTAAGGGAGAACAAGGTGCTCCTGGCCAACCGGGCGAGAAAGGACCTCCTGGACCCTTGGTAAGCCTTTCTACAATCAAAACTACATAGGCATTGGTGATGTATATTGCATTTTGAATCAAATAAATCTGTCAGTGAATATAAAGAAATTCCATACCTCCTTTACCCTTCACAGGGTCCTTTAGGTTTGCCAGGTCTGCGCGGTGAGTTTGGTGCTAAGGGTGAAAAGGGACATTCAGGTATGATTGGTCTGATTGGACCTCCAGGTGAGCAGGGAGAAAAGGGAGACAGAGGATTGCCTGGCCCTCAGGGATCAGCTGGGCCCAAGGGAGAAAATGTAAGTGACATTTATACAGCCTCCTATACCTCATATACCTCACTGTTTTCTTGCATGATGTAGGCAGGAACCAAATGCAGGTGATTTACAATAATCTTAATGGGCTGCTCAGAAAACAAAAATACGTGCATAAATCAATTCTGAATACGAGGAACTTTCCCCGTGTAAATATTAATATAACTTTTGGAGTAAGTCCTGATATTCAGTTGCCAACGCTGAATACAGCCTAATATGACTAGTTCTATTTGAATACATAGACCTGACCATACATCTAATACAGAGGAGTATAAGTTTTACTCAATATGCACATGTTGCATTTCATATGCTGTTCTGCGTTCCAGGGTGTGTCTGGTGGAACCGGCTCTCTGGGCCCTAGTGGTCCTCCTGGTCTGCCCGTGAGTATCTGTTGGCAAAACTTTGTTTATAGTCCATACATAAATTGGTGTAAGGTTAAATTTTCCAATTTTGCACATTTTCGCAGGGCCCAAGAGGAATTAAGGGGGCAAAGGGTGCTATGGTGAGTAGCTATTAGCCTTTATGGCAGATATAACATCAACAGTTACAAATACTACAAACATCTTCAAAGTTGTGATACATCAGGTAATGTCACGACGCCGGTGCTGTGTTACAGGGCGGAGCTGGTCCCAAAGGAGAGAAGGGTGTACAAGGGCCTCCCGGACCCCCGGTAAGTTCACAGTTCTGGTGTTGAGTATGATATAGAATGATACAGTTGGAAGATTATGAACAACACATAATTAACAGAATCAAAACACTGTCTAACAAAAAAATAGAGCTGTGGAAGTAGCTTATATAAATGTTGTGTCCTAGAATCCTCACAAGCGATCATCCTCACAAGCACACAATAAGACAGAAACGCACATTTGTTGTCATTTATATTAGCTAAACATTTATTTCAACTACGAAATTAATAACTGAAACAATTAAATATTGTCACAAAATGATCACAGTGCTGAGCCACCTCTTTAAAGAGGACATTATCACTTTATCACGAGGATAGGATCATCTTAATAATGAACTCTGATTCTGATTCGAACCCAAAACCTTACAGTTCTGCTGCTCTATCTGCCACACTCACATAAAAACTCTGCCTCTTCTTCTAGGGACCTCCTGGTGATGTCATCCAGCCCCTGCCCTATACAATCCCGAAAAAGTCCAAGCGTTCCATTGATGCCAGTAAGATTCTCTCTCAGGATGACGAGGCTTCCCCAGCCGATGCCACAGGCACTGGATTTCTGACTGGCAACGAAGACATGGAGGAGATTTTGGGCTCTCTGAACTCCCTTCATGTTGAGATTGAGAGCATGCGTTTCCCACTTGGAACGAAGGAAAGCCCGGCCCGCACATGCCACGACCTCCATCTCAGTCAGTCAGAATACAAAGATGGTATGGTGATCGCATTTTGTCACTGTTGCACATTCCATTTGCTCATGTTAAAAGTAATAATATACAGGCATTTCACAGCTCTGCCTCACTCTGAAAGGGACACTGTGGCTTTTCTCTGTACAGGTGAATACTGGATTGATCCAAACCAGGGTTGTGCTCGTGACTCCTTTAAGGTTTACTGCAACTTTACAGCAGGTGGAGAGACATGCCTCTATCCTGGCAGGGAAGTGGAGAATGTAAGTGCAGAGATGTTGCATATAACATTTTCCAGGAAAATACTGGAAAAAATTCTATAACCTATATTGTCCAGGGGTCCATAGAAAGTAATGGATTTGGGTCCAGAAGACCATTTTTTTATGGTACAGGTTCATCACATATCTACATTCATGACATTCATGTCAGTGATAGGCGCTTATTGTCCTTCTCAAATCTCTCAGGTAAAGATGAAGTCTTGGCCAAAGGAGAAGCCTGAGACATGGTACAGCCAGTTTGCTAAAGGAAGCAAGGTAAGCAACTCCTTGTCTAATCTCTAGGTGGAATTTTGATGACCTGATTACTAAGTGATCAAAATTCCACCTAGAGATTAGGAGAAAGATGCAGTACAGCATTTCTAAAAGTGTACAAAAACTTTAGTCAGCTGCACAATTAATGCCACAGAAATGACTTTGGAGGAAGGGGGAATACTGCAGATTTACACCAGGCACTGTGTGCTGAAAGCTGACTGGCTGACGGCAGCCATGTTTTACGTGACCCATTTATCATTCCAAGTCCAGTTACTGGACATAGGACAGCAAAGCAGTACACCAAAGTTCATCTCGATTGGACTTCTGACAAAAAGCTGTATGAACGTAACCTTGCCCCATACGAATGTCCATGCCTCACACACATCCCCAGAAACTTTAAATAAGTTGTGCTCCACCCTATCAGAATCGATCGGCATGCCATGGCAAGGGAGGAAAGCAAGTGGGAGTTTGCAAGACTCAGAAATGGAGACCCGGAAATCATATGGGATCAGATTCTCTGGTTTGACCTTTTTGTCCTTGGCACAAAGCACTGTGATTGGTGGAAATCTTTTTGCTGTAAGCTTTCACTCGATATTGCTGCTACACTTCTGGCTTTATTATTCACAAATCTCACCATGATTTTCTTGATCACTTTGAGGTTCATAAATTTGAGTGGGCGGCGCTGAATGGTGTAAGAGGCCAAGTTTTATGGCTTCACTCAGTGTATCATGTAAAAAAGAAGTTTCACTGTACAAAGTATTTCACAAGAGATATGCTTGTTTTTAGCCCCCAAGTGGCTAATACACGTGAGCTTCAAACACTGCTGAAGGGTCTGAAGAGGGGCAGACCATTCAGGTTTATCAGTGACAGCTGAATGTTAACCTTTTCTAATGCCTGGTGAAACCTGATTGGAAAATGGTGGCCATGTGTTTAATGCCACCAGCTCTTGATGACCGTGCTCCAAACTCTCCAGACTTCCACGGACTCTGGTCCTAAACCTTCTCTTCAATTTTCATGTGAATACTTGCAACAAGTCCTGAGTTACATACATCTGTTTAAGTGAATCAAGTTCTGGTCCACTAGGACTGATTGCAGTGTGGCGGCCATATTCTTTACAAATCTCAAGAGTTTTTTTTTGTTTGTTTTTTTATCATTTTGAGTTTCAGTCTCTGCTAAGTAAAGATGGAAAGATACGCCATAAAATCATAGGACTAGTTTGCAAAAGTAGGTTCTGCATTTTATGCAAATTAGCCAAAAATCTGAGTAGTCAGAGCTAAATGGTTCTTGAGAGTGGTTGGTTTGGCAGAACCCAAAGAATTAGCAGGAATGAATGAATGAATGAATGGATCCCTACTGCAAGTTTCTACAGGGGTGACATCACTAAATATTAATTTTGGGGGGCCAGTGTTTAAAAAAAAATGCTACTGCTTAAGAAAACCTTTCATTAATTTTTTTGTTGTTCATTTTATATATGCTCATTTTCCTGAAAGGCACCGATAATTCTGGCGTCGATTGTATGAATTTCAGTTTGTACCACTTATTGTTTATTAATTTTTCCCAGCTTTCTTATGTGGATGCAAACGGTGAGCCTGTGGAAGTGGTGCAGCTGGGATTCCTGCGGCTGCTCAGCCTTCAGGCTCGTCAAAACTTCACCTATCACTGCCACCACTCCGTGGCCTGGACTGATAACACTGCTGCCAGCAGATATCAGAGAGCGCTGCGCTTCCTGGCTGCTAATGAAGAAGAGCTTAGTTATGAGACCAGTCCCTATATCAAGGCACTCACCGATGGCTGTTCTGTAAGTTCGCCCTTTTCTTAAAAAAGCATTTAAAAATGTTTTGCTCTCACCTCTGCCCTGGCTGAAATTTTGAGATGTGAGGATTTGAACAGGGAAGATGTGGGGAAATTAGTAAAGACATCTGACAGATGGATCATTGTAAATCAAGTGTAATTCCAGTGCATTGCGTTCTCTGTATCTGGATTATCACGAGGCTTTGACTCTCTGGGATGCAGTTGCCTGTCATTAGCATGTTTGTAGGCTATAACATAAAGGTTTCCTGCTGGTTCGGCATTTGGTTTTGTGGTCAAAACAAGTAACCTGCACAATCCCACAAAATGAATAGCAATTAAACTAATTCTCTCTTTTTCTCTTTTTTTTTCTTCCCCAGAATCGCAAAGGTTCCGGTAGGACAGTTTTGGAGATAAACACACCTCAAGTTGAGCAGCTTCCTCTCATGGACATCAAGATCACAGACTTTGGGGGAACCAATCAGAAGTTTGGTTTTGAAGTTGGACCTGTCTGTTTCCTGGGATAAACTTGCAGACATGCCAAGAACCAAAGGAATACAAATTTAGACACAAATGACACACAATAACTTGGATTCATTCAAAGATGCATTTATTTGGCATAGATGTATGTGCCAGAATAAATACATGTTAAAAGACAATCTAAGATGTGGACACACACACACACACACACACACACACACACACACACACACACACACACACACACACACAGTCATTGTGAAGCAAAGTAAGTAGAAATCAAGGGAAAAACAACTCTAAACCAGCTTGAAGGCGAGATGAAGATGGATGGCCAGGTGAGAAAACAGCCTTGATGAAACACACCTGTAGCAGAACAGAGAAAAGATCAATATGAGGCAAGACATACTTCCAAGAAGAGTGTTCTGGAACAAGCTGAAGGCCTAAAGGGGCAACGACTACAGCAAAGCATCTGAACTGCTCCTGCTTCTGCATTTCAGATCACCTCGTCCTTATCTCTCCTTCTCACTGTTACTCTTCCCAGGTGTCCTTCTCTACCTCTGTGCTTCAGCCTTCACTTCCGTAATCCCGTCTAAGCCCTGTGTGATCGCTCCATCCGAAGTTGAGACAACGTAAAAGTAACTTTTTTTTGCTTAAGTAAAATGGATAAACTGGTATGTTTCCATTTATCCTTTCCATACTGTAATAAAGCCATATGGCAACATTTTGTACTGTTTTATTTCCCCTTGTGTCTAATATATGCAGTGGATATCTGTAAATTGCATTGCCTTGTTGTACATGCCTTGTAGAGTGATTAAAGCTAGTGTTTTTACACGTGTTGTGGGCAACCCATGGACCCAATATTAACTCACCAGACAAGAACTTATAGCGCTAGTTTGTGGAATACAAGCTAGCTTAAGCGTGGGCCATTTGTAGTTATATAAAATGGTATATTTTTGCTTTAAAGTGGAATTCCCTCTGTGTTGTGAAGATCGTGAGCATCCTGTCATTGACAAGTAACCATGTTATCTCCATGTAGGGCTTCAGCAACCAGCTATTCAGTTCACCATCCCTAACCTCTCTTATTACCTGTTCATGGTGAAAATGTGAATTAGAAACCCTTTGTATAGAAATATTTTATTGTATTTATTTTTCAAAAAGTAATTAAAACAAGGTGATCAAGCAGACCAAACACTTTTGCAGTACAAAATAAAATGTGGTGTTTCACCTGTATTTACCTGTTTATACCAGCTCTCTGTATACACGTTACCTTTTCCCTGTGAAAGACGATCACAGTGTGCACATCACAGTCAAGTGAAATGTAGGCTCACTCCATTAAAACAACAGGGACGGAACAAGTGTGAAAATATTCAGCCTTTTTTTCTCTGGAAAAGACAGACCACTGCCTATGTGGTTTTCTCAGCAGAGCTATCCTGAGGAGAGTTTTGTTGTGTTATTAAAAGACACTCCACAAAAGAATCTGTTTGTTTAATTTTGTGTCATGGGCTTCTTCTAATTGCCCCAAAAAGCTCCATTCATAAGCAGCCCAAAAAAACCAACAAAAAAAAAACAGTTTGCATGCAACTTATCTGCAGCACCTTCTACACGCTGAACATCAACCTTCCGGCACAAGCGTATGCTGCATACACACATCGGTATGAGACGTTCCGCACCAGTGGATTTTAACCAAGCTAACCTCTATCGCTATGCTCTTTGAATAAAATCCGTAGGTAATAAAAAGCATATTGACCGTTGTCCACTTGTGTAAAGGTTTTGCTTTTTACAACGTATCAGCTCATGAAGCTCCTCTTCATGTGGCAGTGAGGTACAGTAATGCAGAGAGGAGAAGAAACGTTTATGTCATGAAAAGCACAACCTTTGTGCAGAAAGCAGGCTAC
>JAKKZN010000029.1:11707225-11720334 GCA_033441825.1 Pangasius elongatus
TCTCTCTCTCTCTCTCTCTCTCTCTCTCTCCCTCTCTCTCCCTCTCTCTCTCTCTCTCTCTCTCTCTCTCTCTCTCTCTTTTGATGCGCTTTTTTACCAAAGTTGGAGAACTTCGGTATGCCGTTCAGCCGTACAGAGGATGGAAGAATCTACCAGCGTGCGTTCGGAGGTCAGAGTTTGAAGTACGGAAAAGGAGGCCAGGCTCACAGGTGCTGCTGCGTGGCCGACCGGACGGGTCACTCCCTCCTGCACACGCTGTATGGACGGGTGAGTCACAGTACCTACACAAATCCTTTACAACCTCTTTTCTTTGGGAAATGAAGTTTACATTCAGAGCGTTGCGTTGCGTTGTCAGTGTTCAGGCTTAACTGCGTATTCTCGCTGTTGTGTGACAGTCTCTGCGGTACGACACAAGCTATTTTGTGGAGTATTTCGCCCTGGACCTGTTGATGGAGGAGGGGGAATGCGTAGGAGTCGTAGCCTTGTGCATGGAGGATGGCTCTATTCACCGCTTCAGGGCCAAAAACACAGTGATTGCCACAGGGTGAGAAAAAATAACTTGTACACTTTGTTTCTCATTTTTTGTGACTGTGTTTTTTTTTTCCTTTTCTTTTTTCCCTTTTCTCATTGTGAAGCATTGTGAAAACCGCACATCTCCTGCACAGCTGAAAACGGCTCCTCGTTTGCAGGTATTCCTGCAAGATGACATGCATCCAAAAGCGCTCTTCTTCCTCACTTTAGTGTTGAGCTTCAGCATTTTGTACAGAATTGTGCAATCGATCACAGTTTAGAAGGAATTCTTACATGAACAAACCTGTGATTATGAGCCCCGCCACCAAGCAAGAGCAGAATCAGTCCTGGTGTTCGGACCAAGTGTCAAAATGCCTTTGGTTTCTTTTTAGACTGATTTATAATACAAACCTGCAAACCTGTCAATTTCACTTTTTTGACTGTTAACCAGTAGTTCAGTTGTAGTTTCTGCTGCTGTAATATTCATTTAGTCAAAGCAGTTTAACACGCGAGTGGAATAAGACGTCGAGAGCGCAGTTAGTTTGTTGGGCTTCAGGGCTCAGTAGGAGTCTTGCTAAGACTGGGCATGAAATTCAGCCAAATACTCTACAGGCTACGCTTTTTAGAAAGAATTGGCTCTTTCTGTACCATTTACCTCACGGAGCTGAGGACTAACAGCGACCTTGTGTGTGGTGCACAGTAGTGTGTCACGAAGCCAGAAGTTAGCCGAATTAAAAATGAATTTTGTGTTGGTTTGGCAGATGCAGGCGGAGTGTGTTGGGATGTGGTGGAGGAGTGTGTTGGGATGTGGTGGAGGAGTGTGTTGGCTTGTGGTAGAGGAGTGTGTTGGGTTGTGGTGGAGGAGCGTGTTGGGTTGTGGTGGAGGAGCGTGTCGGGATGTGGTGGAGGAGCGTGTCGGGATGTGGTGGAGGAGCGTGTCGGCTTGTGGTGGAGGAGCGTGTCGGCTTGTGGTGGAGGAGCGTGTCGGGATGTGGTGGAGGAGCGTGTCGGCTTGTGGTGGAGGAGCGCGTATCCATTCGTCCTGAATGTTTGTAGGATTTATGTGGTATTGTGTTTATAACCAGCACATGAACTGATTATAATTCAAGTTGATCCAAACAGGGGCAAGGTCACAGCAAGGTCACAGCAAGGTCCAGACTTGTTGGCAGTGGAGGCATGCCTGTCTGCATCACTGGCACTGGTTCTACTTGTTTTACTGGTGGTGTTCATCCAGGTGTTGTTATATTCACTGAAAATGCATGTCTCCACAGTGGTTATGGACGCACTTATTTCAGCTGCACATCAGCCCACACTTGTACAGGAGATGGTACTGCCATGGTGACCCGTGCCGGCCTGCCCTGCCAGGATCTGGAGTTCGTTCAGTTTCACCCCACAGGTCAGGGTCCTCTTTTTCACTACGCTTTTTAGTTTACAGAAGATTCTGTAGCAACTCTTTATAAATGGTGATGGCATTAATGGAGTGTCCCTCTTAATGAAGATGGCTGGTTTGTGTTCTAGTATGAAGTTTTTAGGCTTCTGTGTTATTACTCCTAATCTAATCTAATCTAATCTAATCTAATTCAGTAAATCAACCACAAGGAATGATCCTTACTAGTGATGTGCCGGCCTGACCCAGTGCTAGTTTGTTCAGCTCGATACAGATAGCTGATACCAGGTGACACTGTGTGACGTAAGGCAAGTGTACGTTGTCTTGTTAATGAACAAACGGCGATCTGGATGTATTTCATGATTAATGGCGGCAATCAAAGCAAAGCAGACTGCAGACTGGCTCTGTGGCGATATCAGGAGGAGGAACTGCAGCATCCTCCTGCAATACACGGCACCTGATAAACGTCTTAAACGTGAAACTAGTGTCTAAAGCTAGGTGAGTGAAAGTAACAGCTCTTTCCTAGTGCACTGTTCTTGATAAAAAATTATTCAATTAAAGGAAAGTGAAGACAAAAACATTCTTTAACAGTTGTTCTGACGTGCTTTTATCCACTCTCCATCCAGGCTAACTAACGTAGCTCGCTAATACAGTTTAAATCAACCTGCCAGTGTTCTGAAGAGTGAGTCTAAGTAGCCTGTGTGCATGAACACACACACACACACACACACACACACACGCACGCGCTTGTCCTGCCCACTGCTTAAACTGAGAGGAATAAAATGTTCAGTGACGTCCCCCAGTTCACCCTGGACATGTCGTATAAAGACCTCCTTATTATTATTATCTTCAGAAGGTTATTTAGACCAAATAAACACGTGTACTGGTTGATTCTCCCGAGTCTTCATCTGCAAGTCTTCTGTGATGCAGTGTGTCTCTATCAGGTTTGCACGTTTCTCGATCCTGAATGCTCATGCCATCACAAACCCTCTGTTTTATTTGTAAATAATTGTGTGAGCTGTATTCTCCCTCCTCAGTACAGTCAGGGATGCTTATGCAAGGCTGTGAGGACGTGAAGCTTTGGGATTTGCTTCGACCTAGTGGAGAGAACAGAGAGGCCGTGTAGTGCATGTGTGCAGCCACAAAAGGAGTTACAGCCACATGACAGTTGTGTGTTTTTTTTCTTTCTTTCTAGGCATCTACGGAGCTGGTTGTCTGATCACAGAGGGTTGTCGTGGTGAAGGTGGAATCCTGATTAACAGTGAAGGCGAGAGGTTTATGGAACGCTATGCTCCAAACGCTAAAGACCTGGCCTCCAGGGATGTGGTTTCCCGCTCCATGACCATTGAAATCCGTGAGGGAAGGTATGGTCCTTCCATACACACACACACACACAGCCACATATTTGGATGTATATGTTCAGATTATCATTATCATCACATTGATTCTACGGCAGAGGAAATAAAACAAGAGTGATGTCATTATTAAGAAGTCATAGGTGTACAGGTGTTCCTAATAAAGTGGGCTGAAATATGACACTGTGTTGTCCTTGCTCAGAGGTGTAGGGCCAGAGAAAGACCATGTCTACCTCCAGCTCCACCACCTCCCGCCCCAGCAGCTGGCTTCCCGTCTGCCAGGAATCTCGGAGACCGCGATGATCTTCGCTGGCGTGGACGTCACCAAAGAGCCCATCCCAGTCCTACCCACAGTTCACTACAACATGGGCGGCGTCCCCACCAACTACAAGGGCCAGGTTCCTGTGCTGCTTGTGTTCTTTTGAGAGGATTATTTTTGTGTGATTTAAAGCATAAATTTCTCGTCAGATCAGTGTCAGTACATCTAGTTATGGCCGATGAGTTGGTCTGAGTTATGTGTGGAGCTTCATCACTTTTAGCCTTAAAACACTGATGGACATCGGAGCAGGTTACACCAGAAAACACCGAACACAAGCGAATAGATGAACTGTTTCGACTCGGTAACGCTGATAAACACGACATTGTTTAATGCTCTTAGCATAGACAGTCTGTATTTTTAATTAACGTTGTGCCATCGAGTCATCAAGCCTCCGTCCTGCTTTCAGTTCACGTTGAAGTCGATTCACAGTAATGAAATGTACGAGTCCGGTTCCTCTCAAGGTTTCGACCTCATGTCGTCTGAGGGAGTTTTTCTTTCCTCCCATCGCCTTTGGCTTGCTCATTAGAGATACATTTCTAAATTAAATTTTAGATCTGGATTTCTGTGAAGCTGCTTTTGTCACAATGTCCATTGGTAAAAGCTTTCTGTAAATAAAATTGAATTGAATTGAAGAGTCTAAAGCTCGGAGTCGATTCCACACACCGAAAACGATTCACGATTAATTTACCAAACCGCGGGAGAGTTTCAGTTAGCGTGACAGCCACAGATATTTATTTTGCCTTTATATTGAATTTGTCTGGTCAGAATTGAACAAATCTATAAAAGCATGTGGAATATCGTTGCTTTGTGTTAGTCTGAGTAGTAATATACGAGGTTTTATTTTCTGCATAGGTCATCACCCACACGCATGGTGAGGATAGGGTCGTGCCAGGGCTGTATGCCTGCGGTGAAGCCGGCTGTGCCTCAGTACATGGTGCCAACCGCTTGGGAGCCAACTCGCTGCTGGATCTCGTGGTGTTTGGCCGTGCGTGTGCTCTCACCATTGCCGAAAACAACACTCCAGGTAGGCAGGAGCATTTTACACGTGTTCACGACCCTGTGGTATTACACTCCTACAGTAAGCACAGCATTTAGCTTGTGTTATGGGTGGACAGGAATACTGTGATTATACTGTTGAACTATTTTAGCCATTCGCATTAATATACTGGTGTAGCAGGGCTGCACTCATACAGCGTATTATAGTATTTGCTATGAAGCTCTTGATCCATTTCCTCTGCGTACATTAAACAGACTACATAATAGAGTAACACGCTTGTCACTGCATCCTGGCTGATGTAAAGAAATCACTGCAGCCACAGTGGAGAGCACAGAGGATTTAAAAACACATCCGAGCTGCCGAGAGTTGCGCGACTTTCACAGCACAGCTCATTAACATTAATGTGAAAAAGCGTCCCACGCTTCAGACACGCCAGCAGGGTTGCCAGGGTTGTGGTTTTTACACCAAATTGGGCTAGTTACCAAACAGCAAATCAGGAACGTCAGTGCGCTACAGGGAAGGAAACAAGACGGCGCCATCCTATGGCAACGCGCCATGTGCTGCTCTGTACAGCCTTCACCGGTCCAGTTGTGGTGAGTCTGTGCCCACTGCAGCCTCAGCTCTCTGTTCCTGGGGGACAGAAGTGGAACCCGACGTGATCTTCTGCTGTTGTAGCCCATCTGCCTCAAGGTGCAACAGATTGATTTACATTGTACAGAGTGATTATCTGAGTTACTGTAACCTTTCTGTCAGTTTGAACCAGTCTGGCCGTTCTCCACTGACCTCAACATCTCCAAGGCGTTTCCGTCTGCAGAACTGCCGCTCAGTGGAAGTTTTTTTTTTTTAATTGCACTATTCTTGAGTAAACATTAGAGACTGTTGTGTGTGAAATTCCCAAGAGATCAGCAGTCATGGGAATACTCAGACTAATGATGTGAACATTACCCAAAGCTGCTGTCCTGATTCTGCAGGAGTTTATGCGTTGCACTGCTGCCACATGATTGGCTGATTAGATAACTGCATGAATGAGCAGGTGTTCCTAATAAAGTGCTCAGTGAGTGTTCATAAATCCTGTGGGATTTTTTTGGCTGTTTTTATAACATGAACATTTCATACCATTCCATCCCTAGGTTGACTAGGTTGTGAGAGGAGCTGTTTAAGGAGCTGTGTCTTTTATGTGCTGCTATTTTGCTGAAACAGGAGAGAAGCTTGAACCCCTGAAGCCGAATGCAGGAGAGGAATCTGTCGCTAATCTGGACAAAATCCGCTTTGCTAATGGCTCTACAAGGACTTCTGAGATCAGGCTTAACATGCAGAAGGTACTCAATAATACAGTACTTTCATATGTACTATTTTTGAAAGTAGGAAGTTTACTTCTGGGTTAAAAAAAAAAAAAAGAAAAGAAACAAATGGTGTAAAATCCCAATTCTCAAGAAGCATGTGAAATTGAGAGATTAATTCAGGTATGAATTTATACTGATACAGACAGAGGAATGTGTACCACAGACCCTGCTTTCTCATGTAAATGTAGTTTAAGGTTTTAGATTCATTGCTAGATTTCCACAGGCTTAATACGGACTCGTATCTCCCTGTGTTGCTTCTCAGACTATGCAGTCTCACGCTGCAGTGTTTCGTACCGGAGACGTCTTGCAGGAAGGCTGCGTTAAGATGGACGCCCTGTATCAGACGTTAGACGACATCAAGACATTTGACAGAGGTTGGTCTTTTTTTTTTTTGTTTTTTTTTTACTTGTTATGTTTGCTATAGCAAAATGACGTTCTAACACTTCACAAATATATTTAAAATGTCTTTGGATAAAATGAAAGAACTGAGTTCAGGCTTAACATGACATTTGTACAGAAAACTCTCTCAAAGGTATAAAGGAAAGAGTAGGACGGAGTTTATATCACTCAGCTTCACCTCCAAAACGCTCCGTCCTGAGTGGTTAATAAGCCCCGCGCCACGTGTTGGTAGACAGTTAAAGGAAAGAATAGGAAGGTTTATTGTGGTGACGTGTGCTACTACTGCGGTAAGATTAGCAGCGGTGTTGGTATATCTCACACGCAGTCTAATGTGGAGCTTCTGTTGCTGTGGGGTCTCAGGTATTGTCTGGAACAGTGACCTAGTGGAGGCTCTGGAGCTGCAGAATCTGATGCTGAATGCTGTGCAGACGATCCACTCGGCTGAGGCTCGCAAGGAAAGCAGGGGGGCTCACGCCCGCGAAGATTTCAAAGCAAGTTACACTCCATCACACTTTAGGGCTAATGCGTCTGTTAGTTTCTTATTATGGTCAGATTTAACACCAGCGTTTATAACTCAGAAACGTAGATTTTAGACTTTTTAATGCAGTTGAATAAAAATGAACCAGTCGCTAAAACAGCTTACAGAGTAGCACATCTTGTATTAGTCTGTGTTGTTATGCCATTGACTGTGTGTGTGTGTGTGTGTGTGTGTGTGTGTGTGTGTGTGTGTGTGTGTGTGTGTGTGTGTGTGTGTGTGTGTCACACTCTTGGATGTCTGCCCTAGGTGCGTGTGGATGAGTATGACTACTCAAAGCCATTGCAGGGTCAACAGAAGAAGCCTTTCGAAGAGCACTGGAGGAAACACACTCTGTCATACACAGATCCCAAGACAGGAAAGGTATTATTATATTAGCTTTGGGTGTTCCTGACTGTTTGATTAAGTCACTTTTTTTTGCTGATCACGTCACACTTTAATGTCGTATAAACTTCCCTGTGTCGTAGGTCACTCTGGAATACAGACCTGTGATCGACGACTCCCTGGACGCTGAAGACTGTGCCGCCATTCCACCTGCTATCCGCTCCTATTAAACACAGACGCACCTTTCACTATTTATCGATAATACGCTCAGTCTGAGTCTTCAAGTACATTTCAGGACATTTGTGTTAAACTCTGGCTTTCTGGGTGACACTGCTAATAAAGAAATACGCAAAATAGAGAAATATGGAACTTGTGTAAAAAAAATAAATAAATTGTCCAAATGCAGGTAAATATAGTGTTTCCTGCAGCCAGCACTTAAAACGTAATTAAATTCCAGATGTACTTGTGTTCCAGTGAACGAGCCTCGTTTATCAAGCTTCATAGGAACAAATCTATTCATCAGTCACTCGCAGTTAGTTCAGAAAAGCATTCACATCCTACAAGAGCTCCTGAGTGTGTGTATAGGTACGTTTAAGGACACTTGCTAATGTGAGCCTTGATCGATTGACTTACACATGCAATATGGTGATGAGTGACACACACACACACACACACACACACACACACACACACCGATTTAATGACCATTTTGTGAAAGGCAGTCCTTTCATATTAATGACATTGATTAAAGAAATACTGAAAGTGTGTGGGATAAAATAAATAATAAGAAAGCAGTCCAACACAAATCCATGAATCTGTAGACAAAAAGAAGTGCTGTATGCAGGAGGATGTGGTGCAGTGGTGTGTTTAATGCTGAGAGCCAGCACTAAGAGACTGATAAGTGACCGATCAGGATCGTCTCACTCGTCCCCAGCTGCTTCTCCAGAAAAGCTGAAGAGCTTGTGTTGGCAGGAGAGATTTCTGGCCGAAAATCGCAGACACACTTGCACCAATAAAACCTTTTCCCTGTGTTAGGTGTCCAGTGTAGAAACTTTTCTCTCCATTTTCATGTCAAAGCGTTTTGTCACCTCGGTTAATTCTCAGCGAATTCACCTTTTCTGTGTGAGTGAAAATAACCTCTGCTTCTGAGAAATTCCTTTTCTCTTGCTGTTGTCCTGTGTGAGCTTTGCCTTTGCCTTTGATAGAGTTTTGTGGGCCGCACTAAATGCAAATGAGCTGTAGCGTGAATGCGCTTTGCACTTTACGAGTGAGCTGTAACTCATCAACATACGGCACGAGTATGAAGAAAATCAGCATTACCGAAACTTCTGCAGATCTGCTGGCGATTTTTAATTCGGTTGGCTGACAAACATTTACACACAGCTTGATAAATGAGGCCCAGTTTTCATGCGTGTTTTCAGCAATGTACTTTCCGCTCGATTCATTAAATTGCTTTCCAGCTACTTCACTTTGTTTGTTTTGGATGTCTTTATTAAGGGGGTTACTGGGCTATAAAAAGTGACTTAAAGTCCTTCTGCTCTTTTCTCTTCTATTTGCACTGAATCCTTGATGAGACGCACACCAGATAAAATAATCTCACTGGCCCCTACACTTCTTTTCCTGCTCTCATGCGATGCTGTGTTCACCACCTGAGNAGGTCATTAAAAAACTTGTACTTAACAGCATGCATGCTGTCTACTAAAGCTGCAGCAAACAGACCGTCACTAGCTGATCCACGTCCCCCTGCAAATTTCTAAAACTTAAGATGGCAGGGGAAGGCTCATTAATATTCATGAGGGAAGCGCTACCTGATTGGCTGGTGAAACAATACGGCTCTGACATTTCATGCTGCACTGCGTTTTTTTTGCTCCTCTGTCTATTTGTATTTCAGTGTAAAATGTGTAAATAAAACAAATAATTTGCATGCATTTTTGCATAATGTGCAGTTTGAATAACGAAATCGATACACATGGTGGGAATTGCGTAAATGCTAAGCATGACTCTTGCTCATTGAAACTTGATCTATCACATGAGTAGAGCAAACCGTCTCATCAAGTCTGACTTCAGGTATGAGGTCTGAATGTTTTGAGTTTTCTGTTTCTCATTGTTACGATTTTTTTTTTTCAAACTTCAAATATTTGTACATCGAAATCGCTAAATGAACAGTTTTATCTGGGGTTTTCCACGGTTCTTAAAACTGTAGTGCAGAATGAAGCATCAGAGCTGGGTTGTTTCACCGGCCAACCAGGTAGCACTTCTCTCATGAATATTAAGGAGCGTTCCCCTTCCACACTACATTTTGGAAATTTGCTGCCCTGATTTGCACCACACGAGTTACGTAATTACAACATGTCACAGCTACCAGTTGCGCTATCCAATTTCCATAAATGTCTGATGGTATTAAGGTTGGAAGAACCAAGATAATCAATTAAAAATAAATTTATATTGAGCTTGAAGATGATTGACCAGGCATTTTATCTTGCACCAAGTCCAACATTATCAACTGTATTCATAACAACAGTCTTTTATATAGTGGGTCCATAAAACTCTGAAAAGCATTTGGTTTACTGACTCGCGTCAACATACAGCGAGGGCTGGACTTTGACTCGGCCGTTTTTTTCTTCTTTAGTCATTCAGATGTCGATTTGCTGCTGTGTTTGGGATCACTGGCCTGTTGCATGACCCAGTTTCAGCCCAGTTTAAGTTGCTGGACAGATGGCCTCACATTTGTCTCAAGAATATCCAGGTATAAAGTGGAGTTCATCATTGTCTCAATATCTGCAAGTTTCCCAGGTCCTGTGGCTGCAAAACCAAAAGCCCTAATCATCACCCCTCCACCACCATGCTTCACAGCTGGTATGAGGTGTTTGTGGTGATACGCTGTGTGTGGTTATTGCGCTGTGTATGATGACCCAACATTTCCACTTTGGTCTCATCAGTCCAAAGGATATTGTTCCAAAACTTTTGTATTTTTTCAGATGCAATTTTGCAAACCTAAGTAGTGCTTTATATTCTTTTAGGAGAGAAGGGACTTTTTTTTTTAAAGCCATAATTGCTTGGTCTTAACATGTACATTATAGCACAGCAAAGGTCTTTTCTTCACATATACTAGCTTCTTAGGAAGTTGGGGTCAAAGCACAGGGTCAGCTATGATACAGGCCTCCTGGATCATAGAGGTTTAAGGGCCCTGCTCAGAGCCTAACAGTGGCAGCTTGGTCATTCTGGGGGCTTGAACCCCCAACCGTCTGGTCAGTAACTCAGGGCCTTAACTGTTTAGCCACCACTGCCCTATGGGTTATAGTTATATTTCTTTATATCTGACCTTGAACCTAATTTGCTGAGACGTCCACTTCTGGGAAGATTGGCAACTGTCTTGAACGCTCTCCTTTTGTAAACAATCCTTCTCACTGTAGAATGGTGAATTTCAAATTGTTTGGAGATGGCCTTATAACTCTTCCCCGACTGATGAGCAGCAACAGTTGCTTCTTTGAGGTCATGGCTGATGTTCTTTCTTCTTGGTATGATGTAGATACACACCTGAGTGCTCCAGAACACCAAACTGCCAAAAGTTCTGCTTTTATAGAGGTAGTTAACGTCTACAAATATTGAAGGAAAAAGTTATCCAACATCAAATTGCCCTGTGGGAAAAAGTAACTGCTCCCTTAGTTACTCAATCAAATATTTAAGCAAATTTAATTGATAATTGGGTTCAATTAGACTAGACACACCCAGGCTTGATTACTGCCAAAGAAAGGTGGTTACTGAAATATATCAGTCTGGAAAAGGTTACAGAGCCATTTCTAAGGCTCTGGGACTCCAGTGAACCACAGTGAGAGCCATTATCTCCAAATGGAGAAATCTTAGAACAGTGGTGAATCTTCTCACAAGTGGCCAGCCACTTCCTCCAAGAGCACATTGACAATTTATCTAGGAAGTCAAAAAAGAACCTAAGTGAACATCTAAGGAACTACAGGCTTCACTACAGGCCTCACAGATAAGGTCAAGTGTTTGTGATACCTTTAGATACTGGGAGAAAATGGTATCCATGTCAAAATAAAAACACCTTGATAATGTTTGGGAGACTGTTGGGTCAAAAGTGGACCTTTTTGGAAGACATGAGTCAGGTTATTCAACTCAATTCAATTCAATTTTGTATTTGTATAGTGCTTTTAACAATGGACATTGTCACAAAGCAGCTTTACAGAAATATATAAATTTTAAATTTATAAATTTTTCCCTAAAGAATGAGTCAGAGGTGACGGTGGTGAGGAAAAACTCCCTAAGACGATATGAAGAAGAAACCTTTAAAGCTATCATAGCAATTGAAGTCCAAAGGGATCTTCATGGTTTCTAATTGGTACCATCCTCAGTAATCTCATGTATCTTTAAGCTATCCATATGAGGCTATCCTCAGCACCAGCGAATGGTTTCCATGAGATGAGAACTCCAAAGAGAAGTAGGGCAACAGGATGGATCAGGCAGGTCCTGAGAGCCGAAGTTACATCTGGTCTAAAGCTATCAGAAACTATCTTTATATATTTGGTTTCTATGGAAATCAGTGATTAGCCATTTAAAAATAAAACAAGTCCTTGGACTTGTTTCGTCAGCATGTCGCCAGCGTGTAGTCAGCATTTCGTCAGCGTGTCGTGAGCGTGTCTTCACCATTTCGTCAGCATGTCGTCAGCATGTCGTCAGCGTGTCGCCAGCATGTTGTCAGCATGTAGTCAGCGTTTCGTCAGCGTGTTGCCAGCGTTTCGTCAGCATGTCATCAGCATGTCATCAGCGTATCATCAGCATATAGTCAGCGTGTCGTTAGCGTGTAGTCAGCGTGTAGTCAGCGTGTCGTCAGTGTGTCGTTTGCATGTAGTCAGCGTTTTGTCATCGTGTCAAGTGTTTCATCAGCGTGTCATCAGCATTTCGTCAGCGTGTAGTCAGCGTGTCATCAGCATTTCATTAGCGTGTCATCAGCATTTCATCAGCGTGTTGTCAGCGTGTCATCAGCATTTTGTCAGCGCATCGTCAGCATTTCGTCAGATTTTTGTCAGCGTGTCTTCAGCGTGTAGTCAGCGTGTCGTCAGCATTTCATCAGCGTGTCGTCAGCGTGTCATCAGCATTTCGTCAGCATGTCATCAGCATTTCATCAGCGTGTCGTCAGCATTTCATCAGCGTGTCATCAGCGTGTCGTCAGCATGTCATCAGCATTTCATCAGCGTGTCATCAGCGTGTCGTCAGCATTTCGTCAGTGTGTCATCAGCGTGTTGTCAGCGTGTCGTCAGCATTTCGTCAGTGTGTCATCAGCGTGTTGTCAGCATTTCATCAGCGTGTCATCAGCGTGTCATCAGCGTGTCATCAGCATTTCATCAGCGTGTCGTCAGCGTGTCGTCAGCATTTCGTCAGCGTGTCATCAGCGTGTCGTCAGCATTTCATCAGCATTTCATCAGCGTGTCATCAGCGTGTCGTCAGCATTTCGTCAGCGTGTCGTCAGCGTGTCATCAGCATGTCGTCAGCGTGTCGTTTGCATGTAGTCAGCGTTTCGTCAGCGTGTCATCAGTGTTTCATCAGCGTGTCGTCAGCGTGTCATCAGCATTTCATCAGCGTGTCATCAGCGTGTTGTAAGCGTGTCATCAGCATTTCGTCAGTGTGTCGTCATCGTGTCGTCAGCATGTCATCAGCGTGTCATCAGCATTTCATCAGCGTGTCATCAGCATTTTGTCAGCGTATTGTCAGCATTTCGTCAGCGTGTCGTCAGCATTTCGTCAGCGTGTCGTCAGCATTTCATCAGCGTGTCTTCAGCATTTTGTCAGCGTATTGTCAGCATTTCGTCAGCGTGTCTTCAGCATTTCATCAGCGTGTCGTCAGCATTTCATCAGCGTGTCATCAGCATTTCATCAGCGTGTCATCAGCATTTTGTCAGCGTATTGTCAGCATTTCGTCAGCGTG
>JAKKZN010000029.1:11754681-11768736 GCA_033441825.1 Pangasius elongatus
AAAATTAATAACAGTGCTTATTTAAAGTGAGCTGTAAGCATAGCAGATGAATGCGTAATTATCTTATCCTTCAAACTGTGGTCACATTTTCTTCATAGGAGAGCATATTGAACACTGACAATATTTTATTAATTCAACAATTCAAAACAGAATTAACATATACAGCGCTAGATGGTTATTTCAATGCTTGTCATCTTCTTATACATATAAAATCATAGTAAAATTTCATTTTTAAATTGTCCTTTAACTTTCATATTTTCATTTACTTACATTATGTTGCAATTGACAGCAAGTTAAAAACATTATCTGGTTCTTTAATCTGCATTGTCTGTGCTAACTGTTGGCCAAAGGCAGTGGTCTATCACATTTACTCAAGAAATACCTTTCAACCTCAGCGGTGTGAGCTACATGCAGGTATTTTGCATATTCTGAATGGGGCAGAAATTGCAAGTACATTACCTGAATACAAGTAACAGGTAGACATTGCTGTAACTTTTGGACTTAATTTGCCCACTTTAAATATGACCCATTGTAAGTTCTGTCACAATCAGTGCTTTGAGGTTGGACTCTTTTAGAGCTCGTTAGCCTCACATATAAGACACCAATCCAGACTCTTTTTGGATGCTGCTGATGCCTACTAGTCAGCTTTTTACAATGCTTACCAGTCATTTACGGATGTGCGTGTTTACAACATGTTTAGACTGCATCTTTAAGGTGGTCAATACCAGTGGCCCTTTCAGCTGTATGGCTGAATGGTTGTGTGTACCATGAGAGGGCGATAATTAATGATGTTTATATTTTTTACATAATTTCTAAATTGATCATTAATCTATGTGCACTCAGGAGATATTGAGAAAGCAAGAAAGAATGAGAAAAAAAAATAAAGGTATTCGTCTGTGTGTTGTAAAGTGTGTGTATGTGCATACATTGGTGGGTGATGGGTGAAAAGAAATCTGATTGGTTAGTTTAGATCTTTTTTAATTGGCTCTTTTTCCACACAAGAATGACATTACAGATAGTTAATGTTTGAGCCCAGGCTCAAAATGAGTAAACACTCACTAAAATAGCTAAACTTGATTGAAACATTTGCAAAAAGGCCTAAAAGTGTTGCAGTGAATGAGATTGCTCCTCCTCCCCTGGAGACCGCAGTCTCCTCGACAGTCCAGGGAAACCCCACCTCTTTCATCGGATGCATCTAAAGCTAGCTGCTCAACCTCCTCCCATGGAACCTCTTCCCTTCTACACCAACCTTCTGCTAGTCTTGCCAGCCCACACGTACCTGTTAGCTGCCCTCTAACAGTAACTGGCATAACAGATATTGGCAAATTTAAAGCAGATGAGCTTAAATTGGCCACTGATTCTGTTAAACTCAGTGCGCTGAAAAGTAGATTCAGACCATCCAGAGACTGGGTCACTCTGTCAAGATCTGTTTTTGGAAAGCAAAGAAAAATCCCTGATGAGTTTTTCAGTGAGATTTTGTATCCGATGTTTAGATACAGCATATCACAGGATAGTCTGCTCTGTGTGGCCTGCATGCTTTTCTCGTCTGGCGACATGATTCTCAGGACAAACCCGCTCAGTGACTGGAGTAATGGCAAAAAAATAGCGAAGCATCTATCAAACATCAAATACAAAATGAACTAACTGAGTTGTGTGGGACACACATGCAGAACACAGTTCTTGAGAAATGCAACTTCGCATCTGAAGTGAGAGACAGAGTTTGCCTGGCACTCTCATGACTGAAAGACCAGTATCTGGAGCTGTGGAGGCAATTTAATGATACAGCACCCAGCAGAGGTGAAATCTGTCGGGTTTTAAAGAGCATGGTGGAATTCTTTCCCAATTTATATTGTGTACTGAAGCCTCTGACTATGCCAGTGTCCACGGCCTCTGAAGAGCAGTCTTTCAGCACAGTGAGGCATCTAAAGACTTCTTTACGCAACACAATGACAGACCACAGGCTCACTGGACTTGCCCTTATGAACATTCAGATTGAAATTAAAATCAACTCTGATGACTGTGAGTCTTGCCACATGGCTTTTTAATCATGCAATTTATTGTGGTGAAATGAGGGTTTTATCATGTAGAGGGGAATCCAGTCCGAGGCAACATAATAATGGAAATCCAGCTAATGTAGCAACTAAGCTGAAAAGCACATAAAAACACACTAGCAGCATGTAGCCACAAGCCCTCTAGTCTAGTCGACCCAGAGGAAAGATGAGGGGAGAATGGAGGGAAAACCAACATTTGGAGTCCAACTAATTTCCTAAGCTCAGGGAGAAAGTGTGCACTAAGGTAAGGGAGACTCACTCAACCATGCTAGTATTCATAGGTCTGCTGGTCCACGAGAGAGTGGCGGGATGTGGGATGCTCAGAAGAGATGACACAGGGAGAATGAGAGGTGAGTGCCACTACAGAGCAACGACAGAGATCAGTTCATAGTGCTAAGTCACAAACAGTGCAGTTATGCCTACAGGACACCATAATGTTGTGTAGCATTCTACAGAAAATGCTGACACTGGACCGAAATGCTGTTTCTCAATGGACATTGGAGCATGGTGCAACTCAGAACAGTATGCAAGACTACATAAAGCGCAAATACACAACAGTGTGAGACAAATGCAGGACAATAAATACACAAAACAGAACAATAAATACACAGGGCCAGAAATACACAGAACATGGGCTGTAAACTGTTTAAACTGTAAGCTGTAGGGAGGCAGCAATAAGTATAGCAGGCAGCAAAAACAAGTTCCATAATAAAAAGTGACTGATGCAGCTTTGTAAAGGTCAGGTGTGCAGTGGTATTAAATCATACTGGGTGAGGTGTTTGGCTAGTCCAGGTGAGCGCTGGGAGGCAGCAGGGTGTTGAGTAATCTGACTGCCTCAGGGAAGAAACTGTTTCTGAGACTGCTGGTGTTGGCACGGACGCTCCTGTATGGACGCTCCTGAAGCTTCTGCCAGATGGACAGAGGGTGAAGAGTCCATGAGAGAGGTGAGAGGGGTCGTCTGCGATGCTGGTGGCTTTGTGGATGCAGCGGTTGTTGTTTGAGGTGTCGATGGTGGGTAGAGAGATTCGCTGTAGGGTCTTGCTGTCACACAAGACCCTATATCATATTGAGTGTGCTGGAATTGTAAGCAGCATACATGTGAATTTCACCATAACGTTACACCCATATTATAGTCACATCATTTTTCTTTTAAAAGAGAATATGAGCATTATGATGCACATCAGCCAGTGTTAGTGTGAATTTGAAAAATATATAAATAAATCATGAAATAAAAAACTGCAGTTAAAGGAATTCTGAAAGTCACGCTTCCTGTGTCCTTCCTGCCAATGTATGAAAAATGCACTCACCACGGCAGAAGAGATTATGGGAATCCACGGCCAGGTTACATGTGGCCTTAACCATAGTCACAAAACAGAGCCTCTTTTCTGAGGCCAGAATGAACCAGAGGATTTAGACCATGAAACATTTGTTTCTTAAATCTGTTGCAAAATCACTCTATTGTCCTCATACTTGCTTGAACCATCCTTGTCTATCTTAAAGGATCTGCTCTGTTGACATAAGGCAAAAGATCCTGCTCAACTGGCTATTTCCAAAGACATTCTCTGGTGTTTACAGCAGTACAACAATTGTACAAATTGTAATTTGTAATAGGCTTGAATAGATAAAAAGGTACATATCTGAGTTCATGAAAAATTCATGTTAGTCTGTAACCATGCAGAATTTACATCTCATCATTTGAAGAAGAAGTAAAAAAAGAACAGGTTTGGTTTCTACAAACCTGGCAGTGTATCAGAGATGACTGTAGCCTACGCTGAGGGCAAGCTGTGGTTATTGCTGCTGTAACAGCTTGCCTGTTGAGACCGGAGTGGTTTGTATAGATATCACAGAAGCCATCTACAGGTAGTAAAGGCACACAAGAGTGCTGTGTTGCTTAATTTATGGAACTCTAAACTACAGCAAAACTGCATATACGAGTAGCTTACATGATCTGCTAGTCTTCATCTTCACTTGTTGGTGGTGATTCTTTATACATAGCAATCAGGATACCTTCTCAGTTTTTTTTTTCTCACTAAAAAGAGCACTGGGGCAGTGGAAGCTCAATGGTTAAAGACTCGGGGTTACTGATCAGAAGGCCACCTTGATCAGAAGTTCGGGGGCTGAGGATTCATGCACCGCCAAGCTGCCACAGTTGGGCCCTTAAGCAAGGCCCTTAACCCCGTCTGCTCCAGGGGCGCTACAATTTCACTGTAGTATAATGTATATGTGACGAATAAAGTCTTCTTTTAAGAAAATGTAAGGTCACGGAGGGCTAGTTTGGTGGTTTCTGTTCACGTTAATGAACAGTTTAATTGGATGTGTTTGAACAGGGAACATTGCTGTAATTCCAGCACCCCAGAATTGAAGTTAAGAAGTTTTTTCCGTTCATGGGTCTTTGCTTTCTTTTGTAAACTATTAAGAGTTTTTAACTGTGGAAGGCACAGGGGTGTGTTGGATATAAAGCAGCAGGAGGAGAAAAGCTAGGTGCCACCTCCAACAAACTGCCTGTACTCCACACCCTCTTCCTCTGCTGTAGACTATAGGGAATGTGGCATTACTTCATTCTGTAGTTGGCATGGAATCACTTTGTCTGACTTTGCTCACCATATAGTGCACTATTTACGATGCAGCCTTTTTTGCAGTGTTGTTAAAATTCTGAGTGGAGTATTATATTTCCTGGATAGTTCATTATATTATTATCCCTAATGCACTGTGTACATCTGATATACACAATGTCCAACCTTCCACAGTACCACAACACTCAAAATATGTCAGGTTAGATACCAGACCAGCCAACTGTGTATGTAAATGTAAAGAAAAATCTTGTTTAATGATCGATAAAGCCAAAAGGTACGTGATAGTGGTGTATTTAACAAAGTAAAAGACATTTTATACTTTGCTGTGTTTACTGAATGCTGGGTAATTTGTAACTTTCGTTGTTTATGCAACCGTGGATCACGGTGGTGTCTGTGGAGTACTCACTGAGCCGTCTCTTTCACTGCACCTATCTAATGCTCTGTATAGAACTGTATATAGTAAATAGTGAGAGGGAATGAGGGAGCGATTTCCATTGGATTATGAAGAAACAGAGATCTCGGTAAATCACGATACCAAAAAACAGTATCTGAATTCACCAATGCATATGAACAAGCACCGCCCTACCCAATTACCTATCAGTGGGTCTCAGTTAACATTTAAACACTGCAACATTGAAAAAGTGCTCAGTGCAAATAATATCAAACACTGCTATCAGTCACTGGGTGGTGTTACATAAAGAAAGAAAAAAAGGAAGGAGTGAAGGAAGGAAGGAAACCAGTAAATATGCATATTTGAGTTCATGAAAAAATTCATGTCAGTCTGTAACTATGCAGAATTTACATCTCATGTGCTGTGTTGCTTAATGTATGGAACTCTAAACTACAGCAAAACGAGTACATGCGCATATACGAGTAGCTTCCATGATCCGCTAGCCTTCACCTTCACTCGTTGGTGATGATTCTTTATATGTAGCAATCAGGATACCTTCTCAGTTTTTGTTTTTTGGAGGAAGAAAGGAAAGAAATGAGCAAGGAGTTTAAGCAAACAAACAAAAAACAAACAGCATTTAAAAATAAGAGATAAATGACATTTAGGATAGCACAGTTTAGCACACTGATATACTATTTATAGTTTAAATAAGATAATAATATGCCTATTTTTATAAACGCCACAAAAACATTTATAGCTAAATATAAAAGATAATAAACCTGTAATTAATCAATAAATTAACCAAATCAATTACTGCTGGACCATGATGCTTTTATATATATGTATATATTATATATATATACATATATATAATATAAGAGGTGGCCCGATGCATTGCTATCCAAAAATATACCTTAATAAATTCCATTTGGGCTTTTACTCAACACAGAATACTTCTTTCTTATTTTCCTTAATAATGTTTCTGCAAGCGTGAGTTCTTGACACCCCTTGAATTAAAAACAAAATGCAATTTTCCATGTAAATTAACTTTATCATTAATTAGTTTATTTATTTTCCAATTTTACATAGAAACATTTAACACTTTAGAATATTTTTTTTTTATTTACCCAACGTTTAATTTCTAATTACAACCAAAATGATCAAATCAAACTTATCCTTTGGTATGGGAAAAAAAAAAAACTGTAAAGGTCACACATGAAGTTGTGTCACTCATTATACCAGCAGCGGGCAGTTAAAAGGCCCTCTGAGTCAACGTCGTTGGCACATAAAACACCACTGCTAGGAAAAAAGCGAAAGAAAATTAGGATTTAATTTAAAAACCTGGAATAATCAACATATGCAAGTATGATTGTCAGAACAGAAAGCAGGTCTGTCAAGAACACCATCTGCTCATTCTCAATGGAAAAAGCACATAGACAAACACACACACACACACACACACACACACACACACACACACACACACACACACACACACAGTGTTTAGTGTCCACAGTTCAAACTCGTTGCCAAGATAACGTCTCACCCTTCTGCATTTGTTTTAAAAAAAACAAAGAAACCAGACATGGCACATAACCTAAACCTAAAAACAATTAAGCTAACAAAAATATTCCGTGGGTTTAGTTTTCAACCTGGCAGACGTAACACTGAAAACTGTTTAACAGAAATCAGAACTATTTGGTGTGCTTATTGCAAAACAATACCAAAACAAATCTTTTTGGAGCAGAGGAAAAGCTTCTCGCCAAAGCTGTGGAACGTGGGTACTAGGGGCTGCACAGACTAGTCCATTAATACACTCACTAGTCGCCGCTGCGGGGAGGTCGGCTGGTCGGGTGGGAGAAGAAAACAGTGCAGTGAGACGGGAAAGAAAGCAGGTAAAATTCCTTTGTTGACAGAATAGATGACTAAGTGAAAAGTCAGTTCTGCAGTCAACTGCACAGGACTACGCTGGGAAAAGTCTTTTTTTCCTTTTGCTTTAATGGACCATTAACACTTCGATATCGCTTTGCCTGCAGTGGAGGGTGGAGAGGGGTTTAGAAGATCAACGTTTATGGGCTTCGCTCGCTGCTAAGGCTTTTACTGCATAAAAGTTCAACTGTAAGGCTTTTACTGCGTGGTTGAGGTAGCGCTACATCATCAAGATGCATTTGGAAAAACAGATCATTCATAAGACTAGCCTGCTCTGATTGTTTCCAAATCCAACATTTATCTAAATCTCAAAAAAAAAAAAAAAAAAACAGGTTCTGGCTTTGGCTGTCCTACGTGTTGAACGTGGTGTTATAACCTCCCATGCTGCCGTAGACCTCCATCCTCCATCCATCATTAAGCTATAAGGAGTTTATCATCATTAAGCTATAAGGAGTTTCAGTGCCATGCTGCACTCTCAGATTTCTCCTGTGCCACTATTTTGTCCACAAGGGTGCATTTTATTTACCTATTAAGGTATATCCTTAAATAGTGCAATATAATACACATATTTATTATTTTGCCCAATTATTGCACTGACTTATTTACTTGACTGTTAGCCTAAAAATCACTGTAGTCATTGTAGAAATTTGTAGTCGTGCAACCCCTAGTCAATACAAACAAAAATCTCATACGTTCCATCTTTTACTCAGCCCTGTTTATACTTCAAATCTAGACATACATCGTATTAAAAAGACCACAAGAGGAAAGAATTAACTTGAGAACAGAGTTGACCAGAGTTGCCCTCGACACTAAGCTCTGTGTTCTCAGCTTTCGCCAGCAGTGGAATATTTTGGTGCTTCTGGGCACAGATATGTTGCCTTCTAAGCTTGAGACTGAGAAACGTCTCCAGAATCATTACAGATGACGTGGATGAAGTTATTCCGTCGTAGTCTGTTGCGTCTTGCGTCTAGATAGATTGAATGAATTAAAACTGTGTAAATGTTCTCTTCAGTGAAAGGTAAAGGACACTGTGGTCGGAATATTGTGGGAAGAAGAGCAGATTTCAGTGTGGGGGTTTTCCTGGGCCACCGGAGAGAAACTGAGTGAGCAGGCGGAGGGGAGATTCCTAGAAAAGAAAACAAGCTGTACGGATTGAGGTCGGTACACGGCATGGGGGAGAGAGAGGGCCAGCCCTACAGGTGTGTTCCACTAACGAGGGCAGGTCTTCCAGCTGCCCCGTGGAATCATCTTGTGGGTAAAAAAGACAAAATGGCTGAAGAATTGTTCTAGCACATCCTGAAAAGTGAAAACAAGAAGATAGGTTAAATACAGTCTAAACATTCAATCTAAACAACAACTAAATATCTATACCATATATACAGAGTGGCCAGGATATTAGACCCCTCTATATTGTCGCTATGCCTTTTGGGCATTGTATCAGGTACACACACCTAACACACACCTAACACACACCTAACACACACCTAACATTTTACAGGTATACATTCCATGACTGTAACCATTCTGCTGCACAATTTATTGCTCCCATCTATTAACCGCTGGTGGATATTAACTGGTTTGTGGGCCATTAACACTGGGAAAGTAGTATGTGTAGTGCTAGTATGAGTCTGTCAGAGGGTTATTAAATGAAAAGAGCTAATAAAAGCTTATTTGAAAGAGCCGTGATTGACTCAGTGTAACAGGTCAGTGCAGGCTCAGAGTGCTCCACTGAGGAAAATAATTATTTCCGCTACTTCGTAATGAAATTTGTCAACGAGGCCCACATATGGACAAAAAAAGAAAGCGATGCAACACCTCAACAATGAACAAAGCTGTCTCTTATATACAGCAAATGAATCGATAAAATAAAATAAAATTTATTTAAATTGATGCATAAGACGGGCCAATAGAATCCAACAAATGGAGCAGAAATGGAGCAGGTTTGTCCAAAAGCACACGTTACCATAGTAACTGAGCGGGGCTTAAGATTAACTTCCTCCGTGGAACCGAAAATGAGTGAAATTAGCCAACTTGAAATAAGCCTGGTTATTGAGTTAGCTCGTGTCATGGAAACCCCACAGGCGCAGCAGTATCGCTCAGGTCTGTAAACACCTCAGCGTCACTAGTGTAACACCCCAATAATATCAGGTCAATAGTTTTATGCTTTAATCTTTTACAGTTAATGGACTTATGGACTTGGAGGGGGAAAGGGGGGGGGGTTCAGCGGGTCAATAAGCTGCATAGCAATAGATCAAACACAGATAGATATATGTGATATGTGCTCCTTGTGCCCAGCTACACGCTACACACTGGCTATTGGATGGATATTTAGTATTTTATCCAAATATATAGTGGAGTATTATAGGCATGTTTTCAAATTTTAGCATAGTTGCATACATTTTAAAGGAATAAAATAATGAATTATTAAAACATTTATACAAGAGGTAAATATATTTGATTTTTTTTTTTTTTTTTTTTTACATTTTTGTTACCGTCATTTACATCAGTACTCAAGTATGCAGTTGCAACACATGCAGGACAAATTACAGTGATTTGCAGACACACTATTATTTGAGTCATACTTCCGTCACAGTGCTAGAATGGATGTGGCAACACCCTTGTCAAGCTGTGTGTGTTTTTAACCTTTTATTTAAACACTCAGGACGGCGGTAACGCATGCCACGGGTGCCATGAAAAAAACACAACCTGGCCATGTCAGTATTTTTCTTCTGAAATACTTTTATTATTATTATTATTATTATTATTATTATTATAGCAGTTAGCAACCTGTGGAAGTTTAGCAGCTACTTAAGGTTGTGTGTGTACACTCTCTGATGTCAGTAAGATATAGTGGAATGCATTTCACAAAGCAAACAAGACTGAATCAGTCAGGTTGTTGAACTATACCCTTGAAACAAGATAGTGTTATGTGCTACTGTGGCCTTGCACAGAAACAAAAATAATAAAGGAAGACTCACCAGGTGTTCTTGAGATTTTCTTTCCTTTAATATGGTGATGGAATACTGAAGAAAAGAAAAATAAGCAAATTAACAAAGTGTATTTTATGATTTATAAGAACACATTTATAAGATGGTGAAATTTAAATTAAAATGTTTACAGGTGAGTTACAGAGAGAGGGAGAGAGAGAGAGAGAGAGAGAGAGAGAGAGAGAGAGAGACAGACAGAGAGAGAGAGAGAGAGAGAGACAGACAGAGAGAGAGAGAGAGAGAGAGAGAGAGAGAGAGAGAGGGAGAGAGAGACATGTGTGGACATGACTGACATTCCAACGGTGTTCCTGCTTTGACATTAAACCCCCACCTCCAAACTTGTGCACATTCCTTTCGCTTTACTGTTTACAGTCTGGTTTTACACTCTGACTGCTCGGATCTGTGCATGCTTTGGAACACGGACCTACAGGGCCTGGTCGAGATTAACTTATTAAGCAATACTTCTACTGTTTGTTTTTTGTTGTTGTTGTTTGTTTGTTTTTCTTGGATAAATTGACCAGCAGAACAGGTTGATACAGTAGAACAGCTATGGGTCACGTAAGGTAACATTAACTCTGAATCCACTACATCAGCCTGAAGGCACCACACCCTGAAAGTAAAGAGGGTGGCTGAGGAAGAGAGAGATAAAGGAGAACAGGTTGAATAAATGAGTAGTACAATTTGGCAATTAGCTCCTAAATGATAAAAAAGCATGGGATAAGGGAAATAATAGGAGAGAGAGAGAGAGAGAAGCCAAACTCAACAACAGAAAGTAGATGTGAGGTGACAGGTTAGAATGAGTAATAAATAGAGAATGAGCAGTGAAGCTGCGCAGCTACAACCTGCGTAGTTTCTGGCAGGAGAAAACGGACAGAATGCAGTGAAATACGTGGACTAAAGTTTAACAGAATCTGTGACTAGTTTAGACATTATTTACTTAACTTAATATTTAATAGATTAAGCATACACAATAGATTAAACATTCTTTATGAGCAGATAAGCTAAGCTTTTGTTACAAAAGACACAAAGAGACAATATGGACAAATAATAAAACGCTGTTTTAGTAAAATTATCATCACCGTAATGGTAATGTGGATTTTCGTGATTAGACTTAAGACAAAGGCACGAGTCAAAAGGTCTGGGAGAGAAGGAGACAGTTCAGCAGGTTGCTAAGCAGAAGCTGTTTATAGCGAAGAAAAAGAAGAAGAAGAAGAAGAAGAAGAAGAAGAAGAAGAAGAAGAGGGGAATATAACTGTAGAATGAACAGTAAACTCACTCTGAAATCTTCCGCTTCTTGTGGATGAAGACACCGATAATGATTGCCAAGAGCACTAGAACGGCTATGACAATTCCAGCGACTGCTCCACTAGACAGGCCATTCGGTTCCTGCTCTCCTGCTTCTGCACATAAAACAACAAAAAAACTTCTGACAAATACAGAAATACGGACATTATAATTTAATCCATGCTTTTTTTTATAGCGTATTATGAGCTGAAAAAGATGCTTATTAATTAACTGAATATTTTTCTCTTTCAGCAGCACCACTGCACTTATGGCCATTAAGTAGAATATGGATTTTAATTTGTGTGCATATGCATAGTGACAAAACAGATTTGTGCATGGTCTTTACCCTTCACCACGAGATGGTGGGTGGCAGTCTGTTTGAGTCCGGTGATGGAATTGGATGCTTCACAAGTATATATACCACTATTTTTGTATTCAAAATCCGAGATCGTCAAGCATTCTCCTTTCTCGCCTAGCAGAACTGTGTCATTGAACTTCCACGCAAATGTGGGAGCTGGGACTGAGGCAAAGGAGCAATTAATCTTCACGAGCTGGCCCACCGTGGCCTTATTTAATCCCTTTATTGCCACATTCTCTGGCCCATCTGACGGGAGGAAAAAAGGAAGTTTAGAGAGATCAAAGTAATCATAAAAGCTACTTGGTACAGATACTTACAAGAGGTTTTGTTAACTCCGATTAAATTTATCACATTTCATTTAATATTGGTTGCAACAATAAATTTACAGATTTTTTTTCAATAACCATCTTCAAAACTTTCTGCATTTCTTCATAATGGTCAGGAAAAATATTTGTGTTATTGGATACGTAGTCATGGCATCACACTTAGCCACCGAGATTACGCTAGCCAATAAGCGTTTCTTTTGTGGTGGAAACATACAGAAGGATTTAAGATTAGGCACCAGCTCAAGAATCAGCAACAAGACCTTGCTGATGGAAAAGGCTACAAGAGACATGTTCCTCTATCAGAAATCGCACTTAGAAGAATTATTTAAATAGTACGTGAGGATAAGAGACAGTGTACCACATCCAAGAGACCAGCAAAGTAAAACTCTTCTCATTTTCTCACTACACTTACAGTTGATTGTCAGCATGTATTTGTTGTCTTCACTGCTGATTTTATTCTTCAGCTGGCATTTGTACTCTCCAGCGTCCTCCTTCTGTACAGTGAGGATGGTGAGAGTGCTCTTGTCCGTGGTGAAGATGATGCGATTGGTATTATCCAGAGGTTTACCATCCTTTTGCCACTGCACGCTGTCTGCTTTCCCCGCACTGGATGTGCATGTAAGGTTCACGGTGCTGTTACCAGCAATAAGATCCAAAGTAGGGGCACTGATTTTCGTGCCTGAAATAGCTTCTGTTAAATGGAATGAGAGAAACCAGGTGAGATTGTCAAGTACATTTCAGTAAATTCATGACAGCAATATGATAGTATATTGTGATAAGGATCTGAACTTTTTATACCATTACACTTCTGATCCAGTGGTCTTGATGACAACCTCACAAAAAACTGCAATGCCTATCTTCAACTATGCTTTACTGTTTGGTAAACTAAGGCTGAAAGTGATCTTAGATTTAAAGAACTATTCTATATTCTCAAACTAAAAAATATAACTGCCACTGCATTATGTTGCATTTACAGTAGTCCTCTTTAAAACTGATAAATAAAGATATACAAAGATACAGTGGCATAGCTAGGAAACCATTTCAGGGCTGGAGGGAGCTAGAACATTTATTCCATATAATCACAGTGTAATCTGTAACACTAAGTTCACCACCATGATGCGCTCATGCTTTTTGGATAGATAGCAGACTGTAGATTAAGCAGACTGCTACAGTAAGATTCATTCATCTCCAGTAACTGCTTTATCTTGGTCATAGATGATGGGAAAGATCCGGAGCCTATCTCTGTAGCACTCAGAGCAAGATGAGAGAATTATTCACACACACATTCACACACTCATTCACACAAACATTCACATCTAGGGACAATCCGGTGTAGCCAGTTTGCCTACTCGCATTTTTTAGACCCAGAGGAAACCCAGATTTAACAGGAAACCCACATGAACACAAGGAAAACACGTGAAACTCTGCACAGACAGAAGCCTGGGATCGAACCCTGGAGCTGTGAGGCTGAAACACTACCTGCCGCTCCACCGTGCCACCTGAGATCCTAAAAGTGGTTGTGGTAATGGCATTTTGAATTTGTCTCAAAATTATTAAAGGCCTTTTTACCATTGATAATGTTCCTATGCATAAAAAATACAGGTCCACTGTCAATTACTCAAATATAATGCTAGTAATAGAAAAAAATAGGAAATGTTGCATATAATAATCAAATAATCTAATTCAACCCCAAAACCATCCCAAATTCATTTTAAGGTTGGGCAATATGATGATTATAATATAGACAAAACATCTTACAATGTATTTTTCTGGTCTAAAAATATCTCTTTATGGCTCCCAAGTGGGACAACAGAAAAGCATTCACCCTATAGCTAGGAGATAGACTCTGAGTGGGAGGAGCATACACTCTCACCCCTGTCAATCACAGTGACACTAGCCAATGATGGGTCTCTGTGAGTTCATGTATGCGGAAGACGGTGTGGTTGATTATCTCATTACAGTGGCACCTGTAAAGGTGAGGGATTATTAGGCAGCAACTGAACAGTCAGTTCTCGAAGTTGATGTGTTGGAAGCAGGAAAAATGGGCGAGCGTAAGGAACTGAGAGACTTTGACAAGCACCAGATTGTGATGGCTAGATGACTGGGTCAGAGCATCTCCAAAACAGCAGGTCTTGTGGGGTGTTCCCGGTGTGCAG
>JAKKZN010000029.1:11803536-11814665 GCA_033441825.1 Pangasius elongatus
ACGCATCAGTGGGTTGAGGTTGGGGCATGTTGTCCCAAGTAGTGGAAAGGGAGGATTGCCCAGTATTGTACATCAGCTGGACGCTCTCGGTAAGAGAGATCAAGTACAGTACAGTGAAGAAGATTAGCCATCGAGTGGGTGGTCCTCCCCCTCCAATACTTTCTATTATCGGCACACATTTTCCCTCTGTTCCAATCACAGCCACTTAAATGCCAGTGTGCGGACCACTGGTGGGTGTGGCACAGCGATTCAAGTTCAAGGTGGTCCACAGGCTGGGGTGCAGATGGAGAAATCATATGTTTGTTATTATTTTTGCTGTTCCTAACAACCGTTTGAGTATGACAACATTCAGAATGCTGCTGCCCACCTGGTTCATAACCTGCTGATGTTTTCTCGTGTGACTCCCCTAATGGGGTCACTCCACTGGCTTCCTGACGCATAAAGAATCAAATGCAAAATGCGTTTGTCTATTGTCTTTCAGCTTTTGCGTTCTTGCAGATTCACTAAGCACTAAGTTGGCCTAAGCTGCTCAAGGTAAGACTGGCAAAATGACTAAACATAAAGGTAAATGACGGTCTGTTTTTAAAAGTATACCCAGTAAAAGGCAAAAAAATATATATTTCTACATTGTAGAAACTTCTCTTGTTCAAATATTTTAGCTTCTCAAACAAATAATTTAACGTTTTTACAGCTGCTGTGGTGTTTATATGTTTAGAAAATGTTAATATGCAGATACTGTAGCACTAATAGCATGATATTGGGTTATACAGATTTATATGGTGAATCTGTCCTACCATTTCTCCTTTAGACTGAATCAGTGTTTGACTATAAGGCTTTAACTTAATAGAGGTGGTGAATTTACCTTGTAGCAGATGGGGTCAATAGCACTGTCTGAGGAGATGTGCCACCTGAGGCCATGACAGTTGCTGCTGCCATAGAGACTGGGAAGGACGCAGAGGAAGGATGTACTGTTCGTGCAGGCTGGACATTCGTTTGGACCACTGGCATTGGGGCAATCTGAATGAGCTGGAATATATTAATACAACTTGCTTTACTTATGCTAATTACCCAGTAAATGCTGAATTTGTGTGGCTGTTGTGCTGCCTGACCTACCTTACTTCCAGGTTGCACCCCATTTTGAACAGGAAGAGGCTGGGCCACTAGGGAAATGGGCTGTGGAGGTGTTGATCCTGGTCTTACTGTTGTCATGGGAACTAGCATCTTGTTTTGTAAGACTGGAGAACGTGCTTCAATAGAAGAAGGAAGAGAGAGAGAGACAGAGAGAGTGGAGGGAAATGAAAAGATGTGCACCAAAAGATAAGACGATTTTGACACTCAACTGTAAATTTGCAAGGATCATTGTTCAGCTTGTTCAGATAAGAGATATTGTTATTCTGCCTCTTTTTCCATTTTAATCTTTTCTTAAGTCTAAGGCCTAAATATTCCCACACTACAGCCTTTTAGAAACCACTGAAGAACCCTTGTGTTATTTTTGGAACAATAATAAATTTATGCAACAACACTACAACTATACTAAATGATTTTTCCAACAATTAAAAAAAATATTTTGCAACATCATAATTTTAAATTATTTTGCTAGGTTTTATCAGAGAATAAAAAACTAAATTGTAAAAATAAATGATTTTGGAAATATGCCCACAATGTCACTTATTCTCACGTGTTTAGCACAGCTGGTATTAGGATAATGATGCTAATGACTGAAATAAAAGTAAAACATAAGAAGCATTTAAAAATAAATGTGACAATTGTATTGACCTGGTCAATGGGATATCTTGAATGCTATACTGATTTTGAGGAATACTAAGTCAATCCCTCCATCTCACCTCTTCCTCCTGGGCTGACCCCTCCCACTGCTGGCACTGAGGCATATCTCATCCCTGGCCCAGCCCCTGCATGCAGTCCGTTTGACAATGATAAGTGTGCCGGCAGGGCAGAGGGCAGGGCAAGAACACTGGCTGACTGGTGGCTCTGCTGCGGAGAGGGGCTGTTTAGGGTGGCTGTGGCTGGTAGAGTTGGAAGGATGTACTGCACCTGGGTGACTTGTTTGCCATTGGTAGGGGGAGTGAGTGAAGCTCCTGGGAGGAACTGAGACTGAAGAAGAGGGAGGGGCACGGCACTGTTGTTAGGCGCTCCGTTACTAGTGGTGGGGCCTGGCAAGGGTTGGGGTGGGGTTATGAGCTGAACAGTGGGTGGGTTTGGGAATGCTCCTCCAAGTACTAAACCTGTGACTAAACCTCCTTGCCCAACAGGTTTGGGAGAGGACGCAGGAAAGTACCCACCCCCTGCAATGGCCCCATTTCCTGCTGTCCCACCCCCACCAATCAGAAACTTGGGCTTCCCATCAGGGGATGGAACCCCAAGAGGCATGCCCCCTTCAGCAGGCTTGCTGGCTATTGCAATGGGGGCACTGGTTACAGGTCTAACCACATTTGTTACTACTGTGGGGGCTGTTCGGACCTGTAATTCTTTTGCTTCAGATGAGAGAGTGCCATTTAGGCTAAAGCATTTAGGGACGTGGCCTGCTCCTCCATCTCCCATTCCTCCGCCTCCTCCCTTTCCTTCTTTTATTCCTTCACACAGTTCTCCAGCCTCTGTCTCCTGCTTTATCTTACTCTCTGCACTCTCTCCCTTGCCTTCTGTCTCTCTGTTTGCCAAATCGCCTCCAGGAGATGAGAGCAAGAGGGGACGAACCACTTGCTGGAAAGGGGGAGTGAAAGAACACAAAATAACAAAGAAATGAAGTAAAGAAAAACCAACTTCTCTTTACAGACTATAAATATTCACTTGACTTCCTATGAATGTGAAATCCTGGGACTTATATGCTGACATAAGCTGCCTATCATAAACTGCAATAGCAAGCCTCTGAACTGAACAAGTTGTTAATAAGACTGTGTATAATAATAACCACAGCAATTTACAGTAAAGCAAAATGCATGAATTCAATTCAGAAAGTCAAAGTACATACAAAACTAAATGTAAATGTCCTGTAAAAATTTACCTTGCCATCAATTTCATCTGCAGGGTCATTCTCCTCGTCACTGTCTGTCACCCTCTCTTTGCACTTAAGGTCTATTGAGCCCTCTGGAAATGAATCACCTGTAAGTGAGATATAAAGAAACATGGGACACTGAAAATTGCATGATGCACCATTAGCTTGCATTTTGACACCAGAAAATAGTATCTAAGCATTAGGAAGTTTGGGATGAGCTACTTTTCATGAGGGAAAAGACCAAAATGCTTGTTTAAAAGAACAAAAGACACAAAAGTAACAAAAATGCCAATAAAATGAATGTATTAGTTATTATTAGTTACATTATTATTAATAGCTACAATAATAATATATGTATTGGTGCTTAATTATAAAAATAAGGCTTGTAATACCAGAGTATGAATTAAAATCTGTGATCCAATGAACCAGTGCAGACATTCCTGTTACAGTCAGTAACGCCTGTTATCAGCCGTTTGCCTTATGCGATGTAACACGTTTTCTCACTGACCTAAGAATCTGTAATCATTTGTGAAGGTGTTTTGTACTCTTTAATATTAACTGGCACCACCTGGAAGCTCTGTATACGTCCTCCAATCTGCTGAAGGATTGGGATTTAAAAGATTAAAAGATTAAATTAGGCTACAACAAAGTGTCAAATCTACCATTTTAAAAATAATGTTTATGGTGATGATTAAAAAGTTATTAAATACACCGTTTGTTGTTTTGCTCTCATGTGCTGGTGTGTGAAGTTCTGACTCTAACTGTCTAACTCTAATTCCATCTGACGATCTGAAGTCTTTGTGGCTGTGGTGTGCCGTGTAACGCCCTCCCATACTCTCCTTAAACCAGACGTTTTTTTAGGCTATTGGCTCTGGACTATTGCATCAATTGTCATGATTTTTTTAAAATGGTAAATCACAAGCAGGAAAAATCAATATCAAAATAAATATATATATACTAGTGCCATGAGCTAAAGTTTCTACAAGACACTGCTGGAATTCTCCTCACTTGGAAACCACTCACTGCTGCCGAGGATGACCCCATACGGATAGCTTAAAGATATATGAGATTACTGTGGATGGTACCACTTGCTTGGGACTGCAAGTGATATGAACAGTTTTGTAGTCAAGTCTCCATCATTGAACAGCTGATAACTTCATCAAAATAGACTTCAAGTTAAAGCTATAATGAATTTAGAAACAACTCTATGTTCATAAGTTGCTCAAAAGATCCTAAGTTCCTGGTTACACAACTGCGCTTTTTGACGACATAGGATACAGTTATATAAGGGAAATTATTTATAATCGCAGTATCCGGTGTCACCCAGATGAGGATGGGTTCCCTTCTGAGTCTGGTTCCTCTTAAGGTTTCTTCCTCATGTCGTCTCAGGGAGTTTTTCCTCACCACCGTCACCTCTGGCTCGCTCGTTAGCGATAAATCTATAAGTTTAAAATTTATATCTGAAATTTATATATTCCTGTAAAGCTCATTTGTGACAATTTGTTAAAAGTGCTATATAAATAAAATTTATTTTAATTTAATTGCTACCCCTGTAGCTTCTCCTGACTTAAGATACAGAGGAAGTTGCTTTACTTTGTGGCCAAGTATGAAATATCACTTCACTTCACTTCACTTATCAGAGGAGGGAGTTTGGGTTTGGTTAAAATTAAATGTTTATTTTACCTCATATAATATAAGCCTGTTGAATGTATTCTTCGATATGCAGATGAACTGAATTGAGAGCCTCAATACGATATGCCGTATCGTTACAACCCTACAACAGTCTGTTAAGGTCACTGAAATTATGGACTCAAGCATTACTCACCTATGACATCATCATCTCCTTCTTCCTCACAGATGACCATTGGCTCTTCATCACTAGTTACATCTTCACTAGTCCCACGCTGTAAGATAGGAGGGGGGCAAGTCTGAAATGAACTTACTCCATTCTGACAAAATAGAGAGAGAGAGAGAGAGAGAGAGAGAGAGAGAGAGAGAGATAAGGTTGGTATTACTAAGGCAGTATGCTGTTTGAAATGTTATCAAGCACATTTCTGACCATACCTTTTCTTGATCCTTTTCTCCCTCTCTTCTCTCCGGGCTATTCACTGCACTTTGGGACAAAGCTCGAGGTCGTGTCTGCTGGCCTCCTGCTGGCCCTCCCCAGTTCTCAGACTCTGGCAACACCCAGCTAGGCCCTGCTCCCTTTTGCTCACCCCGCTGAGAAACTGACTGGGTCTCTAGAATGAGTGGAATCAGTGCAGGATATATATGATATATAATAAACTCTTGTGTAAACACACACACACACACACACACACACACACCAGCCATAGACCAGCCTAAGAGCTGTGCTGCTCTATTACAGACTGTTTTGTTGTGATCAACTCTGAGCAGTTAGCAATTATTTCTGATAGCAGGGCTAGGTATTTTTAAATTATCAGACACCATTCTGTACACTACAGTCCTTTAATTTTAATGGCATTTCTGATAACTGAGAAATGAAACTACAAATTCTACAAAAGATCAGAGGATGTCCTGTAACATGTTCTTTTGTTCATTTTGCTGATTTCTTGTCATTGCGGGGAACTGGGCTTTTTTGTTCTCTGATGATTAAAAGAGGTTTTCAAACAGTTGTTTCAATTTAAAGTGTTTGATGTAATTGCTAGTCCATCAAGAGAAAGTGGGTATAATTGCTCCAGGCACATCATTTTAACATAGCAGTATGTATGAGCCAAAACCCTTCAATACTCAGGCAGACCTGTGCTTTCAGAAGCACTTCGTTCTCGAGTTTCTTTAGCTCCTGGAGTGCCTCTGCCCTCAGACAAAGACTTCCTCCTGTCCTTATTACACCATTTCCAGTCAGGGTGAGCCCTGAAATGAGCCTCCTTAACCTGAAACATAAACAGTTTGTTAGAGAGACAGACCAACACACCGAGAGAGAACAAGCCACAAAAGACTGCAATTATACCTGAAAGGCAAGGTCGTGATACTTCTGCTTCTCCTTGGCACCTAGAGCATACCACCACTCACCCAGGATCTTACTGACCGTGCGATTGTCCTGGTTTGGGTGCCTCTGGTGCACCAGAGCACGATGACGCTTGCTGAAGATCATGAACGCATTCATTGGCCGGCGTATGTGGTCCTTCTCTCTCTGTGGGATGGGTAGAAAGAAGGCACAAAGGAATGTCTTTATAAATTTGCAAATGGCCCAGTATGAGATGAGATTTGAAAAGTGTTAGTTTCCCAAAAAAAAAAAAAAAACAGCTAAAGGTGGCAATATATTGTGGTTTTATATTCACTGGTAAACATTATCTGTTAGTAAAAGTAACAGGGATGTAACAATCACACTTTTCCACTTTCAATTTGATTTAAGAGGTTTATGTCAATGCTGATCCTATACTGGCATCCTCTTAGTAATCAAATGGTTGTGTTCTTTGTTCACAGCAAGTGTCAAATTCGCCAACATCACAAGCATTTATGGCATAAAATACATCAGTGGATCAGATCAAAAAATATATTAAATATGATCTGACAGTGATCCAGAATGTTAAAATCATCAGCCTCTATACTGAGTCTATATCAGACTGGTACATCCCTAAAAAGTACATCTGAATCTAAATTTGCAGTGTAAACCACCTTCTTGTCACTGTCTTTGGGCAAAGCGCTGAGTGATTGTGTCCGTCTCTTCACTGGACCAGTCAGTGGGGCAGGATCTTGGGCTCCACCTGAGTAAAAGCTAATTAACCAATCAAAGAAAGGGTCATTTCAGAATTCTACCTTCGCTGTTATGCATGCTGCTGACTACAACTTCAGTTAAACTGACTTCAGTTATCTCACATTAGTGAATTCCCAAATCACAAGGTTAGACAAGCCTGGACTATAAATATGTAGCACAGAGATATTTACAGATCATCAGCATCACTCTCCGTCTCACTATCTCCTCCTCTCTCTGCTGTAGGATCACCTACAGAGGACGGTGGGCAGGAGGGCGATGCTCTTTCAGCAACTGATTGGTCATCAGTCATGAGAGCTACTCCACATTGTGGCTCTATAAGGTGGCAGAAAACAGTGAATGAAACCTTCATCATTTCATTTCTTTCAAAATTTTAAAAGATGTAGTAATGGATTATATTTCAGTCTATATACTGAGAGTTGCAACTATGGAATTATTATACTATTAGAAAATTAAATGCAGAAATCTGAATTTGAATATTATTATTTTGAATTTGTATCACAGCATCTAAAATTGAAACTCGTGGTTTGCAAAAGAGCAATGTAAAACCTTAAACCGAATTTCATGCTGAAGGATGTATGACTGAACATGTGGAAATGAAGTGCTTGTATATTTCAAATTCAAATTCAAACTCAAATGTTATTGGTCACCTACACAACCGTACCCGGTATAACATGCAGTGAAATGCTTTTTTCAGCTGCCTGTGATATAAAAATATAATTTACATAAACCAGAATTTACTTCTATATAGATAGTAAAGGAAAAATATAAAAATATAAAACATGATATAAGGGATACAAAGATCGGTGGCAGAAATAGTATGACTATATTTTGAATAAGGTCCATAAAAAGCATAAAAAGCATGTAACATCTCTATTAAATAACATTTTTAGATTCACTTTCAAAATAACATTCAGGTAACTTGCAGACAAAAGCAGTCAAACACAGAACCTCTCTCATCTCCATTCACTCACACTGCAGCATATTGACTTTTATCACGGTGGAATTGGAAGTGTTCAAGTTCAAGATGTGATGGAAGTGTAGACTTTCAGCTTTATTTTAAGTGGTTCCACAAAAATATGGCATTTACCATTTAGGAATTACAGCCATTTTCAGCAAAGTGCCTCCATTTTCAGGGGCTCAAAGGTATTTGGACAAAATGACATAATTGTAAATATAACCATAATTTAACACTTTGATTAAAATCCTTTGCAGTCAATGACTGTATTGCAGCCCTTCAGCATTGAACAAATGAAGCAGAGAGTTTTGACGGGTACATTCGATTTATTTACTCAGATGCAATAAACTTCACTGCTGAAGTATTCGTTGTCTCAATTCTTTGTGCAAATTCTCTCCATGTATCACAACCATTGATTGACTTCATACCACCTGAACAATTAGATCACATGGCACTGTAAAACTCGCTCTGCTTGCCGAAAAGATACTAAAGCTGAAAGCTAAATCATTCTCCCGAGCCGTACCTCAGGAGCAAACAAACGTGGATTACTCTTGCTCTACTTCGTTTCAATTATATCCTATACATTTATTACCCCCTCTAATGGCAAAGCGAGTTAAAGGGGAAGGTCATTACACTCCCACCAAATCATGTTATGATAAACACAAAAAACAAATCATACATGATTTCAAACTTCAATGACCCTTTCCCAACACAAGACACAACAAAATAATAAGAGTAATAATTTTAACCTGATATTAAACCTAATTGCCTGATGCAAGAACTGTATCATTAAATCACTCACTTTCAAGTAGAACCACTAATTTTTGAATCGGTCGCTCAATGATTGAAGGTTTAGAGTGATACCCTAACTTCGTCTTTAGTTTTCCTTCTCCTGTTTGAACTTTAACTCGTCGGACTAAGCCATCGCTCCCTTGAATGACCTCAACAACTCTATCTAACTGCCACTGGTTCCTTGGCAGCATGTCGTCTTTAATGATGACTGTCATTAACTTTAAGATTACGTCTAGGTTCATGCATTTCTGTCGTGTGGATATATTCATGAGATATTCTCTTTTCCAACGACTCCAAAACTGTTCAATTAAGTACTGGACTCTGCGCCACCTTTTTGTAGTATACATATCTTTCTTTAAAAATTTCCCAGGATAAGATGGTTTGGTGTTAAAGGTTCCAGTGACTTGGGGTCATTTATTCCATCTACAGTTAATGGTCGACTGTTAATGATAGCCATCGCTTCATAAAACAATGTCCTAAGAGAAGAGTCTTCGAGTCTACCTGGGCACTGAGAAAGCGTAAAATTCAGCACATTTCGCACAGTCCTGATTTGACGTTCCCAGACACCACCAGAGTGACTGGCTGAAGCAGCGTTAAAGATGAACTCACATTGATTTTCTGTGAGAAATGCCTCCAGAGTCTTGACATCACACTCTTTAAGAGCTTCTCGGAGTTCATTTGTAGCTCCTACAAAATTTGTGCCACAATCACAATAAAGTTGATGAACAGCTCCACGGAGGCTTATGAAACATCTCAGGGCATTAATACACATGTCTGTTGACAGTTGGTCCAACAGTTCGATATGTACAGCTCGAGAAGAAAGGCAAGTGAAAAGAAGGCCATACCTTTTATACTCCTTTCGACCCCTTTTTATAATGAATGGACCAAAGCAATCCATGCCAGTATAGCAGAAAGGGGCAGAGACTTCAATTCGTTCTTTAGCAAGCTCTGCCATTTGTTGCTCCTCCACTGGCCGCCTGAGTTTCCTACATTGTACACATCTGTAAATCAATTTAGCTACTGACTTACTGCCGCCGATAACCCAAAATCCATTTGCTCTGAGTTCCATGAGTGTTTGATACCTTACTTGATGGCAAATTTTAGTGTGATAGTGCATTAAAATAAGGTTGGTGATGTGGCTGTCTTTTGGCAAAATCACTGGATGCTTGACCTAAGAGATGACTGTTTCAACCTTCCTCCAACATGAATAAGATCTCCTTTCAAAGCAGGATTGAGATGAAAAAGGGCACTTGATTTCTGAAGCGCCTTCCCTCCCTGAATTGCTCTTATCTCCTGGGAAAAGGCCTGTTGTTGAATGAGCTTAATCAGAACCTCCAATGCTTTCATATTCTTCCACAGGCACAGTCTCATTAAGACATTTCTGTCTTGAGGCTAGCCTTTTTATTCTAGCAATCACACTTCTCGTTCCCACAAAAACGTAGGTCCCGATATCCAATTTGTTGAAGATATGTCTGAGACAAGAAGACCTCTGGAAACATGATCAGCAGGATTTTCAGATGTATTGACATAATACCACTGGCTTGTGTTTGTGATTTCCCTGATTAACTGAACAGGATTTGCAACAAACACATGAAACCTTCTTGCTTCATTGTTAACATATGCTAATACAACTTGCAAGTCAGTCCAAAAGTACTCTTGATCGATCTTCATTTCCAGTACAGCCTTCAACATAACACTCATTCTAGCAGAAACTACAGCAGCAGACAATTACAATCTCGGAATACTTTTGATCTTTGTGCGTGCGACTCGAGCCTTAGCCATTACAAGACTACAATGGACTTCGTCTTTGTCATTCTTGAACCTCAGATAGAAACATGCACCATACCCTAGGTTGCTTGCATCAGGGAAATGGTCCACTTCTGTCCAGACAATGGTGTTACAAAATGGTGGATGATAGCATCTTGAGATGCTGAAATATTTCAGATCCTGAAAACTACTTTTTCACTCCTCCCACTGTAGAAATAAGTCGTCAGGGAGAAGATCATCCCATCCATTCCTACGACACAGTTCCTGTAAAATACACTATTTTACAGTTCCTGTAAAACACACTTTCCTTTCAAAAGGAAAGGAGCAACAAACCCAATAGGGTTGTACAAAGAAGCAACAATTGACAAAATACCTCGACTTGTTGAAGGCTGATCTTTCAGTTTGATGTCAAAACTGAATGTATCATCTTTCATAGACCACTGAATGCCAAGAACATATCCTATTCAGGACTCAGGTTAAGCGGTATGGTAGTTACTGCACACTCTGAAGAATCCACACAGTGTAGAACTTCTTTCTTATTTGAGTTAAACTTATGAAGGCGTAACCCTCTATGCTTGCACAAGGTTTGAGCTTCAACAATTAACTCCTTCGCTTTCTGAATCGATGGAACTGAAATCAAACCGTCATCAACATAAAAATTCTTCTTCACAAAAGATGAAACTATGGGATACTCAGACTTGTACTTCTCTTCTAGATATTTAAGACCAAAGTTGGCGCACCCAGGTGATGAAGCAGTGCCAAAAAGGTGTACCATCATTCTATATTCTTGGGTTCTCCTTCCAAGTCTCCCTTCTCCCACCATAAAAATCTCAAGTAGTTTCTTTCATCAGGAGGAACATGGAATT
>JAKKZN010000029.1:11814765-11829825 GCA_033441825.1 Pangasius elongatus
TGCTTTCTTTCTTTTTAAGAATGTACCCAACTGTTGATTTGGCCACACCTAAGGTTTTTGCTATCTCTCTTATAGATACATGTTATTTTTTTCAGCCTAGGCCTTCTAATCAGGTTTTGGAAGTGTTATCTGAGTTTAATAGAAAGGTTAACATAACCAAGTTGTAATACCATAACGGATAATGGATTCAGTGGCTGCCCTGTAAAACAATAACATAGTTCTTTTATCCACTCCATGGACCCTAAGCTTTCACAAAAAAATGCAAAGGCTGACTAACTCATGAGCAAACATACTCCACTTGATGAGCCCATTGTAACTTAAAATCAAAATGAATCCCTAAGTACATATACGTTGTTACCTGCTCAGCTCTCTCCCCATAAGATTTAAAATGGTCTGTGGCCACCAACACCTTGGATTAAAAACCATTTCTTTAGTTTTTTTGAAGTTTAACATCAGGCTGTGCTCCTCACACCACTGAACAACCCCTTCTATCTCTGACTTATACATAGCAATATCTGAATCTATTGTCAATAAACTGAGTATGGCTGTGTCACACAAAAATGTAATAATGTAATTATTTGTATACTGCTTTCTATAATCATTTGTATATAGTCTAAAAAGAAAGGGGGGGCTTACACAACTTGAGGAGCTCCAGTACTTATAACCTGTATGTCAGAGATGATTGAATTGACTTTCACCTATTGTTGTCTCCCTATAATAAATGCACAGTACATTTAATTACATAAGGATTCACCTCCATCTTTTTCAACTCGTTTAACGGGATCTGCGAGAGCATGGTATTAAATGCTGAACTAAATTCCATAAACATTAGTCTAGCATAAACTGTAAGATTTTCAATGTGTTGTAAAAATAAAATGTTGTAATGTTTAAAGCATCATCTGTGCTTCTACCATGTCTACAAGCAAATTCATAGGGATCTAATAGATGTTGTACTTCACCTCGTAGGTTCTCTATAATAATGCATTCAAATGATTTCATCACTACTGAATCAGTTACCAGTCAGTTACCACAGTAAATGACCTTGGTGTAATTATTGACCCCAGTTCCCCAACTGAAGCGCAAGAGACCCATAAGTGACCAAACAGGCGTGTCTCAATTTACAATATGCCTTATACTCCCTGCTGCGTGCCATCACAGAGCATCCTAAATATATAAGCCTTCCTTGCAACGCATGCCCTGCTGCTTATCCAATATAGCATTGGAGAGAGTGCATTGGTATGAGGCCAAAATGTGATAAGCATGGCTGCTTGTGAGACTTCTGGCTGACAAACAATTAAACATAGCAGTTTCCCTGTGTGGCGTACTCATCTCATTTAAATCACAACGAATTCACATTTTCTGTAATTTGTCTCCAGATTTTGGCCATTTCACATGCTGTTACACTGCTAAATAATATTTTTATTGGAGTAGACATGAGTCAAAATAACACTTTCACCTCTCTGTGAGCATTACCTCTTATGGAGTTTTGTGGGTGTCACTAAATGCAAATGAGCTGTAGCATGAAGGTGCGTTACATTTAGGAGTGGCTGGCATTCATCAACATAAGCACATGAATATGAAGAAAATCAGCATTACAGAAATGTTTGTAAATCTGGCAAAAATCTTTAGTTTGCTTGGCCTGTGAAAACATTTACACACATCTTTACTAAATGATTGATAAATGAGGCCCAATGGCCTTTAATGAAGAACATTCTTTTTTGTGACTTTTGGTCAAGTATGAAATTTATTCAACTTTACTGCAGTCAGAAACTCTTCTTCTCGCTGTCCATTTAATAACCACAGTTAGATGACATTTTGTAGAGAGGGAGCAAGCAGCCTGATTAAAAAGCTGAACATGCTGACTGGACTTGCATGCTTCTTGTTGTTATGGTAACACTGGATTACATATAGCATATAAATGAAGGCTGTCTACAGACAGCCCAAATTAGGATTCATATAAACAATTAATTTGTAATCTGCAATCAGAAAGAATTCACTGGCAAAAATCTTTGCATGTAAACACCACTGAAATGCTAGTCTGTGTGTGGTGCTGGTTAGAGTGGTGGAGTCCTGTGGTGTTCCCTTTCCACTGATCTACAGGGGAGGTGGAGAGGGGCTGGCAAAGTGTGATGACACTAATGTAAGAGAAATCACTGTAACACATGCCCTCTAGTGGCACATTGCATTATTGCAATATCAACAGAAAGTTGGCTAACTACTTCGAGCTGCTGAGCAAATGCTATTTGCTAGGTACTGCAGAATCTTATTAATGAACTAATTAACTAGCCAAGATCAACACATGCACCCTAACATGCATGCTAACATTGTAATCACTAGCCAATTTGTCCAACTGATTCTTATTTAAAGTGTTAGCATTTTTACTTTATTATATTAAGTGAGGGGAGAAAGGATTTTCACACCATAAATCTTGGCTAGGAATATCTTGCTTCCACGCTTTTATTTCTAGCATTGATGCCGCCTACTATGCTGCAATATGCTGCAGTGTGTGTGAGGGGAGAAGAGAGGGGTTCTGCATTTGACTGCTTTTGCCTACAAGATACCAGGATGTTATTTTGAAAGTGAATCTAAAATATGAATTAATATAGAAATTGAATGCTTTTTAGAAATAGATGAAATTCAATTTCAGTTAAAAAAATCTGATTCAGATTTTTGCATTGAAATTCAAATTTAAATGATTCATGGCATGATTCGAACTCCATATGCAACATTCAGTCTAACATTCATGGCTTACCTTTGCTCTGTGTTTGACTATCTGTAGGATGGTTGGATGAATTTGATTGGCTGGTCTCCAGGAAAGGAACCAGTGAATGCCAGGGAAATACTTGCACTGAGCGAGGCTCCACATTAGTCCAGACTACCAAAAGATGGAAAATCAGAAAATATATATGATATATATTTAAACAGTCTGAGTTTCTTTATTGTTTTTTTTTAGATAACATAGACACTATGAATTTAAACATATGATCTTAAATTCAAACTAATTCAAAAAGTATATATGAACATGTTAGGACTTTTAGAATCCTAAAAAATTTGCAATATTTTACGCAATATTTAAGTATTTGCAATATTATTCACATACTGGCTTGTGCATCATATGTACATATGGAAAATGAAAAACAACATCCACATCCCTGTCCATCTGAATTCCAAGTTGAACTGTAAGATGTTTAGTGAGCTCATGCACAACGATGATCCAACCATGGTCATCTATAATCATCCCTCTTAGTGTGCTACGACAACTAATCTTCCCCATGTTGAAGTATGGATAAGAAAATTTGGCCTCTCTTTTGGACAAAAACTTGAAGTGCCGTTTTTGACGATTCTGAGATGGAAATTTTTCTGTGGCATCCCTAATTCAATTCAATTCAATTCAGTTTATTTGTATAGCGCTTTTTACAATGTCATTGCCTCAAAGCAGCTTTACACAAACAAAAAAAAAAAGTAAGATGAAGTGTGAGAGTGATAAATACTGTTAATTGATATCACCAGTATACATGTCTAATGTTAGCTAAGTTGTATACACACTGATAGATTATATTTAATATTAACAAACTCAAAACATTCCATTTACCTTGACAGAAAGTGAAGATGCCCTGCAAGTTCAGTAGAGAGCATGTGAGACTGTGGAAAGTGGGCAAGACTTCCAGGCAGCATCAGTTAATATCGAGTAGTATCGAAACACTATCAAGCCCAATAAAACCCAGCACAAAGCTGTGATTTAACTCTCCTGCTAGAACAATGCAGTTAAACATATGGAAGGAAAACAAGATGCTTGCAAGTAGGCTTGTGCAGTATAAAATATTATCCTCTTTATATAATATTACATTGTTATGATATCCATTGACTCCAGTTTGGAGTGGGGTTGATGCTGTGAATGTGTGAACCATAGAAAGAGATGGAGTCTTTTTTTGCTGAAGATTCTTTTTAGTCTTGCATATATTTCTTTTGTGTTTGTTTGTGGAGTAAATATAACCCATTCTGCAGCACTCTCTTCTGACTCATCATTGTGAAGGAAAATGATCTGAACATATGGAAATTACCCCAGAGTGGCAAAAGGTTTAGCACACTCTGACCCTAGAGCTCTCAGATAACAGAGGCTCCCCTGAATAGAAAAGGTAACACTTGTATGAGCTTTCAAAAGCAATCAAAAGTATGCCAAAAGGTAGAGAAGCCAATCAACATGTGAATACAGAATGCAGGAGTTTTGAACTCTCCGATATTAACAGACAGTTCCTGGAAGCACGGTAAATATTCACTAAAACAGCATTTTTGCTCGTGTGACATTGCTAACATATAAAGTTAATTGTGATAATAGCTGTTGGAAATGCTGATTTTCCTGTCTTTATTAGGCTAGCGGCTTTGGACAAATAAAATTTTTTTATCGCAATATTTTAAAAGGGAAGGCTTGCAAGAAGAAAAACACTTTTTGTCAAGGTGTGATACATTAAAAGTGCTATCATAAGAGGACAAACACTATGACTACACAGGCACCTAATCCCTACTAGAAGAATTCATATACTTTTCTACAGTCTTACCTGTGCCAGGTCGTCCCATTATAATGTCTTTGCGAGGGGCAGGATGCGGAGACTCTGCTGGTAGAATGAGAGGCAGTAGGGCAGTGGGACTAGGATGGCAGGCCACAGGTTGTGGTAAAATCCCTCCTTGTACATCTACATGATCACCTGGCTTTCTTTCTTGCTCTCTCCCTCCAGAGCCTGAACTGGCGGGACCAGCGGCTATACTGGAGGAAGAAACACAGCTGGGGCTCTGGCTTGAGTATGTTTGATGACCAGCTGCTACAGTAGTTAGTGACTGAGCAGAGGTTACCAGCACCAAGGTGGGGGCAGAGTTCCGGAGCAGTACTGTACCATTTGTGGCAGCTCTGTTAATGGGAATAGGAGCCTGGAGACCCACAGCAAGGTGAGGTGGTTGACTATGCTCTCTGGAGCGGGAACCTGTTCTTCTGTTCAAGGGACCCTCACTGAATTTTGCCAGTGGCACATCAGGATTGCGGACGATTACGGGTGAATCACGCAGTGGAACTATACGGCGTGAACTGGGGTCCTGGGGCAGTGGTGAGGGGGGTGTAGGAGAAACCAACATAGGTGGAGGGGTGGATGCAGCAGAAGATGAGGGACGACTAGTTGTACTCCTTGGTCGAGTAAAAGAAAGAGAAGAAGGTGTGTTTGACTGGCTTTGAGGTGATACTGCTCTGAAGGCTGCAGGATTGAGACCCAGTGGCAAGTCACTTAGTTGGGGATCAGTCTTAGTATAATCAGGTGCAATAGGAAGTGGGGGTGGCGGAGCGTCCAACTTACGCTTGCTGGGACTCATAGGCACAGTAAAGGTCAGGTTGGTCTGAAAAGTGGGCATAATACCAGACAGGTGGCGATCCCTCTCTACACTGGGGGTACCCAGCTTGGTACCACTGAGGTGGCGTGGACGGCGAGGGGTGAGAGATGAAGGTGCAGTGATGGGGCTGAAATTGGCAGGGTGAAAACCAAAGAGTGGGGATGGTGAAGGAGATGGGGCAGGGGAGAATGGTGACTGATTGGACACAGGGGAGAATGAGGGAGTGCCTGAGCGTGAGCTGCCCAGAGACACCAACATGTTTGCTGCCTCACACTCATCAAAGTCAAAGCGTGACAAATCACGTGGCAGGTCTTGTGGTAGGAGGGAAGGCAAAATTAGACGAGGACGAGAGTCTCCTCCACGACTGCTGGCTTCACTACTGTCATGTGATGTCTCATCCCAGTCAATCTCACTGCTGGTACGACCTCCTAAGCGGCGATCAGGTGTGAGGGTGCCTGTACTGCTGGCACCACTTCTGTCTCTGCCCAAACTGCCTCCTGCCTCCATCTCTTTAGTACGCATAGACAGATGACGGGAGCAATAGCCACGTCGCTGGGACTCCTTAGAGCAGCCCTCACGGGAGCACAGTCGCCGCCACTGCTTCCCATTAAACTTTTTTCGGATTCCTGTGGGAGTACATACCACATCCCCCTTCTTATACTTCTGCTGAGCAGCTGTGAGAGGTGTACGGGAACGTGATGAAGAAGATGAGCTTGAGCCTCCCCCTGATGTACCATGGGAGCTGGAAGTGGATGTTTTCTCCAGAGAGCTGCGAGAAGAGGAGGGAGGCAGTGGAGGCAACTGTGGGGTAGAAGAGATGACTGCAGCCCCTGCAGCTGCATCCATTCCCAGCAATACAGGAGATGGGCCAAGGGATAAGTGGGGTGCTAATGGTGTGCCTATGCCTCTCACCACTGACAGATGAGGGCTGAGGTAGTCAGGCTTGGAGAGAATGGGACGATGTTGGGAGGGCACGCCCGAAGGTTTGGTGCCCATGGTTAAAGTGAGGCCACCCTCCCTGAGTGGAGCCATGCTGAAATGGCTGACCTCCATGTCCTCTTCTGGGGCTGGTGCTTGTAAAGAAATCCTTTCCCTTTCTCGTTCTTTTTCAGAGTGCCTTTGCAACTCCCTCTCTTTCTCTAGCTCTTTTTGTCGGCTGCAGTCCCAAGCTCTGTCTGGAGCTATGCTGAGTACAGACGTGATGGCAGTGCTAATTGAACAAGATGAAGAGAGTGGTAATGAAGAAGTTTCAGGGTGTATCAGTCCTGTAACTAAGACTGGCCCCGTTACCCCATGCACCATGCTGAAACGACACAGTTCTGATTCCACTTCCATCTCCTCTTTATCCTCCCACTCCCTCTCTCTTTCCCCCATCCTTCGACCTTCCTTCCCTCGGTCAGTAGGCTGAGGCAGCTCCAGGTCCCATGGTGGAACCAGAAGGCGGAGACTCTGCCGTGAGACCCACACTGCTTGAGCAGTTTTTTCCCTCCAGTCCTCCTCTGGTCCAGTTCTGTCCTTTTCATCTGCTGGATCCTTTTGGAGCTGGACACGATAAGGGAAAGAAACAGCAGGGTGAGGGTCCACCTGGGTGATCAGGCCTTCTCTGTACCACTGTTGTGCCCCCTCACTCCCTTCACTGCCACCTCCAAAGGGCACACACACGCGTGTTCCTATGGGCACAGATGCATGCCCCGGAGGGGGTGCATCCAATATCACGTCTACCATATCAGTAGCCACTCGGAATGGGTATTTGCATATTGTTTCCTCTCCATGAAACTGCACCTCCACACCTCCATGCTCTCCACTGACTTCTCGTACAACACCAGCACGAAAAACTCCTGATGACTCTCGTCCTCTATCAGGTGGCCACCTGTCCCCTCTTCTTGTGCTCACTCTGGCCAGGACCCTCTGGTTCTTTAAACCCTTAGCAAGAGTTTGTGATAGCCCAGCTGGTAGGTTTTCTTGTGAAGGCTCAGGACTAACATGAGATTGGCCTCCGTGAACACTGGAGTGGGACCCGGATTGCTGTGTCGTCACCTCAAGGTCCGCTGAGTGCTCACTGGCTGTGTCTGTGGAAGAGCAGCGCTGAGGACTAGATGTGTTTAGCTTTTCTCTCTCACTATTCTCATCTCCTGTTCTGTTTGACTGTGCTGCCATGCTGGTCTGTATGACCCCTGAGGTGCTGGCCACAGGTACCTGGTTGCTCTGACTTACTGTATCTGTGTATTCAGCTCCAGTGGTGCTGCCCTGACTAGCACTGGAGCAATTGTGAGGTGTGCTGCTGTTACTCTGTGGGGGAGTACTGGAATTTCCATCAATGCCATGGTTTCCAGCATAGTGCTCAGAGGTATACTTTTTCTTCGGCACGCGGGCCTTAAAGGTGGCTGTCTTGCGGCTGGATGAGGGATTGGGGCTGTTACTGTCACTCTGTGCTCCACTTGACTTGAAGCTCCGAGAATGCTCCTTTGCCTTCCCATAATCCCCTGATACATCTAGTAGTCCTTCTCTTTTTCCCTCTCTCTCTGGGGTCCTGATGGTTCTAACTAGCTCATCCTGTGATGAGTCAGAATTTGAGGATATCAATCTCTTGGGAGAGGAGGGTGAGAGCCTGGGTTTTTCCTCTATGTCCCTCTTCTCCTCTTCTGGGCTTGCATCAGGCAGCCCCCTTCTCTTACTCCCTTTGGCTCGTGTGGATGGAGGTGACCGTCTGCCTTGTTTTTTAAAGGGCTTCATATTCAATAATGTTTAGTCCATAGGTTTCCTTATATGTTCCAGCCTATCAATATCTTGCACTGTTTCCCTCTTTCATTCCGCCTCTTCTCTTTTCTTATTCCTGCTGTGTCCCATTTTTTTTTTTGGAAATTCAACCCTGCAGTGGAACACAGAATGCAAAACAAATTACTTTTGGTTTTAACACTAGCAATATTTTTTTTGCCTTTGTAATTGTCATTATACATTTCTTACATAAATTATACATTTATTTCAATAAATGTATTAATGCTTTCATTATGATATATTGTATAGTGTAACTTAATGCAATTTAGTAGCCTACTACATGCCAAAACAAAGCTGAACTGAACACCAAGAAAAGTGCTTGCCTGGACAAGTCACACACTGGTTTTTGTTTCTTGGCTGGAACAGAGGAGGCGGGGGAATTCCTTGTTGACTGGTATTTCAGTCTCTCTATCTCTCTCTCCCTCTCTCTCTTTCTATTTCTCTCTCCTTCACTTGTTGACCCAAGCGACCTTTATGCATTTCTTAGACATTCGACTCACAATCCTAAACTTCCTTTCAGACAATCAGGTATATCTCAGACTACATCGTTATCTTACTCTCCCTCTGTCTTTATCATTTCTCTACTTCTCTCTTTGAGTCTTCCTATACTGTTACACAACATCACACATGTATGCACAACACCAACTTATGCACGCAAGCCTAGTTTTTCAATCTTTTGGGGCTTTTATATGTAGCTTATAAAGTATCCTGATCTAGCCTATAAAGTCCTGTTTACTCAGTGTCATTCAGTTCAATGCCAGGGTGCCTGAGAATGATGTAAAATGATGTAAAACATTATATTGCAAATTATGTTGTATTACAAATCATGCATGACAGTGTAATAATGTGTGTGAAGCAGTACTGCAGAACGGTACCATTCTATTAAGAAAACCACAACCACAATGCTCACATTTCTTTGCTCTGTAATATCAGTTTGCGAATAGAAGCAGTGATGGCCTGTACACTGCTATCACTAATAAAAGCCTGACATAAAGTAATGTAGTAAGATCATTAATCATCTGTGGCAAACAAATGTATAAAAATGTACACATACAAAACGCGCATCAATGATACCATACCCATTTTAAGCTAATCACGGCTTTACTAAGCTAGCTTTTCTAAGATAAAAATGGTTTTATTTCGAGTTTGGTTGAGTAGTGGACTAGCGTGTAGTGCCCTACTCTGCGCGTACAACCGCCTATCTCTCTCTCTCTCTCACACACACGCACACACACACACACACACACACAGTAGTGGAGTGACGCAGGCCTGTCCACAACACAAGGCCGCAGTGCATTTTTACGCTCTACAAAGCCTCGAAATAATGACAAAGGCGACATATAACACTACATAGTGTACAACTGCGCTGTGACGTAGCAGGATTTATGTATCTATAGGCCCTAAAATGAGAAGAAACCGTTAAATTCATCTGTGCGCGAGGTAGCAGTATATACTCGTAAGGCTAAAAACACTCTACGCAGTATCCTATCAGCAGATATGTGTTTACACTGAGACAATTAAGAGACGAGGGCCACACGGACGAGAAGGAAAAAAATGGGTGGGTTGGTGAACTGTAACACAATTCCGCCGCGTTATGGAAGTGTTTAAGTTTTTAATGTAGTGCACACTTCATAATGACTACACTAGCTACACTGCGCAAGTTCCCCGAGCCGAATACACACTTACGGGTATCCGGTATTGTTCAAATATATAGGAGAAAAAAGTTTCAAGCTGACTGTGCACCTCTACACGCCTGTGTCTGTGTGTGTGTCTGTGTGTGTGTGATGAGTGCTAAAAGCCTCACGCTTCACTGCCCTTCTTTCCGAAAAGGAGCCAGTGGTTACAGCTGTTTCAGAAAACACCCATCGGGTAAACTCTACACAGCGCAAACATCCACCGCAGTGCTGCACAACAAAGATCTGTAGCAAGCTTTAAACTCACCCTTTCAATATTATCAGTGTCGATCAAATAAATATTGATTAGAAAACAAAATCAATAAGAATACAGAATCTTCCCGCAGGTTTAAACGGTAAAAACGCTTTTCTTCCGCAAAGCCACTCCAAATGAGGGAGAAAGTATCGCCGCTTATGGCTCGGGCTACACTACAGACGCAAAATGGTGAATGAAGTCCAAAGCCTTGACAACTCCCCGCTCCAGCCAATCAGCGCTCACTGTAGGTTACAGTAACCAATAGGAACACGAATAACATTAGCGAAGGTGGAGCCGACTATCAAAGTGCCCCGTACTGACAGAGCGCTCAGGCCAATCGGGTTACGGGAAAACACGAAACAGCTGGTCAAACCCGAACCGGTACCGTCCAATGGGCATGCAGGCGATGTCTAGTGAAAGGGAGTAGGCGGGCAAAGGCAAGAAAAATAGCACGATTTCCCACTGAGCAGAGCTGAGAATACTACACACAGCATCCCGGGCACAACGCGAAATGCCGGGATCCTTAAAGCGGAATATTTGATATAGTAATTATTAAACAGAAGATGTTAAATATTGTTTAAAAAATCTGTTGGGAGAAACTGCGGGTTAATTATCAAAGTCCATGGTATATTACGGCACCAAATACAAGGTCGTTATTTTTTAAGAATGATGCTATGCTATATTTATTTGAAACAGGAGACAAAAGCGATCTGTTTAAGTTCCTGACTGTTTCCTGTGAGTGAATCAAACATGAGCGAATGCAGCCAATAGCCGAGCGGGTTCCGTTTTTTTACTCTTAAGCCCGCCTCCGCTTTCGAAACGTGTAGAAAGTAGAGTAACGTCATCAAATCGACCTGTGATTGGTCGGTGATAGTAAACCTCCTGACCAATGAACAAGCACTCATTATGCCTGTTGCCATTACTGAGACCAAACAGGAAGAGCTGTGAACAAAGGCTTACAGCACACTAACAGCAATAGAATATATGTGTAGTAGAATCCATGTTTATCTGTTACACCACAGTGTCTTATTCATGAAGCTACACACACACACACACACACACACACACACACACACACACACACACACACACACACTTTTAGACTTTATGGATTCAGTGGAGGTGAGATCTAAATGTAAACTTATCAGAGTATCTTTATCACTTTACTTGGGAACTTGTAGCGCACAACATAATTAAGTTTTACAGTACAATACTACAAGACTATCCATGTCTTTATCATTACCTATACCTACCTGTATTACCTGGACAGGGTTAAGTTCCAAGTGTGCCTGCCTTTAATAAAGCACTCATTTACAGTCTGATTAGGATCTGAGAGCTATTAGTTATTAAGTCTTCTGTAAAGAATTTCTGTAATTTCTACATTAATTTACTGTCTTCAGTAATGACCAGTTTATCACTTTAAATGTATTTTGTGGTTCAGTAATGTAACCCGCATAGTGTGGCCAAATATTTACAGTACTGGCAGAACTGTCACTGTTTTTCTCATTGTTCATCGTAGCAGTTTCTTATCCTGTGATATTATAGCCTTTTAGCATGATTTTGCTTGGATTTTTGAATTTTTAAACTTGGATTATAGCAAGTTCTTATTGTGTAATTTTATATGTTGTGTTTCTGTTCATGTGTACCCAAATAATTGCTTAATAAACAATTTTTAATCAGATACTGACTCTTTCAAAATTATTTAACACATATATTTGGCAATAAAAAACAATTTAAGTGAAAGATTGAAGTGGTAGTTTTTATAGTAAACAAACGTTACAGTAGGAACTACCTGCCAACCCTAGAACCAGAACGATACTGTACATTTACAACATCATTTTTTACAGTGTTCCACAGTGTGTGTGGTCTGTGGCAATAATAAAAAATGCCCTGTTACATTGATTGTTTAAACAATGAATAGCTCCGAATGTCTACTCCAGGTTTCAGCCCTGGGTTTCACCTGTGGAAAAAAAGAAGAAACAAAAAGATCAACCAACATGAAGACCAGAGAGCTTTCTATGGGACAAAAGCCATTTTGAAGCTGAGAAAAGAGGGAAAATTCAACAGAGGCATTACACAAGCATTGGTGTTGACAGTACAACAATTTGGAATGTCCTGAAATAGAAAGAAACCACTGGTGTACTAACAACCAGACATCGAACAGGTCGGACAAGGAAAACAACTACAGGTGATCTCAGAAACATTGTGAGAGCTGTGAACAAAAACCCCAAAACAGCAGTTAGTAGCATTACCAACAACCTCCATAGGACGGGGTGAAGGTGTCACAATCCTCTGTTTGAAGAAGGATGCAAACCTCTCATCAGCAGTAAGAGTCAGAAGGCCAGATTGACAGAAATCACAGAGAAATACAGAGATGAGCTACAAAAGTTCTGGAACCAAAATTAACCTCTACCAAAGCGATGGAAAGGCCAAAGTGTGGAGAAAGAAAGGATCTGCTCATGATCTAAAACATACGAGCTCATTGGTCAAGCATGGTAGAGGTAGTGTCATGGCTTGGGCTTGCATGGCTGCTTCTGGAACAGACTCACTAATCTTTATTGATGATGGAACTCATGCTGGAAGCAGCAGAATGAGTTCAGAAGTCTACAGAAACATTCTGTCTGACAATTTACAGAGAAATGCATCCAATCTAATTGGGAGGAACTTCATCATGCAGCAAGTCAACGACCCAAAACACACTGCAACACAACAAAGCACTTCATCAGGGGAAAGAGGAAGGTTTTAGACTGGACAAGTCCATCAACAGACCTTCACCCAACTGAGCAGCATTTCACCTCCTGAAGAGGGGACTGAAGGGAGAAACCCCCCAAAACTAACAACAACTGGTAGAAGCTGCACTACAAGCCTGGAAAAGCAACACAAAAGAAGAATGCAACAGTTTGGTGATGTCAGTGGGTCACTGGTTTGCAGTTATTGAAATCAAGGGATATGCAGCCAAATATTAAGTGTTATTTACTTTAATTACACTAGGACTATCTGTGCCAATACTTTTGCTCCCCTAAAAATTGGGTAGTCTGCCAGCAAAGGTGCCATGTTCTAAGTTGTTTAACACATCTAGATGTAAATATCAGGAAATTAAAGCTGAAATTCTCATATTCATATTTTTATTCTAAATTAAAATGTCTTCATTGTATAGCAAAAAAAAAACAAACAAAAAAAACAATTGGCCTTGCTGTTCGAAAACTTTCAGAGGGGGCTGTAGCTGTGAGTTCTCACTGTATCTTCTTCTTTCAGCTTTTCCCTTCAGGGGTCGCCACAGCGAATCATCACTCTCCACCTATAGATGGAGTTCTCACTGTATATGGTATCTAAAAAAGTCCAAAAAAAGTATCTGTAAATTAGTGTATTTAACCAAAAGAACACTATGAAAAACAGAATATGAAAAACATCAATTGCTATGTACTTCAAATGCTACGTAAACTGAAATCATTTTCTTATAAAAACAACTCTTTAACCTTTTTATAAAAAAAAGTTTAAAGAGTTGTTTTTGTGAAAAAAACAAACAAAAAAACAATTAGGCAATTAGTAAAAACGCAAGGCATAGTGGGATATCTAACATTTTTGGCAGGGATGAAAATGGTAAAGATTCTCCATCTGCAAATTAGTGGATCAGTTTTGTAACCAGCTTCAGTTGTAAGTTTCTTTTTAAAAAAGCATCAGCAAACACACTGGCTTATGTGTTACTTTGTAAGATATTATAGTACTTTACTGTAAATATATTTTACAGTTATTTACTGTACATTTAAAGTGCTTTACTGGCAACTGGACTACCAGGAAATTACTGAAAAATTTACAGTAAATGTAAAAACAAATCATATTTAAGTGCATAATGATATGGATAAAAAATAATAAATATTAAAAGTACATTTTTCATTTCATGTAAGTTCTGGAAATACACCTAAAATATACTTTTCTGTATTTTTCAAAATGTGTTTTTAAAGTAATAACTTTTTAATTATACTTGTGCATGCTGTAAGGAATTACACTTAAATAAATGTATTTCTTAACATACTGAAGCATACTTAAACAAGGATATTTAAATGGCATGCCAGCTTAAGTGTATTATTTAAAAAGTTTATCCTTAATGAGCAAGCCAGAGGCAATGGTAGTGAGAAAAACTCCCTGAGACTCAAAAGGACACCCATCCTCATCTGGGCGACACCGGATAGTGCAAAAATAAATAATTTATCTTCTATAATGGTATACTATGTCGTCAAAAAGTGCAATGGTGTAACCAGGAGCTTATGAGCAAATTATGAATATGAGCATAAGAGTCATTTCTGAATTCATTATAGTTTTAACATGATGTCTATTTTGTTGTTATCAACAGTTCAATGATGGAGACTTTCTTCATAGAAATTGCAGTCCTAAGGTTATCCAAGGAAGAACATCCTCAACTATCCTCCACAGCAGTGCATGGTTTTCAAGTGATGAGCACTCCAACCAGAAGTAGGGGATCAGGATGGATCAGGAAGGTCCAGAGAGCAGAAGGGGTCAGGATCACTGGCATCTCAGGAGTAGGTTGTGTAGCTTGACAGATTGAGAGAGAGAGAGAGAGACAGAGAGACAGAGAAAGACAGAGAGATTTTTAGGTATGCTCATTGTTATGGGACTCTGGCAAGGCTAGCTATGATAGCATAACTAAAAGGGAGAGCCAGAAGGTTACACAGACATGAGTGTAGTGTATCATAAAAGACCAGAAGTTCACTCAAGTGCTGCGGCCAGACCATTTGACTAGTGGAGATGGTTTGGGGATCACATATGGGGAGCTGTACTGTAATGGCTTGGGACTGCGATTGCTGTGGGGGTTTTGGGGCTGCAGTTGCCACGAGCAGCTTCGTACTCAGGACTCCATCAGTGGACAGTGGATAGGTTCAACAAACCAGACTTTATGTGAAAACTGTAATGAATTTCCTGGTTACACATTTGCACTATTTGTCCATGTAGTACACAGTTATAGAA
>JAKKZN010000029.1:11841068-11859054 GCA_033441825.1 Pangasius elongatus
CAGCTATAGTTATTTCTGTATGATGTCGAATAATTTTTCTCAGTTTGTATAAATTTTCTCTTATTATTAAGTTAGTCATCTTTGGAGATCCTAACAAATCTAACAATTTTGATGTAATCTATCAAATGCAAGTGCCCATTTTTACTAGTTTGAGCCAAAGACGGCTCTAACATATTATGCAATGAATTAAATTAATTGGTTTTTAAAGGTAAATTTAATTTAAAAAAAAAAACTTACACAATATTGTGGAATTGTTGAATAAAGGATTTGAATATGTTCTATAAAGAAATATTTTAGACGCTAATATTATGCCTAGCAAAATATTTATTATCCATTTATTCATTTTGTCACAATTTCTGAGCATTTATTTCCAGCTGTATAGGCATGTGAGAATGGTTTGTAAAATCCCCTTGCCTGATTTCAAACCCTCTGTTATGTTTCAGAGTATGCCAGAAACTGAGTTTCAGTTATAACTATGTCGAGACAAACAGAATGTGGTGTGTTTTAATATGAAATGTTGAATGGCTGTTAGGGGTTATCTTCTTCAAGAGACTTAGCTGGTTATTTGATTAGGTGGAGGAAAATAGCTGACAATAGAAGATTGCAATCATGGTGTTGGTTAACAAAGTGGAAGACCTCACTCTCAGTCGGAAAAACTAAGCTAAAGCGTAAAAAAAACTATAGCGTAAAAGCAAAGGCCTACATGGAGTAGTATCTTTCTGCTATTACTATGCACATACACTCTGGCAGTTTTGATGCTGCACAATATTGCACCAAAGGCCTTGGGAAGATTGTCTCTCCTTTTTAATATCTTGTCCCCTTGTTCTCATTCATCTCTTTCTCTGTTGCCCAGCTGTGTGTCATCCTGATTAGGGACGGCAATGTTCTTCAACAAAGGAGAAGAAGGAAAACATCTACAAACAAGGTCAAAACAAATCTAGTCTTTCTCACTCACTCCTCTCACAATCAAACCAAATGGCTAAAAACTTCACATTATCATGACCATGCCAACAACTGTTCAACTGCAGAGAGAGAAAAAGTAGGAGGAGAACGGTGGAAATGGAAAGACAGAGTAAGCCACCTACCTCCACCCGTTCTTCTTTTTATTCCATTCAACCTCCTTCAGTCTGTTTCTATTCTACTGATATTTTCCCTGAGTTGTCATGTACATGTAAGTTACGTTTTCCATGCACGTACACAAATCTATTTACATATATATATATATATAATGATAAATCATAAATATATTTATGATATTGATCATGTTAACTACTTTATACAAAAGGTCAGATTTTCAGTGGGTGACAGGGCTGGTTATCTCCAGACATGTGCACTAAAAATAAGTCCAGAGAATATGCCACTTATGGATGTGTTGACATATGATTTATTATAGCAGCATACCCTAGGTGTCCTACAGATACTACTTAACATACTACTTAAGACTGTGGTAGTAAGTTTCAGTCGTAATTGGATACTATGCATATTACTCATAGTAAATCACACCCAAAAGCAGTATGCAGTATGTGAATAACATGAATATTTACAGAAAGCCAGAAAATCCCCAACATACCTGGATGACGTATTACTCGGCCGAAGCCCACAACACAGTCACTCAGTTATCAAAATTCAAAAACTGCACCACCGAGACACCCCTAGCCTCCCAGAACGTCTTCTCTGAGAAGAAGCAACTGATAAATATTGACACATTTGTCTTTAATAAATTAGATTTTATGGTTAATATTTGTGTAGTATAAACTGAATTGACTGTATTAAGGAAGTAATAAAACTATTAATGGAATTGATAGAGGAATATGTTTCATACAAAGCAGGAAGTGGTTAGGAAGCTATTGTGTTAGAAACTGCCACAGCAGCACCACTGTCAGCCGTGATTAAAAAAACAAAAACAAAAACATTGTACTTTAAAAACTAAGGAAGCAAAGTTTCAGAAGTAACGTAAAAGAACAACATTCTGTACACTACACTGACATTTTCTACCTTTCACTAAGTTCTCTAAAGAATACCTAAGTTCATACAGACTGTGATGATCGGTTGGTTATGGCAAGTCTACCCTCTCAAACAAAAAATCTATTTCAATGATAACATTTGCATCAGTAGTTTTAAAGAAAATGGAAAAAACATGCCCTGGCCCTTCGGTATGTACCGTCGGTGCATTTCTTTGCTCAGCTGGAACAGTGTTAACTGAAATTACTTTTGAATAATTCTTTGATATCTATGTATCAATATAAATGTATTAATACATTAGCTTATATTATATTTTTGGAAAAGTTCAAATATACACTCAAGCACTGCAGAGACCTGCAGGTCCAATACCCATTCATTTGTACATGGGTTTAAAGTGATATGAGATAATATGAGATAATGTCTCAATAGCTCAAAAAGTTTAGGCACTCAAGCCACACACCAGCTGTGAAAAGATTCCTGGAAATGTAAGATGAGCTTAATCATTACTCCACTCTGTTCAGGGGTTCATATAGATCCACACGGTCAGTAAAGCTAATATTATTCAACTGCTGTTTGTCATGATTGTCATGAGATCTCCTCTGATTGGCTTTTAAGCATGACAAGTGCTAATCTCTTTCATCTCTCACTGAGTCAGAACAATCCCAAAATGTAGCTCAAAATGACGTCAATGGATCTTTTTCTCCCTTTTGAATATGGAAGAGTAAGTAGTAGCGTTTCAAAACCTCTGTGAGATAGTGAACAATTTCAGCAAATACAGCTCACAATCAGTGCAGCATCCACAAATGCACAAATAATTCAAGCAAATGTCCGTAGTTGAGCTTTCACTCATCTCCCACTGATGTGCTTGTGAGAAAGAAATGTGCTGTGAAGGCATTTTGCTATTCACCAGAAAGAGGGAGAGCATTTTAAGAGACTTCCATGTGTACGTCGATAGCCGGCATTTCAAAGAATCTGACTACTTGAAAACCACTGGCCATAAACACCTAAGACATGGGACTATAAGCTCTCGATCTGAATGGAGAAATCAAACATTTGCTATCTGAAATGTTTTTGACAAACTCAGAAACTCCAGCAGTGTGTGTAACAGGAGCAGGTCCTACACACACCGCTGGAGTTCCATAGAGTCATAATCATTATGTATTTGATTATGCCACAAATATTGCTTAAATTCCTCCCTAATTTAAAATTTGGATCACCAAGTAAATAAATGTTTAATTGAGTTCTATGAGCATTCCACAGAGAGAAGTGGTCAGACACACTAATACTTTGTGTTTTACAGTCGAGCACTCTATGAGCATCATTTTTTGAAACAAAGAAAAAATTTATCTTAGAGCTGTTTGGATTGGAATAGGATGTGTAACCTCTCCCTCTTGGATGGCTGTGTCTCCACGGTTCTTCCCCAAACTGTTGCCACAAAGTTTAAAAACACACAGTTGTACAGAGCGTCTCTGTGTGCTGTAGCTTTACAGTTTCCCTTCACTGGAGCTAAGAGGCTCAGACCTGTTCCAGCATGACGATGCCCCTGTGCACAAAGCGAGCTCCATGAAGACATGGTGTGTGAAGGTTGGAGTGNCCTGTAGCTGAATGAACACAAATCCCCACAGCCACGCTCCAACATCTAGTGGAAAGCTTCCCAGAAGAGTGGAGCTTGGTCGGGGTGCACAAACTTTTGGCTGTATAGTGTACATCCAAGTAAACAGTCACCTGAGGTGAATGTAGGGCATGTTTCGTTATGTTTTAACAAATTGGAGTGATATTTTTTCTTAAAGAAAGAAATTAAAGAAATTAAATGAAACATTGTGAACTTCTGGTTAGAAGGCCTCTGAAATTACAGGACCAATGGGCTGGCAGTCAAAATGGCGGCATACTTGCAAACGCGTTGCATTGTGGGCCATTGCGTAGGTCGCAGTGACGTCAGTGAAAACAACCCATACGCTAGAGCGGTACAGTAAGTGTTGACAGAAAGTGAACCTGAGCCGACTTCTCGCTTTTCTCGGAGCTTCGTGCGTGGGACGGCGTCGTGACGTCACCACGCGCTCGGGCGGCGTTGGAGGTTTCCACAGTAACAGCGCGAGAAAAGAGTGACGCAAGCAGAGCGAATGTCGAGTGGGCGTGGTCTCTCTCCCTCGCTCTCTCTCCAGTACACGTGGGCGGCCCCGTGTGGTCTGGAGCCCGAAACACGACACTCAGAAGCGGAGGAGACAGAGAGGGGGCGACGGGGGAAAGAGCGCACGGGGACTGAGTGGAAAAAAGAAGAGAGAGAGAGAGAGAGAGAGAGAGAGAGAGAGATTTATATATTTATATTTTACTCTCCGGACACGGGGTGTTCTGACCGTCAGAATGACGCGGTGCGCCTCCGTAACGCGACCAAACTAATCAGTAGTTGAGTGAGCAGCGCTGAGGCCCCGGCGCCCGCACAGGCACACGGTAACCCGCGGAAGCGCTCTGCCTCCCCGCCTCGCCCCGGCCCCGGCCCCGGCCCCGGCCCCGGCCCGCCTGCGGCTCTGCTGGAGTCACACACATCCACATCCATGAGGCACAGCGGAGGAGTGGAGTAGAGGAGTGGAGGAGAGAAAGAAAGGAGTGGAGAGGAGGAGAGAGAAGAGTGAGAGTGAGCTGAAAGGGGAAAGTTAGCGAGGAGTTTGTTTGCTCGGAGCTGAAAGCTGGTTAAAGAAGAGCATGAAGACTGCGGGGGATTCGGGTGAGTTCACCACTGTGTGTGCGCGCGCAGAACTAACTAACTAACTAACTAACTAACGAACGCGCTAATTATTTATTTAAAACTCACCATGTTAGCGTTAGTTATTGAACACACACACACTGAGTATCCAGCTACTTAACTAACGAACCGACTGATATACAAAATCCTCCTCAGTTAGTTGTTAAAAACTTATTTAAAGTTAATTAATTAAATTGCTAGCTTTGCCCTGATGTCCGGATGAAGAACAGCACTCCATGCTAACTCGGCTAACTAGCGCAAGTTTGCTTTCGATGGAAGTTGTTGTTATTGTTATTGTTGTTGTTATTTGTAATGTTCGCTGTGTTTGTGAGGCTCTGAGGTGAGGGTAGTGTGGGGGAAGTGGGGTAATAGTGTTAAATCTCAGGGCTAAGGGGCAGATGGGCAGGTATGTGGAGCTTCGCTCTGAAGCGGAAGAAAGTTTTGTAAGCGAACTAACTCCTCATTCCTCAGACCGCTAGCTCTGATCGGCTAGGCTAGGCTAGGCTAGGCTGCGCTCGCAGTGTTTCCCCTCCGCGCGGTTCTCTGGGACTCGGCGCCTTCAGTGCTCTCTGAGATGTGGAGGAATGAAGGTGCGGGTTTAGCCCGGAACAGGGGGAAGGTTAGCATTATGCTAATCCTCCATTTGCTGTGTTTTAGCGTCCAGCTGAGCGAGTAAAAGTGCTGCTTTGTCCGCCTCCACACTACAACTCCACTGTTTCTCACTGACTTCTTGTTATCTAATTAATTTTACTTTATTATTATTATTTTGAAGACATGAGTCCTGTGATTGTTTTGAAGTGTAAGATTATGTGCTGGAGATGGGTTCAGAGCTCTGCACGGTGAGATTTCTCACCGCTTCGTCAGACTAAAGGTCAGTTTTGTTCATAGCGAGTGAATTTCACTGCATTAGCTGTAATACTGAACACTGATTACCGGAAGTTCGGGTCATTTTCCGGCCAGCCGCCCCCCAGGGAACTGTGACGTCATATGCTCATTTGCATATTTCCTTTTATTCATCCGAACCATTGGCGCATGAGGTTACAGAAAGAGGCCAGCGTTTCCCTTGAGCCCTACTCGGATGGGATTAGTTTATCAGTGGGTCGTCTTAACGGTTTACATATGAGTTTTTCTCACAGGAGCGAGTTTCTAGCGGGCTGTTCACGGACTGTGTGTCACGTGGTCATATGATCCTGCTCCGTTCACAACATGGCGTCTGAGCGGCGCTGGAGCAGAGACCAGGCCAAGCTTCCAGCAGCAGCTTCATGATCACAAGAATACAGTTGACTCTTCTAAAGTATCTGTTCATTTCTCAACTCGGGACGTGTTTCGGTGATTGGGCGATGGTGATCTGTGATTGGCTGATGCCGGTGATGGTGATCTGTGATTGGCTGATGGCGGCGATGGTGAGCCGTGATTGGGCGATGGGGGCGATGGAGAGCGGTGATTGGGCGATGGGGGCGATGGTGAGCCGTGATTAGGCGATGGGGGCGATGGTGAGCCGTGATTGGGCGATGGGGGCGATGGAGAGCGGTGATTGGGCGATGGGGGCGATGGAGAGCGGTGATTGGGCGATGGTGATTTGTGATTGGCTGATGCCTGCGATGGTGAGCCGCGATGGGGGCGATGGTCAGCCGCGATGGGGGCGATGGTCAGCCGTGATTGGGCGATGGGGGCGATGGTGATTGGCTGATGGCAGCGATGGTGATCGGTGATTGGCTGATGGTGGTGTGTGTGTGTGTTTGCGTGTATGTGTGTGTTTGTGTGCAGATTTATTTTCCTGCAGCTGTGGGACTTTTTTCATTATTATTTGTGAAATGTCCATTTCGAACAAACCACATCAACACAAGTGTGTAGCAGTGTGTAATGTGGAGTATAACCTGCCTGAGGTGTTGTTCTCAGTGTGAGGTCTCCTGCGCGAGGTCGGGGTAGGAGAGAGCCTGACGAACACAAGCACGAAGCCGCACTGTCTCACACGTGAGGAAAAATGTTTCAGCTGTGAGATAATATCTCAGAATTGTGAGAGAAATCTGTGTGATGTTTTCTGCAGTCTTCTGCTCTTCATTCAGCTCCTGCGTGAAACTCGCCGTGGGGTTTAACGATCGGCTGCCGCAGCACAAGGCTGGTCCGGAGCGGTGTTACAGGTGTTACAGGTGAACGCGTGTGTGTGCTGATGGTCTAAAGCTGGTGCGTGTGTGTACAGTGTAACTCGTTTAAAGGGCGGAAGTGCTGCTGTGTTTACTGCTGATCTGACGTCACTCTCTGAACTCCTCGAGTAGGAATTCCGAGTTGTGGAGGTTGTTTTCGCGTTTCTTCTCGGAGGTTACGAGTTATGACCTTGAGCTGAATGCAGCGTTGGATATGGCGTGATGTTGCTTTCTGGAAAAGTGTTAAATGTTAGTTGGGGTTTCAGGACCTGTGTTTAACCCCAGCAGTGTGTGTGCTGAGCACGCTGAGGTGAGACGTGAGAGGTGAGAGGTGAGACGTGAGAGGTGAGACGTGTACCCAGTCCCGTGTTGTCGTGCGTGAGTACGGGAGCTCCTGCGGCGGGGAGCGCGGTGCTGCTGATGAAGATTATTTGAGTCTGTGTGGGATTTTTTGCTTTGATATGGTTAACTGTGAGGTGAGGTATACTCACTGACCAGTTTAATAGGAACACCTGCTTATTAAATGTTATTAAAAGCAAATAATCTGAAAATCATTATAATAAAATGCTGCTTAAAGGGCGCCATGTGGCCTGGCAGGAGGAATGTGAGTGCTTCCAGCTTTATCGTAGATTCTGATAGCGTCAAACCTCAAAGCTTACAGTAATAAAACTGATGATTAGATGGATAATGTTATTGACTGTAGCCGAAATAACCGTTTCTCAGTTCGGGAAAGACATCACTGCTTTGAAACACTGTTGGCTTGCTTACTGAGTAACGTTAAACAGAAAATAGAAAGTTTTATTGTTGTAATTTGTGAATGTTTCCAGCAGCCCTGCTTTTTTTTCGTTTTTTCTTTTTCTTTCAGTGCTTTCCAGAGTATAGTGGCAGGGTTAACAACAACAACATCATCATCATCATACATGTTCAGGTTTCAGATTTAACCCGGATATGAAAAGAGATATTTGAAGCCCTGTATTTATATATTTAAGCAGTTAAAACTGTTTGGTTTCTAGAATATAAAGAATAAGTGAATAAGTTCAGCTAGCACTAAAGATCAGAAGCTTGTGGTGACACCAGTTCTCTCTTAAATCATTTCATCACTCTGCCTTTTTGTTCCATGGTTCATTTGGTGTTCATTTGGTTGTAATGAAGAGAAGAAAAGCGGGTTTATGCAACGTAGCGCTTAACACAAGCTCACACACAGTTTATTGGGGTGTTGACTCCTCCACATTCCACTTTAATGGCTTGTGTCTGCGTTGCATTACGCACACACACGCGCACACACACACACTTGGGCCCGTCTCCGTCTCTTAAGTTGCCATCTTTGTGGTGACGCCACTTTGACGTGCTCCTTCTTATTTTTGCTGGCCTAATTTCTTTTCGAAGGCAGATCCAGCGTTGGCGCAGTGCGGCTTGGACTCCCCAGGCCTGCACGTGTGGCGTTTGAAACGTTAGAGTGTGCGTTTTGACTACGGCGTGTGTTTCAGTGCCGTGCGGCTGCTATAGTTCTTCCCGATCTGACTCACAGGGGTCTGTCTGTGAGGGACAGCTCTCTCAGCCCAGCGCAGTGGAACTGCTCACGTAGCTCAGTGGAAGTAAATCTATCAAATGAGATGATATTTTCACGTAAGAGCTGCCACGTCTTTCTGGGCCTCTAGGTGATTTCCAGACCTGCTCACTCAATGCTTTGAAGTCGATCAGCACGTAAGGTAGCTTTGCACCCTCACCTGTGGTTTCTCTCTGGACTGATGTTGATCTGGCAGAGAGCTGCGTGTGATTTGAGGAGGCCAGTGTCTCAGGAAAAGCCCAGAAATGAAAGTTGTGTTTAAAGAGCACGGGATTGGTTGCATTTTTCTGCCTGTGGAGACAGTGTTCTAATCCCACAGCTGGAGCCAGCACATGTGTCGTCAGCACGCCGTCTGTGGTGTGTGTGTGTGTGTGTGTGTGTGTGTGTGTGCGCGCGCGTGAGTGCGCGTGTGCGCGCTCGTCTGGAGCAAAATGAAAGTAAAGACGGAGACTCGAGACCTAACCACAACACAGAACTTCAGAATAGAGGCAGGCTATTGCCTTCTCCTGTTCTTACACATTCGCTCCCCTCCTTTCTCTCCTCTTTTCCACAGATTCTCTCTCTGCTTCATTTCCATTCTTTAGCCTTTCTGCTTGATTTTCATTTTTTGACTCTTTCTTTGCTTATCAACTTTGAAAAGAATGCACCTACATTGATTATTTTTGCATGCACGTGTAGATGGTTAAGAAACCCAGAGACAGACACACGTGAGCTGATTGCTCGGGGCCCAGATCACCATCTCCTGGCCCCCACTCCGGGTCTGACGAGGCCCGCTGCTGTTAGCCAGCATGTAAAAACACACAACCCCTCACACTCGGGATGGAGAGCAACACTTAGTACGCCATTCTACTGTGATGTCCCATCGCCATCAGCATGTTGATTAGGGCTCGATCCTGGCATCACTCCAATACCATCTCATTTACTCGTACTCGTGACCGACGCCCCGGTCCCAGGCAGCTCTGTGTGATGTAAAGCTAGTGTGTGTGAACAGATGAACAGATGACAGTTTCACAGTTAGTGACGGCGATCGAAGCCGAGCAGACTGCAAACCAGGAGGAGAAACTACAGCATCGTCCTGCAATACACGTCACCTGATAAACCGATAAAACCTCCCGACTTGTTGATGGCTAGCAGCAAGCGCAGACGCTGCGTGAGTGAAAATAACAGCTCTTACGCAGTGTGTTGTTCTTGACATACAGCCGCTGTCAGTCAGTGAGGGATTCCGACGCAGTGAAAGCTCTTCTCACAGCTGTGCAGAAACGCTTTCCCACAGTGACACGAAACCCACTGCAGCCCTGCGCGCTTCATTCCAAGTCTACTCGCTAACGAGGCTGTGTTCAGTGACCAACCTGATTAACGCTAACGGCCACTTCTCACTCAGATACGCTGCGTAATGACCTCACTCCTAGCTCTGCACTTATTCCATCAAACATTTAATATCGCTCTCAAAACAAAACTGCTGCAGGAAATATAAAATTCACCTTCAATACGCTTTGGCTCTTTCTCCTGCCAGAGCTCCAAAAACTCATACGAAGTCGGAAAAAAAATTATACCGACGCATCCCTAGTTTTATTACCTGAATATAAAAAGCTGTACTGAAATACCTAGTATAAACAGTATAAGAAGCTCCATTCATAACCAGAATATGAATATATAAAAACTATAAATAGCTGTTCTCAGTTAGAATGTAATTGAATGCAAGGGATCCCTGATGCATAGGGAGACAAGAACCTAAAGTACTTAAAGAACTCGCAGAGGGAGAAAAAGCTAGTTAAGTTAGTACTTTTAGATCTGATTTAAAAATGAAGCACAGCCAAGACAGGAGATTATATGTGGAGCATGTTTATTGCTCACCAAACCCTTTTGGCTGTCGGCTGCACGACTACAGTAAATGCTGCTGTTTTGAGCGTGTCTGGAGAGGAGACACGCTGTTTGTTCATCTAGCCTAGTATAATCTGATCTAGGCAGGGCAATGCCGTTTAAAATTAGATGCTCAGAATGAGCGTACAGCAGCGAGAAGTAGAAGTTAAGTCTGACCTGAGCTGGGTTCACCCTGGCTGACCTCCACCTGCCCTCCAGCGGAGACGCCCTGGCCGAGCTAACGCTGGTGCAGTGTTCTCCGCATTGCTTACAGTTCCTCTACAAGATATTTATTGCTGAGAGAGTAACTCTTTACAAGTTCTTCTTAGTTCACTGACAGTCCTTTGCATATGAACGCCATAAGACTGACCGTATCTCTTCCGTGAAGAAACCTGAGATCCTCCACTTGGGAAAAACACTTGTTTTCGGTTTTAAGTTGCCGCCCCAAGGTTTCTGAATCTCGACGATGTGCTTCTGTGTTGTATCGAGCAGTGAAGGGGAAGAGGAAGGAGGGTCCCTGACCTGAGGTTGCAGATGCGTCAGGATGAAAGCCGGATAAGATCAGGGTCAGGAGATATGAAGGAGATGCTGCGCTCTCTCAGCTCATCTCTTTTGCGCAGCAGCCGGATTGATGACGATGCCACGCATGAACAAAGACTTCAGCATTACTACAGCAAAATCTGATGTCTGGCTCAGGGTTCTTCATTTCCCAAAAGTTGCTTTGATCCTTATGTTTCATGCGTAAATGCATTCTGAACTGTAATGACCCCAGGAGTATACTGTCCTAACCACTAGCCCTGTATGAAGCGAGCCTCTGGATGTCCTTGAAGCGAATGTGCAGCAGTGTGTATGACTTGCTTTCAGTTGTTGGTGGTGTGTGAATGAGGTAAACGAGACCCTACTTGTGTATGTATGTCAAAAGGACAACGTTAACGTGGCTGTCCTGTCAGTGAGCATGCTGTAGACCTGCACGGGCCTGTTGGTGGAGTCGCTTGGCTGCTCCTCATGCTTAGCAGTCTTCACATAGCAGGAAAATTGGCCCAGAAACGCGCCCTGCCTGACCATCTATGGCTGATTTAATCACAGCCCTAAAAGGAACTCCCCTGTGATGCGTCTGGTTTCTGTCTGGGCAGAGTTGACTGTTGCACTGTGGCGTCCCGGACATCTGGAGCACGGTCTTCACCGCCTTTTGCCGGGAACAGGCATTTCGGTCTTGCCTCTGTTGACACAAAGATGTGAAAATAACAGCTCCTAGATGTTGAGCTTGCAGAGACTGAATCTGCGTCTGCTGAAGTCTTACACGGAAAACACTTGCTCTGTTTTAGACACTGGGTCAGTAATTGTCTCACGGTGTGTCCTACCAGGATGTGCTGCATACGGGAAGAACTGGTGCAACATGGCCTCAAGTGTCTCATACAGGGTTACATTTTTCTAAACAGCTTTTTGCCAGTGTTTGATCTTAAGCACATTAGATCAAGCAACACATGGTTGGTGTTATGACTAGCACATAGCCTTCGTTTCTGGCAAACACCATCAACTAATTCTTGTTCCTGTCAGCCCTGTGTAGTCTACCCCTGTGAAAACATGAAGGAGTCCACATGCCAGTCTTTTTCGCTCTGTAATATTCAGTCCTCAGAGCTCAGCAGATGATCTGGCTTTTTTTCCCCTGAGAATCAGATGGCTTCTGTGAGCATGGACTAACATTTAATCAGAAATGTCAGGCTCAGTGCATCGTAATCTTTTAAAACTTTCTGCCTGCTCCACAGCTAACCCGAAAAGTTTCTGCAACATCATAATGCATCGGTAAAATTAGTAGAAACATCAGGTATGCTTGTGCTCTGTCTTCACAGCGCTGCTACTTCTCGCTTCCAGCTAGTTTCCAGAGTGACGCAGCTCAACAGAAGCAGCGGGATTTAATAAACCATTAAGACATTAGAGCTTTACTCTCCTCCCATTTAACTTCCCGCTGTCGTGCGGTGGTGAGCGGCCCGTTCAGGGTCACTGGTTTTGTCGGTGAAGCTTTGCAGGATATAACGTTGTGAGTTTTTATCATCTGAGAACATTCTCCTGGTTTCTCAGTGTGCGCAGTATAGTATAGTTTGCGTAGCAGGCTTGTGAGATGGTGTGTAATAACCCAGGTATCGCCTGTGCCTCCTGAGGGGGGAGTGAAGGGGGCGTGGCCAGACACATACACAACGCGTGCCGTACACGTTATGTTGTTCCGGCAGAAAAGATACCGCGCGCTGGTTCTGAGTCGGCTGTGGCTGCAGTCACCAGCTTTAGTGTTCGTTCTGTTTTTTGGGTTAGTTAAGCGTTAACCAGGTCAGGAATCCTGCAGACCTGAAGTCCTAAAACGTAAAGAAAAGAATGTGAACTACACGTGCAGGTGCTCTGTGGTGAGCATCAGAAGAAATGCTTACTGAACTGTTGTATAGCGAAGTCGCACCGATACACAACACGCTTTCATTTTCTTAACTTAAACCCCTGATGTTTTAAGAGTGAAGGGATTCAGGGCTTTATCGGTTCAGTCACGAGAAGCTGAGCCGAGCAGAGAAAGATGTTTAGCTGCTCTGCTCAAGTCAGACAGCGGCTTGTTAAAGATCGTACCGGATACAAATCAGGCTAAAAGGAAACACACGACAAAATCCAGCGCTTCATTTACTTTGTTGGTCTTAAAGCTGCAGCCACCATGTTTTTAAATCATCTGATTTATGGCTCATGTGGAAGTTGGAATCTGTCGGCGATTCCTGATATTAAACACCCCAAGCCTATTGACTAGCGTAGTGCAGCCACCATGATCATTCTCAATGTAAGGTAGAACTGCTCATAACACACACACACACACACACACACACACACACACACACACACACACACACACACACACACTCTAAATCTGTGTGCACTGAAGGTGCAGGGTCTGTGTAGATTAGGCTTGTGTGATATTGAGTTTCCCTGCTCGCCGTACGCTGCCCTGATCTTTAGGTCAAAGGCTTTGTACTTTTCCCTTTCAGCTGAAGCTGCATACTGGAGCGTTAATCAGGTTAGTCTCGATCAGGGCTTCCCAAACCTGCGGCTGCTCCATTTACGGATGGGGTCACGAGAGAAAATCACAATCTCCTGTTTTGTTTCTGTTTTTTTTTTTTTTTTTTTAAAGAATAATATTAGAAACATCGAAGATGAATTGAGTGCTAATATTTTAAAACGTTAGAGGCTCACATTCAGACAAGCCGTGTTTAAATCAATAGCGTACGTCAGCCGCTTCACTTTCCTAACATGCTTTACTAAATATGCACAGATTGCCCCGTCTGTCTCCGCCCTCTATACAGATTAGTGTTGTGTCTCGAATCGCAGACTTGCGTACTATTGTAAACGTCTATCGTAAAGGTGCGGCTCATGACAGCAGTCACGATGACAGCGGAAAGCTTTAAATGAAAGCTCATCACTGTGCGTAAAATCACTGAACATTTTACAGTTTGACCTGAAAGCTTGGCGGACGGATGTTTTGTCTCTAGAGAATGTCGCATTTAAATCTTCCAGATGTACAAAAGGTACGCAGGTGAGCGCGCGAATAACGTCGCGTTACTGCTGCTTCTGCTCCACGCATCCAGTTTACCCAGACTCCTCTGCTTTGCGTCGGGACGCGTCACACCACACCTTCGGTTTTGAGTCCTCTATGTTGCACACGTATGTGTTACTAACATAATAAAACGTTCAAATCTTTCACTAAATTATACATCTGCAATTTCAAAGTACTGTAGAGTGGTCGAGGCTTACAGAAAATTCCTAATGTATTCCCCGCTNCACACACACACACACACACAGAGTTATGTGGCGGTGTAACATACGGATATTTTGAGGCCTGAAGCTTGGCATCTGCAGCTGACTTCCTCTCTCTTTGATGTTCTCCGCCTAACCTCCACACATCTCCTGCTTCGCTTGCTCTCAGCCTTTCTCACTGTCTCGCTCTGCCATTCAAGCACAGAAGTGTGTTGTCTCTGTCTTCTCTCATAAAATAGTCATCAAGAAAAATGCTTTTGTCAGACTTGGAGCTTCAGGAGTCTTGAATCATAGGAATCATGTTTTTGGTTGTAATTGAGATCAGGATTCTGTTCGGAGCCACGTGTATATTTATGAAGCTGTTGCGTTACTGTAGCAGGCTGTTAGCTCACGTGTCTGCCTTTGGATTACTGATTAACGGCACATTTGTACCGCAGCAGTTGAAATCCTGAGCAAAAAAAAAAATATATTTTTTTTTAGAAAAACATTAATCAAGAGCACAGTGCGTCCTCCCAAAGTTAAAACCAAACATCAATATTAACTGTTAATTTTTATGTTTCTTCTTCTGCCAATAGACGTTTAGAAGATTTTTTTGTGGGAGAGAATCAGTCCACACACACACACACACACACACACACACACACACACACACACACACAGACAGTGTGTAATGCGTCGCCAGCAGGTTTTGAGCAGTGACTCATGTGCTATAACGTCAGTGCTCACTGGTTACAGTGAACAAGGCGGAATAGTGGAATACTGGTTTATGTCCTTAAGTATTAATACTAACTAAATACTAACCAGTACTAACTAACACTAGTACAGAACTCTTTAGTCTTAATTAAATATCAGGTCACGAGCTGTCTGACCTTTATCTGATAATCTCACCGTATGAGGTTATTATTAAGTGTTGACTGCAGCCAAATGAGACACTGAAACTGGCGCAAGGTGACGGTGTTCTGTACTTTCACTGGTTCTGCTCTTACCTGTGTTTCGCGCCCTGATTTATTCCGTTCTGCCTGCCGTGTGAGCGCGAGGCGAATCGCGTCTGGGATCGACTCTGTCTGGGATCGACTCTGTCTGGGATCGACTCTGTCTGGGATCGAGGTTGATGTGAACCGAAAGCAGGATGGATGTTAAAAAGATGTTAAGAAAATTGAATAATGTAGTGTTTATGAACGAACGGGTATTTTAAGTAGCTGCTCGCTGCCCAGCGCACACACAGCGCACACGCTTCATGACACGTGCTGTGTTACGAAGAGAGAAAACCTTTGTCTCGTAGACTAATCACTCATTCAGAATCATGTTCGGTCACTTTCAACCCATCGAGCTGTCAGCCAAAGCACTGACCGTTTGGTCAAAGTATCACAAGCTAATGTTTACTGACCGAGTAGGACAGATGTGTGACACAGCTGGAGCACCTGATCAGGAAGGACAGCTCATCGTAATATACAGCTCCATGCTTCATAACGGCCCAAATCATCAACAATGAAATCCACTACAGCTGTTTTGTCGCTTACTCGATTACAGCGAAGGGATTAACGAGATCCTCTAACTGACTCTTACTGATGGAGAAGCCCAGACGGTGTGTGTGAAGACGAAGTCATGTTTTGAGGAAGTGAAATGTTCCAGCATTGAAGAGCTTTAAGTTGGTGAAACACGTCACTTCACCGCGATCCCGTACAAACTCGTCCCGCTTCGCAACAAACAGCCGTTTTACCTCAGTGACGTGAAGGTCGTAAAAGGTGAATGGTGTACAGGAAGACACACAGCAGCAAGCTCCCCAATAAACCATGTTTACTGTAGCACGCTCGGTGGGAAGGGCTGTCTGCCCTGTTCCTCATACATGAGCTCTCAGACACTCGTGATTCGCTATGTTGCTGTGATTGACAGGAGAGAGCGAGTATGCCCCTCCCACACTGAGACTCCTGGGCGTGGATGGCAGCGACTTCGTCAGGATTTGAACCCGTGATCTCCAGGCCAGCGCTTTTCTGTTGCGCCACTCGGGAGCCTGAATCTCACTCGCGTTTGTACATTTGTATCATGTAAGGATTGTGTCAGGGTGTTTATGTTAGGAGAGGGGTGTGTGTGTGTGTGTGTGTGTGTGTGTGTGTGTGTGTGTGTGTGTGTGTGTGTGTGTGTGTGTGTGTGTGTTTTCAGGCGGTCTCTCAAGTCTGTACCCTTTGGTGACTGTAAGTATCTGAGAAGCAGCAGTCCCAGCAGAGAGCACAGACCTCAGGGGCCGTACCTGTTATTGCACTTCAGCCGTGTGTGTGTGTGTGTGTGTGTGTGTGTGTTCCTCAGTGCGGTGTGTCGAGGTGCGCTGCATTGTTTCAGAATGTTGACTTGTACAGACAATCCTCAAAGCCCTCACGAGAGACGTGAACGTTATTTACAGTGTCTTCCAGAATTATTGGCACCCTTTCATAAAAATAATTGTATAAATTAACATTACGCACAATTTATTAGCATTTTCCAATCGAGATATCGATTTTTATAAATGTAGTAGTTAACTGTGTTTTATATTTAGGTGTGTAATGTTAGAGAAGTCGAATAGATTTTATTTCACGTGAATGAAGTCGGTGATGAGGAGTGTAGAGCATGTGAGATGGGGAAGAGGGCGTGGCTTCCCGGCGCCGTCAGTGTGTTGATTGGTGATCTGTTTTATTAGGGAGATAAAGACCGCTCTTCTGTGAGGAGTCGCGTTAGCATCCCCTGCTGTTCCCCCGCTGTTCCCCAGGTTGTCAGGTCTGGTAATATCAAGCAGGGTGATAAAATCGTTATATCTCACAAGCGTAGTAGGTTTATCTTTAACAAAAAACTCTTTCTCATTAGAATAGTAAAATCATACACCAAAATTATTGGCAACCATAGAGTATTTTAATGAATGCAAACAAATGATCATTTTTGAAGAACATATGTTATTTCTAAGTTGCTCCCAGTCACCAGGAACTGCACTGCCTTTAGCCACGCCCTGTTTCCCTGAGGTATAAATATGCGGTTGCTCACATGACCCTACACACAGGTCCTTGAAGTGGTTAAAGCCCTGAAATGAAAAGCGAGTGTGAATTCTTGTTTTACGCACTTTAATGACGACGCGATCTATTTGTCTGTTCTAATAACCGCTTTTAAGCCGACTGAAATCTGAAACAGTTACATAGCAACTCATAAATGATCATAAATGGCCACGGTCAGCCCGACACCAGCCCCGTGACTGCACCGCTTTCCTCCACGCAGCATTTTGCGGCCGCTGTGCAGTGACTCAGACCTCCTAAGACGAAAATGTAGAAATTCATTCTCCTTTTTTTTGTACTTTTTCAGTAGTAGCATTTTCGCGCCGTCACCGTGGTCTCATATCGCATTTCTGCCAGCTGGAAGACGACGTGCTGTTTAACACGAAAATCTTGAGAACTGATGCTGAGCCCTGAAACACAGGCCAGATTCAAACTCGAGACCTGTGGGCAAATACGTCCTGCACGACCCGTAACACAAGACCGGTAAAAAAGTGTTCGTGCTTAGCGTGATTCAGTGATTAACCCCCAATCCCAGAATGCATCACCCAGTGTAGAGACAGTGTCCCATGTGAGTTCTCCTTCAATCTCTTTCTTAGCGGTGTGTGTGTGTGTGTGTGTGTGTGTGTGTGTCGGTGTGTCGGTGTGTGTGTGTGTGTGTGATCATCGTGCATGCAGTTGAACAGTTTGTGTTAGTCCTAGAAACATCCTGTTCTAATTTCAGAGCTGTTTATTGGTGTTAGTTGATAGAAAGTTAGCAGCTTTAGTTTACGTTCCTTCAAACACTCACAAATCTTTAAGATTTTAGGTGTTTTGTAGGGGGGCAGTCGCGTGGCCTAATGTTTCGAGAGTCGGACTTGTAACCCGAAGGTGAACCTGAAGGTGGTGGGTTGGAGTCTCGGGTCCGGCAGGGATTGTAGGT
>JAKKZN010000029.1:11927017-11937017 GCA_033441825.1 Pangasius elongatus
GTGTGTGTGTGTGTGTGTGTGTGTGTGTGTGTGTGTGTGTGTGTGTGTGTGTGTGTGTGTGTGTGTGTGTTTGGTTTCTGCACAGAGAAAAACTGTTTCAAATAGTGTGTATGATCAAGACATGTTTTCTTCAGAGCATGACAAGCAAGTATGGGCATGTCAGGGTGTGTAAACATTTTGAAGTTATGGGGCCATTTGGCAGACAAAACTGCATGTTTTATTATAAATAAATAAAAGCGCTAAAATATTTCCTTTTGGTTACTGAGGTTAGTTTGAGGTTTAGGCGTAGCAGAGAATTAATTAGCTGCATTAATAACTGTCAGTGGATGGTTCTCACAAGGATAGTAATACATCCTTGTGTGTGTGTGTGTGTGTGTGTGTGTGTGTGTGTGTGTGTGTGTGTGTGCGCACTGAATTACCGTGACTGCATACACGTGGCTCTTTCATACGGTCTGGCTTTTTGCGGCGTCCCCTCCCTGTCCACTCGGACAATAGCCCCGTGCCCCATCCACTGCTCTTTACACGTAATGAACAGCAGCCCTCGTGTCCTCCTAGCCCCCACACCCTGCTTATTCCCCGCTATCCCCCACCTCTCTATCACCACAACCCTGAACCACAACCGCTGTTGTCCACTGTTCACCTCATCCATAGTAGACAGTATTGATTTTCAGCAAGCAAAATAAAAAAGGCCATGAATTTTAATGCTTTCTGTCTTTCCTCCAAAACACCTCCCTCTTCACACAAGTTCTCTTCCTGACCCAGCCCTCTGTTCGCACTAGCCCTGTCTCCTCCCTCGTTCTTTCCTGGGGGTAGGATAAAGGAAGGGGGGATGGGGCCAGGAAAGAGGGTGACGATGAGGAGGCAGGGGTTTGGAGTGGTGATGAGTCATTTCTCATTTCCACCCACACCCTTTTCTGTTAATTAGGCTTCTCGCTGGCTGACAGAGAGAATACAGTGCCAGTCTATTTGTTAAAAGATTTAACCCATTTCTTTCCCACTTCACATTTTTTCCCTCACCCTTTCCCACCTTTTATCAGCCATTTATGTATTCAAGTGCACCTGTCAAGTAGGTAAGGATGAATGTACATGCTTCTTTATTTATGTCAGGAATGTGAATGGCCATGCTCAGCCTGTGGAATATGCAGTGGAAATTATGCAAGCAACACAGATGGATTGTGCCACCTTAGAGCGCTGCATTACCTTGATAAGTGTTTTAATAATTCTAAACATGAAAAATGAAAGAGCCAATGCATCATCGCGGCTCGCCTCGGCAGAGAAACACCGACACGGCACGTCTAAACGAACTTTAATATTTAAGAAACCGGCATTTGCATTTGTTCGGGAAATTTGTTCGGATTTAAGGTGAACACTACAGTTTAGTGGCAGGTAAAGGAATACGAGGTTTGAGGTCCTAAAAGCACATTTTATGTGTTATTATCTGTGTGGTGCTTTTCAAGGCCATCTGATATAAAAGCAGAGGCATGGAGAGGGAGAAATGGGCAAAATTGTGGGGAAAAAAAGAGGGCTTTTAGGACAGAAAGCACTGTGTGTGTGTGTGTGTGTGTGTGTGTGTGTGTGTGTGTGTGTGTGTGTGTGTGTGTGTGTGTGTGTGTGTGTAAATGTTTTTATATATTGGTGGGGACCAGATATCTCATTTTTTTTTTTTTTTCCAAAAACTGCACTTTTTATTTAAAAAGGAAATGAGGCTCCCGAGCAGTGCAACAGGAAATATTCGCCCCGTCGTCAGAGCGTATACTTTCTCTCCTCCGTCAATCACAGTGACACCAGCCAATCGTGGGGGTCTGTGGGCTCATGTATGTGGAAGAGGGCAGAAAGTGCCTTCTTATAGGGTTATGTTTAGATTTAAAGCCATAGCATTAATTAGCAGCAATAATAATTATGTCAGTGTAAGCATAGTAACGTGTGTGTGTGTGTGTGTGTGTGTGTGTGTGTGTGTGTGTGTGTGTGTGTGTGTGTGTGCATATATATATATATATTCCTAAAAAATTCAGACAAAATAAAAATGACATCTACAGACATGTTCTTTAAGACCACGTGGAAAACAGCAGTTACACAACTGCAGTCGTGACAGATTTCCTAGGTTTGGAAATACATTGTTCCTTTTACTATTCGTTTAACCTAAACTAACATGCAATGCACATATACACATATTCTATCCCAATAAAGCCACTATTTTATGCTTCCTTGTGTGACTGTCTGTTCTATTTATTTATATTTTTCCAGCACTCATTCTCCACCATCTCTAACTCCAACCTCAAGGTCACGCCAATAATCATTCAATTATGTGGTCTGAAGAACAGGCAGATGCATCCTCTATTTGTGGCAACAAAAAAGCAACAACCTCAATCATCTCTCAGCTCCCTGAAAGACTTTTCTTTACTTTCCACGCTGAAAATCCTTGAGGATTGTGTTTGTCTTCCTGTTTTTTTTTGTCTTTCATGGACTTGTTCTCTGTTCATCCTCCCTCACAGTGGACAGGTAAAGACACAAATGAACCTCTGCATGCCACTAAGTGTTTGTGAGCACGTTTAACTTGCACTACACTGTTTATTCAAAAGCCACAATAGATATCTAAATATTTAAGGAGTACTTAAGAAAAACTGAATGTTTTGGCATTTTTGCCATTTTTTCCAGTTATGAAATGAACGTGTACAAGATGCTTTAGAGGTTTCAGTGGTGTGTTAAATCTGGCCTGGGATTAGTTTATATTTTGATCAATTTATAAACATTAATATCTGAGAAACAGATTCCAGAACAAACTCATTTTCAAGCACCTGAACGTGTGCAAGCGGCTACATTTACCACGAACTGTTCTTTTTAATATGAAGGTTTTTCTTCTCTGCTTTGCCGTTGCTGGAGCAGCTTGGCTCGGGACTTGAACTTGAGACGGAGCTGGGCAGGTGAAAAGAGGAGAAGGGGGTGAAGGGCACGTGCATATGAATAGAGGGATCACTCGAAAGGGGAGGGGAAGAGGAGAGGCAAAGGTTAGGGGTCAACCTGTCAACCCCCACCAGCCAACCATGCAGACAAAAGGAGGCAAGACGCGCGTGGCCGAATGGGTAACTGCTAAACATACTCCAATTGAAAAGTGCCTCTTTAACACACAGCACACACACACACACAACACACACACACACAAACACGCCAAATGCACTGTAATTTAACATGGACACACTTTACACACTGTTTAATCCACAAGTGCTAATACCGCTATTGTTTCATTTACCTTTAGCTTTGTGGAAAATCAGATCATAGTGACAATATTATTTATTAGGTCTGTGTGTCTCTGTGAGCCTATTTGTGTGTGTGTGTGTGTGTGTGTGTGTGTGTGTGTGTGTGTGTGTGTGTGTGTGTGTGTGTGTGTGTGTGTGTAATAGCTCCCTCATATACTTAACACATACAGTCCACTTTCTGTTAATAATCTGAGGGATTAGCTGGTCAGCCTGTCAGGTAAAACTACAGCCATGTCCAACTGATGTCCCCATCTGAGGTAACAGATACAGCTGACCTCTCTGCATATTCACCATATTCACCATATTCACTCTGCATATTCACCATATTCACCATATTCATTCTGCATATTCACCATATTCACCATATTCACTCTGCATATTCACTATATTCACCATATTCACTCTGCATATTCACCATATTCACCATATTCACTCTGCATATTCACTATATTCACTATATTCACTCTGCATATTCACCATATTCACCATATTCACCATATTCACTCTGCATATTCACCATATTCACTCTGCATATTCACCATATTCACCATATTCACCATATTCACTCTGCATAAGTACCAGGCCAAGGAAGAAGAAGAAGAAGAAGAAGAAGAAGAAGAAGAAGAAGAAGAAGAGAGCAGTGGATAGGGGGATGTTGATTGGCCTAGTTATGCTTCACACACTCTACCACACACAGAATAAAGAAAATTTACACAATATTATATACACACACTCACACAGTCCCCCTTTACTGTTATTTCACTAAACATTTTTGCATTTAAAGTTAGTGTTTTGACAACCGGTGACTGGTCTAAGGTGAGAAGTACATCGTTAACACATACAAATTACTCACATTTTCACTAGAGGAGCATGTGAATGTGTGGAGTGTGTGTGTGTGTCTGTGTGTGTGTGAGTGTGTGTGTTTGAGGAAGGTTGAGGATGAGGTTACTTTGATGAGATTGAAGTGCAAAAGGCACTCAGATTTATTAAAAGCTGGTCCGTGTGCGTCTCTCCATCTTACACACTCCATCTCTCGACATTGTTGCCACGACGCTCCCATTTTCGGCGCTTATGCATTGTGGGGTGGATATTAAATTTCCCCCTCAGATGCTGACTGTAACCCCACGACTCTGAATGATGGCCAATGGGAAGAGCAGTGTGTCCCTGAGGTCCTCCTGACCAGACACACACACACACACACACACACACACATATATATATATATATACACATGCTCATTACCATAACTCATTGGCTAAAAGAAACTGGCTGCATAAATCTTGACCAAAACGGTAGTGATTCAGCAAAGGGCCAGATATGAAATGGAGGAGCAGAATTCGGTCAGTCAGTATTATTTCTGCATCATCTACACTCATATGAAACACACACACACACACACACACACACACACACACACACACACACACACACACACACACACACACACACACACAGTGGATCATGCACTAATTGTAAATTTCCCTGCCTTTGGATGATTAAACATCATCTATACCAGTGTGCTTATTGTTTTTAGACTCATCTGTTTCTTCCGTCTTTTCTTTATCTTCTCCCTCCATATTTTATATCTCACTTTTGAGGCCTGTAAGCAACCCAACCACACGTTCCTCTCTGCTGCTGAATGAAATGTGTTTTTGCCTCTGCTAATAAAGAAATAAGCAATGTCTGAAGGCTGGCATTCTATCTTTCTCAAGGCATGTTCTCTGGAAAAAAGAGGACAGTTTGCTAAAGAGAACGTGTGATTGCGTACATGGCGTGAATTGGTCATGCGCTGAGTGACTGTGCCTGTGTCCTAGTTTTATCAGTACAGTGTGAAATCTAATTCTTCAGCTCAATTAACAGACCGAAAGGGCCTGACCCTGTAGAGGAAGCTAATCACTTACAAACCATGTAGCTCTTCACACAAAGAAAAAATAGAATGAAATTGAGTGGATCTAGAGAAGGTTATGGTTAAAGACATATGGAGATAAGAACAAGAAAAACACAAGCAAAGGCTATGATGGTGGATATGAGATCGAGAGAACAACGTAAGAAAGAAAAGTGCAGCAGTCGTTTGACCAGTGATCATTAACGAATATAGAGTGTGACATCAGGTTCATACATCTGAAAATAGACAAGCACAGAGAGAGAGAGAGAGGGACAGAGAGACAGAGAGAGATAGAGTGTGTGTGTGTGTGTGTGTGTGTGTGTGTGTGAGAGAGAGAGAGAGAGAGAGAGAGATTTTCAGCAGTATGAAAGATGAGGATCCATTCCTGATATCCAGCCAGATGAAATGTGTGTTAAAGAAGAACAAAATCGGAAAACACACTGTGCTCTCAGTTATTATTACTCATATGTCCTCTCCCACACACACACACACACACACACACACACACACACACACACACACACACACACTGTTTACCCTGTCAGATATAAGAGTATCAGGGACCAAATGAGGTCCATTTTGTTGCTGATGGTCATGGTGCTAGTGAGGTCAGGCTTCTGTGGGAGTGAATGTGTTTACCTGCATGTTTTTATTGCCATATGCTTAATGGCCTATGAATGTCTCCATGGATACGCAAGAGTGAGAGAGGGAAGGAGGGATAGAGATGGGTCAGATCAGTACTGCCAGGTGCTCGGCGGGGAGGCCTCACACGTGTGAATGTGGACGCATGAGTGAGAGAAGCATGGTGGATAACGGCAAGGTGCATGGTTAAACTGCAGAAAGAAAGAAAGAAAGAAAGACATATGTGTAATATAATTAAGATGGACATAAAAAATTGATATGGAAGTGCCTGTGTGTGTGTGCGACTGAGGCGGAGAGGCGGAGTGGAGGTGTTGGAAAGGGGATGGAAGAAGTAGCTTAATGCAATAAAGCATGTTGTATTGACATCTCTGTTGTGTCTATTGATTCCCCATTATGTCTCTAACAAACCCTGGTGGACATTTTGTCATTCACAATCACGTTAGCACTGTGACTTACCAACACTCCTGCACAAATCCGATCTATACACACACACACACACACACACTCTCTCTCTCTCTCTCTCTCGCTCTCTCTGAAACAGCTAAGCATGCACAAGCCTGCATGTGTTCTTTAATCAATACCAGTTGGAGGTTAAATACACCTCATGCAGCATCCACCTGAAAATTTGCATCAATATGAACTCAGCACACACACACACACACATACACACACACACAAACCTCTTAATGTACTGAGCACAAAGTGTGCTTTTCACCCCCCTACCCACTCACATTGTTAAAGCCAGAGAGGGTGATAGTGTGTGTGTGGGAAAGCAGAATACATGGTTCAGAGCAGAAGGTCAAAACCTGGCGCAAAGGGTCATAACCAAAGTTCAGTCTGCATCAAATGCTTCCGTCATGGCTCAGCACGATTACGGAGTCGATTTGAAGATTGGTCTTACATCGTGCATACATCCCGAGTGAGAATCACGGCTCTTATGTTGCTAGTTTTATGACGATCACACACAGAGCAATGCAGTGTGTCACACGGAGGACCTCGGCCTGTTAATGAAATAAATTCCATGTCTAGGCATCAGTCTCTCCACAACAAAATCCAGTTCATACATAAAATTTAACAATACTAGGACATCAAAACAACTGCAGTGAGCGTGAGCACCATTCAGCGAAGACAAAAAAACACATCTCATGTAGGAACTTTTAGCTCTCAGTCTGCCACTTAGATTTTACAGCAAGCACGTATTATATAATCACGCAGGCTACTTTCAAAAAGTAAAGCTGAAGACGAAATAACAAGAAAATACATCAATTATTTGGACTGTAAATGACAAATGAGCCGATGTGACGTGTGAATTAATAATATAATGAAATAATGTGACGATCTCAGACATCAGATCCAGCAGCTACAGGCCCAGCTGGCAGTGAGGACAAGCAGCGCACCAGCTTCCTGTCTGCTCAAGAGGAAATTATTTGAAAACTCATCTTGCGCCAAACCCAGCAGGTATGGAACATATAAACACTCACACACACACTCACACACACACACACACATGTTGAACATCAACATATCTCTATGCCTAAGTTTCAGAAGAATCCATAGGGATTAGTTTTTCCTTTTGATTATTTATGCCCTCTGATTAGCAGACTTTACCCCTGAGTGCAAAGGGAAGGAAGTTCAGCCAGCCGCTCTGCACCTCCAGACCGAACCCTACCACACTGATCCACACCCGCGCACCACGCCGCTCTCCACCGGCCCGTAATTAAGCCAATCCTGTGTTACCGCAGAGAGAAAACACATCACCATGTGGCCCGTCCTGCCATCTGTTTCTGAAGATGCCTCCACATCTGCATCCTGGCAAATTAGTCTGTTAATATCAGTAAGTGTGTTTCTTGTGGAGTGACATTCAGATGTGCCCTTTCTGAGCCCGGTAGTGGGCGTGGCCACTGAGTGACGAAAGCAGCGTTCACGGGGAAACTTAAATCAGGCTTTTTAAAGGTTTCATTAATGAAACTCAAAATGGTGTCTGAGAAAAATTGCCACTTCCCTGGAGACCAGCCTCCAGTCAGTCGCCTACACATCTGGCTACAGTTTACCATGAGGACGATGCAGACCCACAGGATGAAGGGAAAGAAAGTGAAGGAAAACAGAAAACTGGTGAAGTGATAGACACGTCCTTCTCTCCGACGAGCTCCTGAAGGGACGTTCGCAAAACAAAATAAACATAAACATAAATACTAAACAAAATCTCGTGAAAATGTAAAATTATTATGTTAAATAATTGTGCACGAGCTAATGTTCAGTTTTCGCGAGACTGTGTTTTGTGAAAGGACATGGAGTAAATTTATCGCGTTGCTTTTCGGTGAAGACGGAAAATGACTGCATGCGCGTGATATCATTTACTTTTTCACTAAATTTGTTTTGCTTTTGTTTTCTTTCTTTCTTTCGCAAAGGTTCCTGCAGGGACTCCGCGGGATTCCTCCCTGCGACGTCTCGCGCGCTCCCGCGGTGCCCTTATTGATCTCGGCGGGTCGATAAATTAGCATGAATATTCCCGACCGGGGAAGCGCGCGCAGCCGAGAGTCAGAGCGGCGGGAAGATGAGAGCGGAGACAGCGGACAGAGGGAAGGAATGAGTGATGGAGGAGAGCCCGGTGTCCGGCCTAACCTCGGAGCTAAGAGTCGGGCGCGTGCGGAATGAGCGGAGCGCTGAGTGAGGGCCGCTAATGATAACAGACGCGTTAGTTTCCTGTGTGTGTGTGTGTGTGTGTGTGTGTGTGTGTGTGTGTGTGTGTGTGTGTGTGTGTGTGTGTGGAATTTTACATACACAACAGCNTATTGATAAAAGACGCGTGAGTTGCCTCTGTGTGTGTGTGTGTGTGTGTGTGTGTGTGTGTGTGTGTGTGTGTGTGTGTGCGTGTGTGTGAAGGGCTTTACCGTGTGTGTGTGTGTGTGTGAGTGTGTGTGTGAGTGTGTGTGTGTGAAGGGCTTTACCGTGTGTGTGTGTGAGTGTGTGTGTGAAGGGCTTTACCGTGTGTGTGTGTGTGTGTGTGTGTAGGGCTTTACCGTGTGTGTGTGTGTGTGTGTGTGTGTGTGTGTGTGTGTGTGTGTGTGTGTGTGTGTGTGTAGGGCGTTAAAGTGTGTGGAGCGCAGGGGCCGCGGGGCTTTGAGGCGCCAGAGGTCGGGAGCNGTGTGTGTGTGTGTGTGTGTGTGTGTGTGTGTGTGTGTGTGTGTGTGTGTGTGTGTGTGTGTGTGTGTGTAGGGCTTTACCGTGTGTGGAGCGCAGGGGCAGCGGGGCTTTGAGGCGCCAGAGGTCGGGAGCAGCTCTCTGCAGCACTAGCGGCACCGGCAGGGGAACGAACATGATCCGCCGCTGCGCGTGGCTTTACAGCGTCCTGCCTTCGGTCCTTCCTCCTCTTCCTGCTCCTCTTCTTCTTTGGTTGCTCTTATCGGCGTTACTTTTTTGGTACATTGACGAGTTTTGTGCGCGAGCGCCGGGTTTGTTACGCCTTCTTACTTTTTGGTATTGTGCCTTTGTGTCATCGGTTGATCGGTGCGCTCGCGCTGGGGCTTTGGTTCGGTGTGTGGGCTGAGTTTAGGACGAACACACAGAGAGCCAGAGAGGAGGAGCAGCGAGCAGCTTGTTCTTCCCGCTGCAGACGGTGAGGAGCGGAGCTGTACAGCGGGCACCGTTACACCGACTCACGCTTCCGCGTCCAGAGTAAGCTGACTTTGACAGTCGGTGTAGTCTCGTGCGCGCTGCCCTGACACTGCCCTCAGCACAGAACCGGATCTGTGCCCCTGCCTTGTAGAATTCAGCATAAACGTCTCATTACTTGCGTGCAAACTGCAATAAAACAGCAGACGTTTAAAGCAATGTTTTGGTTTCCTGCTGCACACACGCACGCGCACGTCAACATTCTTACACAAAATATAAAAATGTTAATTATTCTGCTTTAAATCGGTGCAGAAGTCAAGCCGCGTCCCTCACTCCCACTCCTCCATCATCACCGAGCAAAAATTAAAACGCAAGCGATCGATAAACAAATAAACTGGTCATCTCTCTCTCTCTCTCTCTCTCTCTCTCTCTCTCTCTCTCTCTAAAGGAGAAGGAACACGGTACCCGATTCACGCGGAAGTCCTTCTCTGACTCTCCCGTCATCCGTCTGCGTGCGTGTGTGTTTATCTCTGAGAGCGCGTTGTGTGTGTGTGTGTGTGTGTGTGTGTGTGTGTCTCCCAGCAGTCTGGAAAGCGCTCTGACCGCC
>JAKKZN010000029.1:11939212-11949212 GCA_033441825.1 Pangasius elongatus
TGTGTGTGTGTGTGTGTGTGTGTGTGTGTGTGTGTGTGTGTGTGTGTGTGTGTGTGTGTGTGTGTGTGAGTGTGTTCATGGAACTAGCACACAGAAAAATATACTGGAGTGAATTCTACACAAGAAATGTGTGATAATTTCCACACAAATCATCTTACTAAATTTAATGAAGCATACTTTAACTAAATATAACTAGCAGTTTTTTTTAATAAACAAATTTTGACAAATGAGCTACATAAATGTTAACACTGTAACACACATCACCTAAACATTATCATTAGAACCTACTCATCATTAACACCTTTAATGATTCCAACCAGACGTTTTAAACCAATGAGTAAATGCANACACACACACACACACACACACACACACCTGACAAAGAAACACAAAGGACCAAAGAATCTTTACCGAAACACTTGATCTTTCAAAACATTCCATAACACAATAGTCCTGGTCCTTAAAGCCAAGAAAAGAAATAGTGAAAGCAGCCCGTTCATAAAGCTCCCCATTAAATAAGTTTAAAATTTGATGAACGCATATGCAAATAAACTTCAAAAACGCACATGCAGTATGCAATTCTTTGAAATAAACATTACCTAATTTTTTTTCTTCTAGTTTTTTGGGTTTGAGGTGCATATTTACTTGAATTACTTTAGTATTCACAGATCTGTTTTGATGGATAACACAAAGCACTTGCGTAAGTCACTCTGGATAAGGACATCTGTTAAATTCCATAAGTGTGAAGGAGTATGTGGTGTGTTTTAAGTGTTGTCTTTAGCATAGTTTGGCCAGCGTTCACATCTATACAGCCACACGCCACACATCCAGCCATCCTGTTTATCCCAGGAGTATCTGCTGCCTTCATCAATGAAATCTATTAAACACATCCTTCTGCATTCAATTTCTCCTTGTTGATCAATCCAAATAGGTTTACTCTAATGCCCTTAACTGACTCTCTCTCTCTCTCTCTCTCTCTCTCTCTCTCACTCTGTCTGTCTGTGTGCATGCGTGCAGCGAGACCTTGTGTGGGTAGATTTAGAACCGAGATCAATAAGAAATGTAGAAATCAATGCACTTAGCACCAGGAAATCAATGGACTCTAATCGGGATGCCAATGGCAAAAGTCAAAACAATTAAGTGAGAAGAAAAATGTTTAACAGCGTCCTCTCTGTTGCTTACACAGTGCGAAAGAGAGGGAGCGTGAGAGAGAGATGAAAAAGACCAGCAAGAGAAGGTGAGATGCAGTGAAGATACGATTACAGTTCGGAATCAGGGAGCAAGAAAAAGCAAGGGGGTGGAGAGAAGGAAAGCTGACAGGATTGAGAAGAGAGAGGACAATGAACAGGAAGCTAATGAAAGTGAAGCGAAGGAGATGTCTTTGTGTACGAGCAGAGAGAAGCTTCAGGAAAGAGTGGAAGATTAAAAAAAAAAAAATCAAGGGAAAACCCAGACACAAATAATTCACTATATCTGGTCATAAACAGCCAACAAACGCCNTGTGTGTGTGTGTGTGTGTGTGTGTGTGTGTGTGTGTGTGTGTGTGTGTGTGTGTGTGTGTGTGTGTGTGTGGAAATTGACTCAAGGGTCACCTCAGATAGATAAATACAGGGGCACTCATCCACAGGTAAGTGTGAGCAGCTGTCAGTAAAGCCAGATGCAGTTATCCATGCCCAGTGACTAAGTAACATCTGACCAGTCTGGATGTGGAATATCTGACAGGCGACTGGGATGAATACTGTGTCCTTCTTCTCCAAAAGCAAGGGAAGTTGGATGCAGGTCACAGTCAGGTGTGTGGGGTTGACACCAGGGTTAATCAATACCTGAACCCTGTACCAACCTCCTTCTCCCCAAGGTAAGCAGAGAAAATCAATAGCGGACGCTCTATAACTCCTGACTAGCCTGTGGATTAGTGAAGTGCCAACTAATCAGTGACTTACTGAATTTGACACCACGGTCATTAACCTATTGATATGACACTTGGCACAGTCGTCACACTCACCCACCCACATGCTCGCTGTGACACAGGCACACGGTGTGTACCGAATCTGAATGAGTAACACAGTGCAGGACACACACTCCAGAGCCTCTGCAGGTTCAGAGCTAACGGACGTCTGAATGTTTTCTTACATACACTTCACAAATAGGGATGTAGTCATTTAGGAAATATCTGGTGATGAAAAAAAAAAACTGCACACAGATAAAAATAGAAAGAAAAGTAGAAAATGAATAAATGCACAACAGATAGCAGGCTAACAGAAAGAAAGAGAGAATGAGAGCAAGGACTGGAGAAAGAAAAGGGTGAGGGTGGAAAGCCATGTGGCATGAGAGAGCAAGCACAGGGAGTGTGAAAGAGTGATAAGAGAAGGAGAGAGAGAGGAAAGAGGAGAAGGGGAGAGAGCAGGAAAGTAGGGGTTATAGAGGATTTATCATTATGTCTAAAAAACAGCGGAAGGAGTGGGGGGTCTCAGATATTTAGGATTAGGAAACATGTCTTAGAGTGAGGAGGGATTAAGTTAGGGAAAAGAAAAGGAAGGAGAGAAAAAGAAACAGAAAAAGAGATATGTTTGGAGGAGAGAAGAGAAAGTGTACACAATAGAACTGAATGAAATTCAGGAGAATGGCTACGTCAGTTACTGAGAGGCAATAATTAACCAGCTATACAGATATAATGCAGTGTGTTGTATTTTTGTACGTTTGCTGATGTTCAAGTTTGTGTCCCAAGGAAACGCCTTTGAGCTCTAATACACCTTTTTAAATATACGCTAGGAGCTGGCTATAGTTTTATATCACCAATGAGAACTGAATGCAAGAGAATGAAAGAGAGCCAGTTTCTAACACCACTATCAATGAAATGAACCTCCATTTTGCAGAAGGTTTTGACTGGAAACTTAACCCTTGCTGAAGTCTTACAGCATTTCAAATTGTACTTAGAAACATAAGCTTCCGGACTTGCACAGAGACATCTGAACGACCCAAATAATATATATATATATAACAAAATAACAACACTGAGCAATCAGTTCACACTGGTGTGTGGAGGAGATCAAGTCACCAACAACTGGTTGGTGTAGTAGATTTATTGTATTTTCTGGGTCAGTATGCTACAAGCATCCTACATGTTCTGTGTTTTTACTGCATTAATAATTCTCTGTTCAGATCTTCTTAACTAAAACTTTTTTAAACAATTTTATATTCATCAGCCCGATAAAACTCAATCAGGATATCTGACTGTGTCTGTGTATAAACCATATGTGTGTGTGTGTGTGTGTGTGTGTGTGTGTGTGTGTGTGTGTGTGTGTGTGTGTGTGTGTGCAGTTGAAGAAGGGATTTAGTGGCTCTGGGGAATCAGTTAGAGTCACCAGTCAAGGTCAGATATTAATTCATACGCAAAAGAAAGCACAGAAATAGGGAAAATTAAGAGAAAGAAGGGTCATAGTATATGTGTGTGTGTGTGTGTGTGTGTGAGAGAGAGAGAGAGAGAGAGAGAGAGAGAGTATTAGGATGACACCAGTAAAGCAATAGTCCACTGGGACAGAAGAATGACCAGATATAGCTTCTCTCTGTTTCTTATGCTCACAGTCTCCTCCCCCCGCTAGTGTGACCACAGGGTCAGCCGCAGATAAATGAGGTCATTCGTCTGGGATGGAGCTGACCTTTAACCCCCTCGCCTTGATCTCTAGCCTGCTTTCTGAGGACCTGGATGGCCAAGCAGTGCAGCCTGCATTCATTCACTTCATCTGGAGGTGCGTGCGTGCGTGTGTGTGTGTGTGTGTGTGTGTGTGAGCCTGTCTGTACACTACGCTTACCCATAAACCATCTCTCTGTGGCACCACATATATAAAGCGACCTTAACTAGGGAATCTACAAATATGAAAATTATGAAAAATATGAAAAGAATATGAAAAATGGCATTAAAACTGTTCTCTTCATAAACTCCTGAGTGAGTAAAGCAGTGTGAGCATCACCTGCATCGCCTCAGCAGAAATGTGTTATTTATGAATGTCTGACATTTTCCTATGGATCCGGACAGAGAGCACAGTTAACGTCACTTCAGTGCGCGCGAGCCCGCGCGCGCGCGCGCGCACACACACACACACACACAATTTTAGACATTAATATCAAATTCAAAAAATATCAGTATCTAGCTGACTTTCTCCAGTGATCACATTCTGAGTGATCGACATTAAAAATAAAATAAAAACCATTTCTTAAAATGTTCCTTAAAATTGTATTCAATAATAATAATAATACTAATCCTAATAATACTAATCCTAATACTACTAATAATACTAATAATACTAATACTAATACTACTAATAATACTAATACTAATACTAATACTACTACTACTACTACTACTACTAATACTAATAATAATAATAATAATAATTATTATTATGATGATGATGATGATGATGATGATGATGATGATGATGATGATGATGGAGATCAGTGCAGGGATGAGTGAGTCTCAGCTCCTGGCCTGTGCTGCGAGTGAGCGCGTGCTCAGGCTTCTCCTCTGCTCCCAGCCCGGGTCACGGCTCACTTCCGGTCCAGCAGCACCCACACTTTCAGTCTTCACCTCCCCTGCGAGTGAACCCCCTTCTTAATAACACAAACACACAGTCTGTCATTCTGCAATGTTCTCATCTGCTTCACGGACTCAGTAAGGGAAGTGACGCAAACAGGTGGATCAGAACCGGATAAGGCTGAAACATGTCGAGGGCTCGAGCTCAGAAATTATAGCTAAATATTCCCATGCACGCGAAAGAGCTGCTTTATATTATATATATATTATATATATTATATTACATTACATCTGCTACCTTTTTTAACCAAATATCACATTTCATTTGCGTTTTTATTTTCTACGCTNATTATTATTATTATTATTATTATTATTATTATTATTATTATTATTATTATTATTATTAATACTAAACGTTATGGCATTATTAGGAAGCTGCTATGAATATGCAAATTTACATGGGAATTAAAATCTCGTTGCACGTGCTAAGATATTACTGGGATTTATTATTGTTTATGATATTTTATTGATACTAATTAATGCTGAAGTTTTGCATAATTTATTTTACTGGATATTCAAATGAATATAAAAACAAATACCATCATCATGCCCGAAGGAACAGAAATGTGTTTTTTATTCGTTTATTTACATAATGTTTATGTGTGTGTGTGTGTGTGTGTGTGTGTGTGTGTGTGTGTGTGTGTGTGTGTGTGTGTGTGTGTGTGTGTGTTTGCATTAATATTTTGCGCAATTATTCCGTTTACATCTTTTTTTTTTTAATATCGCTCCATCTTAAATATCTCGATTAAACTGTTTAAAGTCTTTAATCTCTTTAAGTTCATCAGTCGGGTTAAGTTTAAGTTTAAGGTTTTATTCTGCATGAAGCTGTAACTTGTATAATAAACTGTATTTCACTGGAGGCTTTTTACGCAGTTGTTAATATTACAGCTGTGCATACAGATCGATCTGATGAAGTGTGTAAATATTTTGAACCTTATTAATCTCATTATTTATTAGAATAAACGCGCAGTGTGCAGTGAATAAACGGCTCACCAACCGCGAGTAACTGCCCGAACGCCCGACTTACAAAAATAAATCAAATAAAAAAAAAAAATAAATAAAATAAAATGAAATGAAATGAAATAGAAAGGGAAATGATCAGAGCGCGTTCTGGTCTGAAATGTGTGAAACCTCAGAGCTTTATGCAGCTTTACAAATGTAACGGATTATAAATCAAATAAAATATTATTTTGTTAAACCATATTAACCGTTAGGATGAAAAAAATCTAAAAAGGAGCATTAATGAATTATATCTAGATGAATTATATCTAGATGAATTACAGCCCCTGAGCTCATCACTGCAGAGCTGCACGAGCGGCTTCCACTGACGGAGTCTCGCACCTTACAGCATGAAGAGATGCGAGGAAAACACCAGTGTAGCTCCACACAGGTAACCCACCCGCCACGTCTCTCTCTCTCTCTCTCTCACACACACACACACACACACACACACACACACACACACACACACACTCCTCTTAATTGATTTCTCCTAATTAACTCCCTGTCTCAATCGATTTCCGCTCTCCAGCTCTGTCCTCCTTCACACACACACACACACACACACACACACACACACACACACACACACACACACACACACACACACACACACACACGGGGCTTATTATTCTCCAGTTAACTGACACATCGTCAAATAAACACTCACTACTATCAATAACACAAAAAGATGGACAACATCCTGTGACCCCGTGACCCACACCACCTTCCAGAAATGACTATACACATATAATCATTTTTACTTTACTTACTTTACTTTCACATTTTACACCTTCACCATTTTAACTGGGCTCCACACCTACTTCTATTTCTGTGTTTTAGCTAATTTAGCCAGGGGACCAGCATGTGTACATTTACCCAACATCTGTCTACGATCATGAAAATATGTCCTATATAATAGGATAATATATAAAATATAATAATAATATAATATATTATATTAAGAATTAGTGAGAGAGAGAGAGAGAGAGAGAGAGAGAGAGACAGAGAATGATAAAGACAGAGAGAGAGAATGATAAAGACAGAGAGAGAGAGAGAGAGAGAGAGAGAGAGAGAGAGAGAGAGAGAGAATGATAAAGACAGAGAGAGGGAAAGGGGAAGGGTGGATGTTGAGGCCCCTTGACTGCAGAATTGAACCTCTCATGAATGAAACACCACCCTACCTTGCTCTTTCAGAGGACTGTGTGTGTGTGTGTGTGTGTGTGTGTGTGTGTGTGTGTGTGTGTGTGTGTGTGTGTGTGTGTGTGTGTGTGTAAAAGCTAGCTTAAAAGAAGATAACATTGATCCCGGAGGTGAGGAAGAGAAGAGCGTAATATAACACTAAAATTCTAATCCAAGTTCTGAAAGAGACGACAGGAACCTAAAAGTAGACGCACATCTTTAACCCATGAATGACTTTAGACACTTTTCATATTGCTCTGGCCTAGTGTCTGTCTCTCTCTCTCTCTCTCTCTCTCTCTCTCTCTCTCTCTCTCTCTCTCTCTCCCCTCTTGTGTTCAGCATCTTTGCTGTTTCCATGGTGATAGCTAGCTGCTAAGGTGAAACAGTGAGGGGCATGGGAGGGGAGTGTGTATTGAGGGTGAAGACAGTAGAGGGGAGATTGTAGGTTACTGCCACTGACACATTAGGAATTATGGAAAAAGGAAAGAGGATCGTAGCTAATGTCACGTGATCTGCGTGAGATTGTGCACTAACGGGACGCCTGATCCCTGATTGCTCGGCTCTGAGCTCGGATTAATCTCCCTCTGCCAAAAAGTATATCACCGTTTATTACAAATGATCAGCAAACATTATTCACTTTCAAATTCCCTTTTTCAAAATAGAAAAAAGCCTGGGAGATTTGAGAACATAACATATACTCACCATCCACTTTATTAGGAACACCTGTACACCTGCTCATTCATGCATACAAACACTTTTCTGTAACATTTCACTTTTTGCAGGAAAAGTGATGTTTGGAAACATAAAATGTTTTATACTTAATGAATAATGCAGAAGTCAAATAAACATCGTTTTAAAAACGTGCACTGTGTGAGACTGGCACAGTGCAGTGTATTCACCTCAGTCTTATCTACATGGTGCTTTTAACAATGGACACGTTGTCACAAAGCAGCTTTACAGAATATTTTATACTGATAACATAATCATTTTTAGTTTTTAGTTTATTTTGTAATTATTGATTTTCTCTTGGTCGATACTTTCAGTTCTGAATGAATGACACATCCTGATTGAACACAATACACCATATAAAAAAAAACAGACAAGCAAATCAAAATTGATAGACACAACCGTCGGCTTGATCACAACCTTCAGTGGGGTCAGTCAAGAGTCAGTAGCGTAAATGACTCTGTTTTTGATTGGACTGTAAATCACTGTGTGACTGAAATGTCAAATAATCTGCATGTTTTCTCACCTGTTAGCTTCCAGACGGGTCTGAAAATGAAATTCAGTGCTCTGTATTATTTGGGCAGGTTCTGGATTTGGACCCACGACATTCACTTTGGTCCTTTTCTGTTTGTTTCTGTTATAACGTTTAGGGTTTTGGCTTAATTCACTATACTCGTTAGCTATTTGCTATCAGTTTTACATACAAATGATTATCCATGTGGTTTTGACCTTCACTATGAAGACATTTGCAAATCGGGCATTAGAGGTATATGTTTCTGCAGGAAAGAGCTGAATATAGGTCACTAAGCAAAATCAGAATTATGTGTAATGAAGTGAGGTCATCTGCCAATGACAAAAAGTGAAGTACCAAAGGTGGAATAAAGTGCACTTTTCCCATTACAATTTCCCCCCTAATTGCTTATGTACATTTCTCAAAATGTTCATATTTTTCTCAAAACAGTGTCTCACAACACACAAAATAATCACAAGTGGTTTCAGCAAAATTGTAGTTCTCATTGTTCTCGTATAAAATTCGTATGCTAAAGCACATTTCATAAAACCCTAAGAGCAGCTGCCATTGCGGAGCTGAGCTATGACATGCTGGACGAAACAGAGCGCTTATTTTAGCTGCCGCATTGCAAGATGTTATTTACAATGAGCATGACGTTTGTAGAAAAGAACAGGCCAGTGCGAGGTGTGATTTTATTAACCTCCCCAGTGTGTTCCTGAAAACTGAACATTGCTAGAATAACATCATAAGCATGTAAAAGTACTACAGAGCTAAGAGAGCTAGTGCACTGTGGTAATGGAGCAAGACAGAGGTGTCAGTCCGAGGGAGAAACGTGGAGTGGTGGTACGGCAAAGAGGAAGAGAGTGCACAAAGGACGAGAAAAAGAAACAGGAAGGGGAAGGCATCGGAATGATTTACCTGAGAAGCACTGCTGTAGACCAAATCAGAAACCATGGCCTGAGTGTGTCTGTAGCAGGTGTGTGTGTGTGTGTGTGTGTGTGTGTGTGTGTGTGTGTGTGTGTGTGTGTGCTAAACCTAAAATGCTACACATTTCATATTACTGTAGCCCTCTAAAGTGCTCACAGCGTGCTATAACATTTGCACTCTGCAATCTTTGGGGTCTGATCAATTCAAACTTGTGTCTGATTTTTTTTATGTTTTATATTCTTTTAGATAAAGGGTATAGTGTTGTGTAAAATGCTTTAACTGTTTTGGGAATTAGAATAGGATTAGTGTTTAAGAAAATGTAGCTACCCGATTTGGAAAAAAGGTGATATTTTAGTTAAAAAGTCTGCATGTTTAAAGAATTTTTTCTCTACTCCCAGCCAGCAGAGAGCGTTCCGAGAAAGCTCAGTGAGTAATCACCAGACTTCCAAAAAATCAGGTTCATTTCACAATGTTAAGAGAATTTTGCTCACACTATATTCCCAGGAAGAAAAAACAACGTGATAGAAATGTTTAATTTCTAAAACTAAAGAGGTTGTAAGAATGTTTCTAAAGCTTACGTGAAAACATTATCAGAACACTCAGAAATCCCAACAGATTGACCGTTCTTGGATTTAAAGGCTCTGCTGGCTGTGTACAGTTATGTGCCATAAACAGCTTAACCTAAACGGATCATCTCTTCATCCTGTGCTAAGTAAGCCTGATGCTCGAGCTCGCTGAACTCTCATTTAGCTCCATAAATGTTTTACTTTTCATTTATAATGTGCACAGCAACACCAGTGGCTCTCTAGACTAATCTAAGTGTGAAAACATCAGTCCCCACTTTTCTCTTTTTTAAAGCTGACAGTATAGTCTTTTAATAAGCAAATTGATCAAATGATCAAATTAGATTTATTTATTTTATTCATTACCTCTCTTTTGCCTTTATCCCACAATCGAGGTGCTGTGACACCATCTACTGGCCACAGAGCTGATCTGCAAATCCACTCGTTTCGTACAGTATCTCAGCCTTTACCCTAAAACAGGCACCTACACCACTGCTCCTT
>JAKKZN010000029.1:11957572-11970964 GCA_033441825.1 Pangasius elongatus
GTCCATCCTCTTAGCAAAATCCACTACCATCTGTCCTTCAAGGTTCCTTTCCTTAACTCCATACTTGCCCATCACCTGTGTTCCCCTCACCAACATGTCCATTGTTAACCTGGGCCTCGACCGATCCGGTATTGCTTTAGACAATTACACCAAACGCAAATGAGACTTTCAGTATATTTGATGCAAAAAAAGTGAACCAGAGGCGCAGGCAAAAGGACTGATATCAAAATTAGATGAAAGGAGGACAGACTGGAGGAAAGGTAAAGACAGTGAAAGGGAGAGAAGGAGGAGAGGAGGCACTGACTTCATGCCCTGCTGGAACACAGAGTTGCGACGGGTCTTGCAGATTATGACATCGGCCCACTGCACCACCACGATGCTCACGAAGAAAGCTGTATGACAGGTGAACTCCACGATTTTCCTCTGCTCATAGGTCTGAGAGAGAGAGAGAGAGAGAATGGTCAAGTGGGCAAAAGATAAATGCTAAAATGCTAACATGAGCCAGCACTGGAGACAAGAGACTCCGATTCTCATGTCTGCAGCAGAGTAGTTTGTAATTTGATTAGACCATAAGTCTCCCAGGATAAGCGAAATCTACTGGTTATTAATTACCAAATCCAATAAATCGACACCTGCTGAGGGGAGATCTAAGAGCTCGGTTTCTGAGAGGCAACTAGAAGAACTAGTGAAATTGTTTTAACTATGAAAGAGGACTACTGATGGCAGTTATTTCCATATGCTCCTGTGTTTTTGTTTATTTGGGACTCAAATAATGTTAGCAAATTTGTAAGGTATATTTTTTTTATCTTGTATGATGAAGGTGTGCTGTGGTTTCTGGCACCAAGTCATTAGCGACAGATCCTTTAAGTCCTGGATCGGACTTGTTTGTACAGCAGATCCCACAGATGCTCTATTGGATTGAGATCTGGGGAATTTGGAGGCCAAGTCAACACCTTGAACTCTTTGAATGTTCCTCAAACCATTCCTGAACAGTTTCTGCAGTGAGGCAGGGAGCATCATCCTGCTGAAAGAGGCCGCTGCCATTAGGGAACACCGTTGCCATGAAGGAGTGTAACTTGGTCTGCAGCAGTGTTTAGGTAGGTGGTACGTGTCAAAGTAACATCCGCATGAAGGCCAGGACCCGAGGTTTCCCAGCAGAACATCACCTAGAGCATCACACTGCCTCTGCCAGCTTGCCTTCTTCCCATAGTGCATCCTGGTGCCATCTCTTCCCCAGGTAAACGACGCACACGCACCCGGCCGTCCACATGATGTAAAAGAAAACGTGATTCATCAGACCAGGCCTCCTTCTTCCACTGCTCCATGGTCCAGTTCTGATGCTCACATGCCCACTGTAGGAGCTTTGGGTGGTGGACAGGGTCAGCATGGACACTCTGACCGTCTGCAGCTACACAGCTCCATATACAGCAAACTGCACTGTGTGTTCTGACTCCTTTCTATCAGAGCAGCTTTAACTGTTTCAGGAGTTTGTGCTACAGCAGCTCTTCTGTGGGATTGGAGCGGATGGAACTTCACTCCCCACACACATCAGTGAGCCTTGGGCGTCCATGACCCTGTCAACAGTTCACAAGTTGTTCTTTCTTGGACCGGTTTTGGTAGGTACTAACTACTGCATACCAGGAACACCCCACAAGACCTGCTGTTTTAAAGATGCTCTGACCCAGTCATCTAGCCATCACAATCTGGCACTTGTCAAAGTCTTTCAGTTCCTTACGCTCGCCCATTTTTCCTGCTTCCAACACATCAACTTCGAGACCTGACTTCACTTGCTGCCTAATAATCCCTCACCTTTACAGGTGCCATTCTAACAAGATAATTAGCGTTATTCACTTCACCTGTCAGTGGTTTTAATGTTATGGCTGATAGGTGTATATAAGCTGAAGCAGTGGTTATATATGTTACTGTACATATAATTCCATAAACCAGCATTAGTTTTTCATAACTAATGAAATAAAAACAGATGCTAATAGACTCAGACTTTCAGACGTCATATGCAATATTTGTCCTATGAATGAAAAAAATAGGCTACTTGTCTCAAATGACAGTGAAATTGCTACATGAGTGCAGTGTGGCACAGTTCAGTACTCTTCAGTGTTGTATCGGTAACTCACCCATTGCTGGCCGTAGCTGTCCTCCAGGTCATTGTTGGAACGATCATCCCAGTTAAGCCGAATACCCACCAGCAGGGAGGGCAAGAAACCATTCTCAGCCATGATCACAAAGTAGGCAAAGAAACCTCCTAGAGCCTGAATCATCCCTACACAGTCCAAGTGAGAGAGAACGCTGGATCAGTACAAACGTCAGTGCTAGTGACCTCTTGTGTCAGTTAAAATTATTCCAAGAGAACAGAGTGCAGGACCTTATTCCCACCCAATCAGAGTGCAGCTAATTGTGGCATGGGCATCTAACATTTCATTAATATAAAAGCAACATATCACTTGGATGAGGACATTTTTGGCAACTTGCTATTTTTAAAAGCAGCTGCTTATTTAATCATCACCCTTGACTGTGTAGACTTTTCAATGGTAGAGGCAGGATTAGACCACTAGTTCATTTAATGACAGTCTTAAGCTGTGGCTTTAAAATCGGCTCAGGGTGCGTGGCGTAGTGCAGTTGTGTGCTAACCAATCTGTCCATAGGCAATGCTGATGAGACGCTCATTAACCAGCTTGTCTCTCAGAGGGTTACGGGGCTGGCGCTTCATGATGTCGCTCTCTGCTGCTTCATAGGCCAGGGAGATGGCAGGCACCTGGAAGAGCAGACAGACTGATAACCGTGTCGTGTGTGAAGTAAGGGAAGTGATGTCCGGTCTAGAATTCCTTTAGGAAATCTAAATGTTTTGGTGTGTATGTAACAATCTGACTGTGTGTGTGTGTACATATTTGTGTGTGTGTGTGTGTGTGTGTGTGTGTGTGTACATATTTGCTCAAATGCTGCAGTATTTTCAGTATTTGCATGTGTGTGTCATCACTGTGCATGTGTGTGTCTTACCATGTCAGTACCCAGGTCGATGCACAGAATGGTGATGGTCCCAAGAGGAAGAGGAATGTTAACCAGGATGAAGAACAGAAAGGGAGTGATTTCAGGAATGTTGCTTGTCAAGGTGTAAGCGATTGATTTCTTTAGGTTATCAAAGATCAGACGCCCTGTGCACACAAATCAAATAAAAACACAAACACATTCATTAGTACACTTTGAGGATCGCAATAAATCTGTATTAAATCTGTACTAAAACTCTAACATCCCCTCTCTCCCTCCTCACCGTTCCTTCTCTCACTCACCCTCTTCCACGCCTGTGACAATGGAGGCAAAGTTGTCATCTAGCAGGATCATGTCAGCTGCCTGTTTGGACACATCGGAGCCTGAGATTCCCATGGCCACGCCGATGTCTGCCTTCTTCAAAGCTGGAGAGTCATTTACGCCATCACCAGTCACAGCCACAATGGCACCCTGAGATATACAGAGATATGTTAATATTCATCTCAATTCAATTTTATTTGTATAGCACTTTCTAACAATGGACATGAGAGACATACATTACAGAGATAAAACTGGCCTAAGAAAAAACTGTTAAAGAGCTCTTTAAAATGGGAAAGTTAATGAGACGAAAGAGGACTGAAAGTAGTTCCAATTTATTTTATACTATAGGGCCTACTAAGCTTCTTTGTTCATACTTTATTAACTAAAAGCCAGTATGAGAACAGCAGAATATACTGTAATAATAGAGTAATGCTGAGGGTTAAGATTACAATATGGGGTTATATAGGTAGTTCTCATTATTGACCTGTGTGTGTGTGTGTGTGTGTGTGTGTGTGTGTGTGTGTGTGTGTGTGTGTGTGTGTGTGTGTGTGTGTGTGTGTACCTGTCTCTGGCAGCCCTCTACAATGATGAGCTTCTGCTGTGGGGAGGTCCTGGCAAAGACAATCTCGGTATGGTTCTTCAGAACTTCATCCATCTGCTCCTGGGTCAGATCTTTCAGATCCGAGCCATGGATCACACATGCTTTTGCGTCCCTGATAACCAGCAAAAGCACAAATCAAAGTCAGTGTAAGAGATCTTTGTTTATGTTTTTCTTGCACCAAACACATCCGACATTCACCTTATTAATATGACGAGCTTTCACAACGTTGCTAACTATGGACACTGTAAGTAGTGAAGGATTCCATTCCTTTTGTGGAGGCATGAGCTGTTTTATTTTAATTGACTAGTAAATTACTTATACACAGCTTATAGTTTCAGACAGAACATCGCCTCTTCTTTAGAGGAAATACAATGTTGTTTTTGTTTTCATGTAGAAGAGATGCTTCAAGGCCATAACGGCCAGTTGAGTGAAGCTGGCAGTGTACTTATAACTTCCTGACACCAAAAGAGAATCAAACAGATTTCATAAGAACCTGTGTGTGTGTGTGTGTGTGTGTGTGTGTGTGTGTGTGTGTGTGCGCTCAATTTGCAGATTTGAACACCTGTTTTGAATCTTGAAATCCACAAGAATCAGCTAAACTTTGCAATTCTAAAACTCTAGGCTCTTTTTGCCTTCTTCACCATCCTCTTTAATGTGTGAGGGGACAGTGTGCTCATGGGTCCAAATCTGGGTAAATTCACAACTGCCTCAGACACGTGAAACATTTTGTTATGGCTCTAATAGTGTTTAATGGTATTTTTAAGGCTTTAAAGTTGTCCTCTCTACTCAGTCACAGAATAGCCTAGTGCTTAACGGATTTTCTCTGTACTTTAGCTTTTTGAGCTTCAGCATTTTATTACCAGGTGAAGTTTTAGAAGCCACTGATTGAAAGATATCATTAAGTGTGGGCTGGTGCCACCCCAGGCCTCCCCTAGGACATGCCCCTATGAACAGAAGCAGGTTTTTGGAGCAGGGAAAAGCTGAAAGTGTCTCTGTGTGCTTGCTGTTCCTGCTGCTTCCAGCTCATCCAGTGACTGCTGTCTTCTCTCTTACCTTCCCTATCTTTAATCTGAGAGCACACTGTGAAATTATGTCTGGTTCACCTTTCATTCACTAGCTTTAAAAAAATCATCATTCTATTTTATTAGTCACAAAAGTTTGATTTTACTAAAACCAGCAGCCAATATAATGCACACAGAGATGACTATTCTAAATGCAGTCTGGTGTTGGTCACGGTGTGATGACGTTGAACATTATATTATGTCAGTAGAAAAGAGTAAATTCAAAATTTTCCAATTTAAAAAAAAAAAAAAAAAAGTTACAGAATTGTTATAGAAAGGAAACATAATGTTAAAGAAAGGAGGATCTCCAAGATGCTCGAAACAACCTGCCAGATGATTTCCGTATAAAACTGTACATCAGTCCATACAACATCTGATGCACTTTTAATACCAAAGAGTCTTTATTCCAAATATTTTTGGACAAACTTGATTTCCTTTACTGCTGTTTTTCCGTTTCACAGATTTTTTTTTTCTGTACATATGCCTAAGACATGCCCAGTACTGTATGGTCATAAAGACCTTATTTCTCCAGATCATAACTAACTAAACTAAATGCCACAGTGTAGATCTTCAGGAACAGACTGATCCTATGTATAAAAACACTGAACACATCTACAGGTATGATGTGAGGATCTGTGCTAAGCCACTATTCTTCAGTACTGAGTGTGGTGTAGTTTTCTGTGTATATGCTACATAAACTATGGGAAGGGTGCAGTACCTGGGGTTAACCTGGCTAACAGGGATATTAAGACGAGCAGCGATGTCCTCCACTGTCTCGTTGCCTTCAGAGATGATACCCACTCCCTTGGCGATGGCCTTGGCTGTGATTGGGTGGTCGCCTGTCACCATGATGACCTTTATGCCAGCCGATCTGCATTTGCCCACAGCATCAGGCACTGCAGCACGTGGGGGGTCGATCATAGACATCAGACCCACAAAGCAAAGATTATCTGTCTGGAAGTTCACATCATCTGTATCAAAAGCAAACCCTTTAGGGTACTGGTCCTCGGGCAAAAACAAATGGCAGAAACCTGCATAGACAACAGCAAAGAAAAAAGGCAGAGTCAATTCAGTCTGAGGTTCTCCCAATAAAGCCCCTTTCACACAGGCACCGCTCTAAAGAATTCAAACACCATTAATGTCGAAATCCTGGGAAGATTTGCACAATCAACAATGACATGATCTAGTACATTTCCAAAGTCCAAAAAGCTTCCATGGTTTAAAAGACAATACTGTATTGGGAAAGAGGATAACGTCCGTGTGGCAGCGGGGGTGGGCTCGAGCATGTGGACGGAGAGAGGGGATTAAAGCAGCAGGCATCGAGTGACTGTTCTCACCTGTGTGTTATTACTCACAGCCAGATGGAGCTGGCAGAGCTAACACACACACACACACACACACACACACACACACACACACACACACACCAGGTTCTACAGTCCAGTAGATTATTCTATAGCATTTTAAGACAATTTGAGGCAGACAATCTTATACATTAGTACAGTGAAGCAACAATTAGGGGAAAAAAAAACAATAAAGAAGAAGAAAAAGAGAGTGCCTGGAGGGAGGAGCTGTTGGCCATTGGTGAAATTCATCAAATAAACGGTCACACAAACTTTACCAATAACAGTATACCATAAAAGTTAGAGATTTTGTGTGTGAGAATTCTATAAAGAACCTGTTTATGCATGTGCATTTAGCTTTGACGTGTGTGAGTGTGTGTGTATTTCTGTATTTCAGTGGATAAATGCTACTTGCGTAACTGTGGGCCTATGAACCCCAGGTAAGTGCCAGGGCCACTGAGAAGCACCAGGATAAGTCACAACAAAACTAGTATGTAAAGAGTGTGTAAATTTCTCCACTGCAAAACAGCCAGTACAAGCAGCTTGTTGGCAAGAAATCTGGTGAAAATCATTGCAAGCAGCATGTTCAGGGTCTTTCCCATGGGAGTCCAAGCTTAACCGGAAAAGGGCCGGTGTGGCTCCTGCTTGACTGGAATGAAAACCTGCACCCACACTGTTCCTGTGTGGATAAGATTGGACACTCCTGGTCTACCCAGTGAGACAGACAGGAGGCACCCGGACACCTGCCAAGAGCCTGCTGACTCTCCTGCCTGTGTGTGATTGTGTGACTCAGGCATCCGGGCACATTCAGTCACGGACATCGGTGGAAAGCAAGGTGTCCAGCCCAGCCTGCTAGTGATCCATCACATTACCCTGAGCTTCACACTACCACAGGCTTTTGCAGTGAGCTTTTACCATGTGCACAGCACTTCTGACAAGCAGTTTAAAAGAAAAAGCAAAACAATGGCACCACACAGATTTCTAACTGACTTAATGTCCCTCAGTGTTCATTTTTAGGCTCATGCAGCCACTTACAGCTCACTGCACAGCTCCTAAGAGCCAACACGAAAATGTGGGTTAGACAACAAGGACACTTATAAATATAAACAAAAAAGTGTGTATTCATAAATTTAAACTAAGATATGTTTAAAAAAACAAAGTCACTAGGGAAAAAGTTTTCAAAAACCACAAATTAACAGCATTAATACTTGGTTGCCAAGCCTTTGGTGGCAATTACAGCTTTGAGATGTCTACAGAAAGAGGCACTGAGGCTTTTGAACCATTGTTGTGGCCCATTCCTCTCGGAAAATCATCTTCAATTTCCTAAGGTTAGGAGGATCATTCTGATGGACCTGCAATTCTAAAATCCTTCATAAATAAAGCCAGGAACGATGCCATGCAAGTGCCTTCATTTTCTTATTTAGAAACCAGTCCTCGGATATTGTGGGGGTGTATGCTTGTGGTCGCTCTTGTTGAAACCTCCATCGTCTCCCTAGACTGAGCTAGATGAGATTAAATCCTCATTTAATGTGTGCCAGTACATCGCTCCATTCATGTTTCCTTCAGTGATGTGCAATCCATACCGTGATGCTCCGATCTCCACACTTCACTGTGGATATGGTGTTCTTGGGATCATATGCACAACCTTTCTTTCTCCAAACATGGCGTAATGAATTATTGCCACAGATTTCATCTTCAACTCCAAATGAGTTCTGATTTGTCTAAAAGTCTTTAGAAGTGCATCTCTGTGCTTCTCTTTTTAGCAGAGTAGTTTTCCTTTAGGTGTAGGAATTGACTAATCCGGGAAGATTAGTGATGGTTCCATGAACTTTCCGGAATTGTCATTGGACTACAGCTCCCAGAATACAATGTGTCCTACAAACATGGCCACCAAGGACTACAAGACACAGCCATCACACGCTCGCGTTCACCAGATTACTGATTACTGATTACACACCTGTGCACTACTGCAGCCTCACAGAATAAAAGGCCTTTCAGTTCACTTTGCGAGGTATTCGTGCTGTGTTGATTTTCACCAGCAAGCTTTTGAATATTGATTGTTATCCTGGTTTTTGATCTTGTTTCTGTTTTTCTCATCTTGCTCTTGCCTGATCTAGTTTATGCTGTTTGTTGATCGCCTGATCTTTGACTGCACCTCGACCCCATTCTTGAATCTCGTCTTGTTTTGATTGCCGCGATTATGAAAAACCTGTCAGCCTGCACTTGTATCCTGGCCTGCTTGCTATCAGTAGTGTCAGGTTACATTTCCCCTATCAATTTTGTTTTTTTAAATATATCTTTATTTATGCTTATGAAGACACATTTTTGTTTGTATTTAGAAGTAGAAAGTCAAGGAGATATATGCACTGAAAATATATTAAATGACAAAAACAACATTTACATTTACATTTAGGGCATTTGGCAGATGCCCTTATCCAGAGCGACTTACAAACAAAAGTGTCTAAATACGTATTCCCCCTTACTGTAGAATGAATATCCTAAATAACTTCCCACACATAAAAAGGGACTGGCACTCAGTTTATTAGACAGAGGGACCATTTTATAGATGTCTTTTCTGTACAGGGTTCCTCGTGGTGTTGATCTAGGCACCACTTCTCCAGAGTCAATTAGAAAGGCTTGTAGATCTGTGGATGTTACGGTTTTGGACTACTTTCTCTCTGTGGCCCTGGGTGAAATTAGGACATCAATTTCTTGGCAGGGTTACAACTGTTTTAATAATAGGTTAAAATGTATGTCCTCTGGAGCAAGTATTTTAAAGTGTTTTGGTACAAGAATATGAGGTTCTGCAAGAGTAGTTGAGATAAGTAGCTAATATAATGTAAACGTCTGCATACCTCAGGACAACATAATATAGGAAAAGCTTTTCAAGCTATATTTCTGTTGATGTTCCCTTAATAAACTCCCCAGCAAACATGCTAATATGTGTAGGCCATGTACTTATATACATATTTGATGTTCAGGAGGGATTCATGTCCAGGGCATATGAAAATTAAAGCACTTTCTAATCATAAAGTTCTGTAAACGATCAGGCACACTGAGGATGCGTCCCCACCACGTTTTGAAAGTGTGGTCTTTTAAAAATATTTCATATAATACTTAGCAGCATGAACAAATCCTACTGGGTTTAAAAAAAAAAAGGTTTCTTTGCATTCTTTTCATATTTGCAACACACACAACAATATAATCACATTATTATTTTATGAATTTATTTACATTAATCTGCAATCATGAAACTGTGACTGCAGCGGTCATTTAAATTGGCAGTTCAATCAGGCCCAGTGAAGGCATCATGTAGGTGATGTTCACCTTAGCAACAGTTTTTTTTTTTTTTAAAGCTAGTAAAGCTGGTTAAAATGGAGGTATATCTTTTCCATGAGATGACGCTTGATAAAACTTCAAAAACGCTTTTGGTACAAACTAATCATGCACAGTTTTCTTTTGTTGTCTTGTCCTTGTCCCCTGCACTTTTCAAAACAAAGTTGCACCCATGTACCACAGGAATTTCTGCCACCACTTAAAATGGGTAAAATGTTCAAATGCTACACCCACAATGCTACAGCCAGCCCTGATCCTGCTCAGTGCAGGAGATTTACTCTTCAGACGGTCAAGGAGTCTGTTAGAAAGTACATCGATGGTTTCCATCTGCAGCTGTCCTGAGAAATGAATGTGACGTGTCTTCATGGTGCAGTACCAATGTAAACAGTGGAGGCAGTATAACGCCACGCTACAGTGTCCGCTGCTACCAAAACAAACTAGCGCTGTGTCTCAAATTGGATAATTATTTACTATTCTAGCCTGTTACTAAACACTAACACTAACAGATTTCCTATTACAGCTAGTATTTGCATTTTAAACAAATGTTTTGCATACTAGTCTTCTGGATTTTATAGATTAGTAAAAAATTTTGAATATAGAGAGTTTTTGCTTTGAGATGCAGCCCATGACAACAATCACGTCAACGGCAGAAGGTTTTCATATAAATGAACAGTTAGTGTGTTTAACATCACTGTGCATGAAATCAGTAACTGTTACAATTCAGCCTGTAAGGATGTTTTGGTTCTGACGTCCCAACTAGTGGATGCTACTTTTAATCCTCTAGATTTACATCAGATACACAAGAGAGTATGTGAACAATGAAGCTCAGAGCTGCGCAGCTGCATGCACGCGAGGTCAAACTCAAGTATATTTGCGCCTTTAGCTGGATTAATACATGGCTCTGTGGCTGGAGTTGGTTTGCCCTCAACACAATGGACCACTCTCTCTTCACTTCAATTTCCTCCCTTCTATTAAATAGCAAAGGAAAACCATTCAACCGCCATAACAGCATGTAGGCACAGGCCCACCGGTCAACGAGATGGCAGGAGATGTAGAATACACCAAGCGCTATCTACAGTTACATTAGAAAATTATGGCTTTATGTCAGTGGATTTTATTGCAAATAATGTGTCATACGCCACTTTGTGGCTTTGTTGAAAGGTCTGGGCATGTGTGCGCACACAAACAAGAAGGTGATTCAGATGACTCTCAGTGTCCTTGTCAGTTAGAAGGGGTGAAATAGAATTACTGATCTTACCATCGTGCTTTTACTTAAGTGCGGATTTCTGCTTTATATCACTGAAGATGAAAACTCTTCCAACTCTCTTTGATTCAGCCAAAATGTATCCTGTGTCCGAATTGTAGGCTTTGGTATCACTATGTCAGTGTTCTCAACAATAATAATCTCTCACTCACCCAGGACTCTCTCTCCCAGGCCTCCCAGCTCCAGATAGGCGTTCTGGAAGGCCTCCTTCATCTCCTCATCCATGGGCTGCTCTTTACCCTGCATCATGATGGTGGAACAACGTTCCAGAATACGCTCTGGTGCGCCCTTCATCACCAGCAGGTAGTGGTTCTCATTTGTGTCCTCGGACTCATGCACTGAAAGCTGGAAAAACATATAAAACATTTAGAATACCTGGATTGCTTCATATCAGACATGGTCTTCAACATTGCTAACGTTACCACTGTATTAAGAAAGACAACATCCTCTACAAGTTTCCTAATCTCCAAATGTTTGTGAGTTTGTGAGGTAAACACAGGAAATGTAAAGAAATCTGGGGGATAGTCCTCTTAAGATACTCTATGAACCATCAACAGACTGTCATGAACCAACCTATTAACATTTATCTCTCAATATGATATTTATCTGTCTTTCAGCATCTCATAACATGTACCAGTACAGTTCATGTGAGCCGAGTCTGAAATTGTGATAGGACTGGGGACAAGTCTATGATGTACTAAACATGAACTTGACCATCCAAATAAAATAAAATAGACAAGCTGAGCCTATAGAGTGTGTAAATACAGTCTACTAAACAACAACATTATGAAACATTTTTACTCATTTAAGCTTCAGCAGATAATTTTGCTTCTTTCTCTGAATAAATGCTTAAAATTAGCCAAATTATCTGCCAATAAAACAAGACTATTTCAAACTCTTTCAATCTTATATCTGGTTTATTGTAATCTTATAATAGGAAATACTATAAATAATATACTATACTAATAAATCTGACAATATTCAAGATATTTTCACGTGGTAATTATTTTTTCGTAGTCTAAACTGTCATCATTAAGGAGAGGCAAGGAGCAAGAAGCTCAGGTATTCAAGCCCCAGCACCACCCAGCCCTTGACCCTCTCTGCTCCAGGGGGCGCTGTATCACAGCTGACCCTGGGCTCTGACCCCAGATTCCTGACAAGCCGGGATGTGCATGCAGCTCCTGGAGATTTACAGGGATATTGAAGAGAAGTCAATAAGAAGTCAATATTAAAAACCATGTGTTTTCTTTAGCTTAGGTGTATATATTGGAAATCAGCACACTAATAGCTGTTTGTAAAATTTATTACACTTTGGAAAGTGCCCAAAGATTTAAAGTCAATAGAGTCATAGAACAGATTGCTCCACCTTTTCACTCATTACCAGTCTAACACTAATATAAGTTAGCTATGGCTCTCATGCCACTAAAATGCCCACTAAACTGGGCCAGAGAGACACTACAGAGGCAGAACTGCAGATGCTTTTTCCATTTTAATAGTTGGGATGAGTGTATTATATTTTTCACCAGGATGTGATTTATTCTTATAAAGCAATTCATTTAAAGAAAAGAGGAGGACAACAAATGTTTACTGCTTCCTTCCTATTAGAAAACCTAGTACTGGGGCTTCCAGTTTACTGAAAATCGCCCAATCCCAAAAATCTTCCATTCTAATTACAATAATTGGACCTTAAGCAATTACTCACCTGGTACTTGTTGGTCGAGTTAAAGGGAATCTCAGCCACCTTCTTGTTCTTGTCCCTCATGGCTTTGACCGAGCCACAGGAGAGCTCGATACACTTCAGCAGAGCTGATTCAGAGGCATCACCAGCCACATCCCGCTTGAGAATCGGCAGAGACTCCTGCCCTGCCTTGAACACTGCCCTATTACAGAGTGCCGCCACACGGGCCAGTGACACCCACGTCACAGATGTTTTATCGAAGGATGTCCCTGAAATGAAAGTGCTTTTTAAAATAATGTTTTTCAGCTGCAAGCACTAACCTTAATGCTGCTGATGTGAAATGCATTTATGTTCCCATAACATTGTGACAATGTGCCACTGCACCACTCACCAAATCAGCCACACGCCCCTTACGGAGCAGCTCATGGCTGCAGGGAGAAGCTGGATGAGCAGCACAGCTGGAAGTGACTAATCATTTTAGCTGCTTCCTCTCTCCTGAGCATAAAAGCTCAGTGTGCACAGAGAGAGGGGAGCAGCTGCTGGCATGCCACTGACAGCGCTTGTTCTATGCCTTTTTTTCCCCCTAGACTCTGACGTCGAGCCGCTACCTCCACCCCTGAATTATCATGGGGCCGATGCCTCCCGCTCCCGTGACTACACACCACTAAGAGCACTCTCGCAACGCTTACCAGCCTAACGTCCATGACATAGCTATATAATATAGTCTAACAATACGTCTGCATATCACAGATTATATATATATATATATATATGTATATATATATATA
>JAKKZN010000030.1:9461-26725 GCA_033441825.1 Pangasius elongatus
TTTTCAGGACACATTAAACAGTTAAACGATTACAAATAAATAAATAAATAAATAAATAAATAAATAAATAAATAAATGCGTCACACTGAAAGCAGGATGAAGTTATTAAATGATTAAAACACTTACAGGAGGCTGGAGCAGGTTTCTGAGCTCTTGTGTGGGTCTTTAGCTCTTTTTGCTGAAACTTCCGCAGAGTTTAATTTCAGGAGAAATGAAAGTGAAAGTGAAGAGGGCTGGAGCAACATCAGCTTCTCTACACAGGAGCGATTATTACTAGTGATGATTATTATTACTAGGATCGCCTTCTTTCATCTCAGAAACATTGCTAAGATAAGAGATATAATGTCACTGCGCGATGCAGATAAACTGGTTCATGCTGCTCTTATCTCCAGGTTGGATTATTGTAACGCTGCAGTTCAGCCTTCATCCACACGGTGGCAGCACTGCACCCTCAGCGCCTTTCAGCCGCACAGTAATCAGGACACGTGGGACTCTTTCCGTTTGTCATTTATGAGGAACAACAACACATATATAAAATATATGATATATATATATGATATAAAACATTATTCAAAGATATTATACATTTTGCCCCAAAATCAGAAACCAGACTCTCAGATCTCAGCTTTGGAGTGTGAGAGGAAAACAAAACCCGTGCCTCTGTCTACATCTCCATCCCAGCAAGCAGCAATTTAGGAGTGTGTGTGTGTGTGTGTGTGTGTGTGTGTTCTCTTTCACCTTCCGGGTGTATTTCACATTACTCATGTCTTTGTGCATAATTTAATTATTTGGATTTTTTAATAGTTAAATTTTACACAAAGTAAATATTATTCTTAAAAAAACAGATAAATTTACTCAGTTATATTTCATGTAATAATCACTCCAAAGTTTAAAAATAAAATTTACTGAATCAATTATTAGAGTTTAATATATTCTGTAATTTAGTTTTTACTTTATCGCTGCTTTGTCCTCGTGTCAGGAAGCGTGAAGTGTTTCAGTCCGTGAGAAAAAACAGATTTAAACAAAGGAAGCTGGAAGAATTTATTTATTTCATTTAATACAACAAAAGCTACAGTTATGACTTCTGTCCAATAAGTCAGTAAAGTAGTGGAAATTTAATAGTATTGAAGCATGCACATCAGTACGATACAGTAATAGTGTGTGTGTGTGTGTGTGTGTGTGTGTGTGTGTGTGTGTGTGTGTGTCTAAGCTCTTCACTCTGCTGCATGGTGTTTATCAGAGATTAGGACTGAGCTCAATCTTTATTATTTACAGGATCGTGCACCAGGACCCAGAGCCGTCGCTTTCCTGCTGGCTGTGATGCTCATTAGTGTATTTGCTCTGATTAATAACCCGAGGCTGCTGCTTCTGCTGCATGTGTTTCAGGAACTGTCCTCTCTCCATCCATCTGATCTGATTGAGAAGACCCTGGCTGACTCGGTAGGTGCGGCTGGGGCTGAAGTTCTTCTGATCCACGTGTTCAGTCACGTACACCCTGTCGATGCAGCCGTTATTCAGGCGCACGATGACGCGGTCCTTGTTGCCCTCGTCGTAATAGTGGCTGTTGTGTGGTCTCACGTAGCTGGGCAGTTTATCAGCTCCCGGGGCATTAAGATTCCCCACCTCATAATACGGAAGGTTCTGGTTGGGCAGAAGATCATCATCAATCCTGTTGTGGAACCGGTGAAACCCGAACTCCCTGGCTGTAGGGTCGAGGTTGACGTACGCATGCGCAAACCAGTACAACAGGTCGAGTCCGTGCCGAGGGCGTGGCTGGTTGAACTCCGAGTCGCCGAGCTGCGAGAGCTCATTCAAGGTTCTGATCAGCACCATGGCTTCTGTCTGAAGAAACAAAGCACAGGCTTTAACCTTCTGAGTGTTTCAGATCAGTTCAGATTCCGCATGAAGTGGCAGCTCGAGTTTTTCCCTCCAACAGAAACAAACAGGTTTATATCTGATAACACACACTTACACACTTACACACTGAACACACTGAACACACTGAACACAAGCTCCACATGAGGACATGTCAGATTTACAGCAGTGTTTGTGATTACTCTGTAAAATCTCAACTCTGTAAAAATACTTAATCATTAAAAAAATCAAATTCATTCCATTGCCACAAATACACACCTCACCTATTTTAAATCTAAACAGAGACTTGTGTGTGTGTGTGTGTGTGTGTGTGTGTGTGTGTGTGTAATATATACATATAATACAGTATATACAGTTCTGTGCAAGAGTCTTAGGCACCCGTTTTTTTTTAGTATAAACTTTGTTATAGATTTTAATTTTATGACTTCTACATTATCGAGTCAGAACAAAAACACTTTCCATTTCTTCTGTAATTACACACTGATACACAGCTCTGAACATGAACCTGTCAACGATCTAAAAATCCACATACACACCTTTTCAGGCTGCAGGATGTCCTGTGTGTTTTCTCCTGTCTCTCTCTCAGCGGTGTGTGTTAGAGACTCACACACTCCACCACTTCACTGAGGTCAAACAGGAGGCTGGACTTCAACAGAAACGCCGTGAACACACAGACTGAAACTTAATGTGAACCAGAGAGAAGTGCAGAGAGAATACACTCCCAAACCTTTCAGAAATAACACACACACACACACACACACACACACACACACACACACAAACAATATGACGTTAACATTTTGGCAGTGATTTAAAACCTGATGATTAGGCACATAATTGTGTGCAAAAGTTTGTACACCCTTTACTCTGAAACTAAAAAAAGATGAGTTTCATTTCTCTCTCTCTCTCTCTCACACACACACACACACACACACACACACTCACACACACACACTCACACACACACACTCTCTCTCTCTCATTAATATCACAGGAAGCAAAATGTGTGTTGATAAACAGTGAATTTGAACTGACAAGAACATGGACTTTAATCAGATTAAACTTTTTCATCCACTTTTTCCTGTTTTTTTGTATTTTAGTGTTTGTGGAAAGCTGTAGAAGGCGTAACAGAGGCCAGGAGTTACTGTAAATAATAAAGTTTTCCAGATGTGTTGTTGAACCTGACGTTCTGGACAAAGACACAAACTCACTGCGCTCGGAGGCCTTGGTGTTTCACTGCGTGTTACTCACCACTTCTGCCTCATGTCCACTCTCAGTCTGTAAAAGACATGACGGAATTGTTAGCAGTTTTCAGCTAGCATCTATCTCACATTTTTATTTATTTATTCATTTCTAGTTGCTTAGCAACAGTGTTAGATGACGTGTACATGTCGAATAAAACAGTTCAAGCTGCTCATTTTTCCTTTCAGTGTTCTGCAGCTTAACTGTCAGGTATTTTTTTCTTTAGATGAACCAAGATTTCTTTCTGCTCGTTAAACTGCTGAAAAGATTTACACAAGCGCTGACACTACGGGTAAACAAACAAACAAACAAATAAACAAACAAACAAACAAGGAGAAATGGATTTTTTTTATCTGATTTTATTACTTCCTGCAGCATTTCTACGCTCATTCTATCCCGTCACAGCAGAGATCAAACCAAATTAAAAAAAAAAAAAAAGAAAAAAGGCAAAAAAAACACAAAGGGGAAAAATATCCAACAATTTACATTTTACTGCTTCAAATACAAGAAGGAAAATAACTGAAAAACAAAGGATTACACCAAAAAAATTAAAAACATTTTAACAAACAATTCTACTGCAATTTAAAGTAATGGTGAAGGGACATTAAAAATTAGTACGAGTGTCAGAACAAAAAGCAAGGGCAAATATTTCTGACTAAAACAGAAAACAAAACACATTAAAGCATCGAGTGTTTCCCTTCAACACCCTGAAGATCACTGAGTAATCACACCGTCCCTCAAAGCCACGCCCCCTGCTGCTTCACCTCTTCATTAACATCACTAACGTTACTTCATTATCTGAGATACACACACAATTACTCGTCAGTTTATTCTGTGATTTTGTTCAGATGTAAGTACACTTGAAAATAAAACGTGATTTGTATTTCCCCGATCAACAGAACATACGACAAACCTCAAGAAACACACGCGCGTGCACACGGAAACGCCCAGGCGATTATTTAAAGAGTTCCCTCTCCATCTTATACGACCTCTCCAACACACACACACACACACACACACACACACACACACACACACACACACACTTGAGTTCTGTCCAATTCTTTGTCTCAGTGCCTGCAGTGAAGAGCCCTTCCTCTCAAGCAAGCACTCACACACTCACACACACACGCGCTCACACACACACGCGCTCACACACACACAGATGTGCTCAGTAGTGTGAAGGTGAAGGGAGTGTGTATGTGACACCACACAGGCACTAGTCATTGTGTAACTCTTGTGTAATGGTTTAGTGCAAGTTGCGTTTCCATTGCGCTCGGGAAAAGTAATGATTTTATTTTATTTAATTTTTTTTTAAATAAACGATTGTGTGAAAGACAGAAACATCGACCCATTAAACCTCGAGTTGTTTAATGCACATAAGAGTAATCTGCCTGGGATCAGTCTGGAAATAGGCCACGCCCCTTCAGCCCACGCCCCTACATGTCACGCCCCTAATGGCCACACCCCTAACAACCACGCCCCTACAGGCCACGCCCCTGTGGAAGACCCTTGCGAGACATTAACACTGACGGACAGGAGAGGAGGAGAGGAGGTAAGCAGGAGGTCACACAGCGGTGGGCGGAGTGACGAGCCCCGTACGCTCCCTTGGTATTTCCTGTTTGGGGGGGCTGGGTAGGGCGAGAGGAGGGGGGGCGAGGGGGGGGGGGGGGGGGGTTCGCTATTGTTTTTGAGAAAAGACAGATGTACAAGTCCATATGAGCGTCCAGTTTTCCAGCAAGGAACTGATGCACTGTTTTTTCCTTTTGTTGTAGTTGCCGGAACAGTCCACTCTACACACGGGGCGCACTCAGAAAATATCGGGGCAGGCGTGCCAGTCGCTGCGCTCTTTAGCCTCCCAGTACCCCCCCTTGTAGATATGCGTGGCCTCTCCCGTCTTCGGGTCTTCCTGCTGCTCGAACCAAAGGGCCTTGTAGTTGTCCTGCGGGACACCTGGTTAAACACACACACACACACACACACACACACACACATACACACACACACATGAAGACGACAAGGTCAGTGTTTTTGGTTTCTCTCTCCCAAAAAAAAAAAAAAAAAAATGTACGCAGGTCAAAGTTTCAGTCCCAGACGTGCTGCGATTGAGAAATCAACTACATGAATGTCACTAAATGTCAAAATAAGATTCGAGTGAATACGAGTGAATCGATTAAATGAAATTAAGAAAAAAATTTAAAATAAATTAAAAGTAAAGAATTTCAGTAATCACTGAGTTCTGAGTGAAAGGAAAATCACAATGTGCAGATAAATAAATCACTTTCACACTCGTTTATTGTTTATACGTGTAATGGGGTAAAAATTAAACACACGCTGTTGCCAAGAGTATGTTAAATAGATAGATAGATAGATAGATAGATAGATAGATAGATACTAAAGGAAGAGGGATTTTGTGATAACCATGTGTGAGTTTGCATCATCAGAAATCCCACAGAAGCCCTGTCAAAGTGCCTCATTCACTAATTAAACTACAAATAAACTACAAATAAACTACAAATAAACAGCCTAAAAAACAATGAGAACAAACAACAAGACAGACAAGAGGAGAAAAAGACAGAGCATCAAGTGGAAGATACTTACTTTTCTTTTGTGTGTGCACGCGTCCGTGTGTGTGTGCGCGTGTCCGTGTGTGTGTGTGCGCATGCGTGTGTGTGTGTGTGTGTGTGTGTGTGTGTGTGCGCGTGTCTGTGTGTGTGCGCACGTGTGTGTGCATGCGTGTGCCTGTGTGTGTGCGTGTCTGCATGCGTGTGCGTGTGTCCATGTGTGTGCGCGCGTGCATGCGTGTGTCTGTGTGTGCATGCGTGTGTCTGTGTGTGTATGCGTGTGTCTGTGTGTGTATGCGTGTGTCTGTGTGTGTATGCGTGCGTCCGTGTGCACGATGTTACATTTTTAAGTGTGTGTGTGTTTAGTGGTACTTGCGTGAGTGAGGGGTGGAGTGTGAGCTGTGCAGAGTGTCGACTGCAGACAGGACCGTGATGACGGATGGAGAGATCAGGAAGAAGAAGAACAGATGAAGAAAGAAAGATGCAGTAATGAACATAGGGAATGAGGAAAACTGAGATTTTAAGAAGCAGAAGTAGAAGTGAGGAGAGCTGCAGATTCCAGTCATGAAGGACCTGAATACTTGCTTGAGAGTAAGAGATCAGAGGAGGTGTCGTCAGCAAAGGCTGCGAGGAAACGGAGAAACAACGCCGTCGTGAACATGAAGCAGATGAAAAACAGAGAGACGCAAAACTCTCAATATGAACCAAAGCAACAAGGCAGGAAGGAGGAAAGAAAGAGACAGATGAGAGGTGACCTCGCGAATAAAAATACACACCCGTCAACCCTGACCAGGAATAAAGTGTAGCCGTGCGCAGTAAACGACTAAACACACGGCATTCACAAACCACTCGTCTAACGTCACAGAGAGCGTGAAACCTTTCCACACAGCCGCCGTTTTCACTGATGACCTGCTGCCCAAACTGTCTGACACGCTGTGCTGAGCGGCCTGACTCCGCCCAGCCCTGCGCAGGTGGGAGGAGCTGGATGAGGTCCGACTCCACCCCACAGACGTTATGTTCTGCGGAACGGCCCACATGACCGGCATGGGAAAGTAAACATGGCTTTTAATCACTTTCTACCGAACCCTCTTGCTCTTCTGGCTGAAGCGGGTTCCCCTTCCTGCAGTGTGTCCAACAGAACCGAACAGAGACGTGGGCGGAGCTAGAAATCGTCCTGAATCACGTCTCTGTATAGAGCGGCATTCTCCAGTGATCATCAATGACCGTTAAAGTTTATCCCTCTTTCCTCTTAATCTGCTTCTCTCTGAAAACGTTAAGAGGGAAAATCATGATTTTCAAATATTTTAACAATCTAATGTCCATAATGCTGATCTAAAGATTTAAATAAAAACACAGCTCCTTCTGTTTTGGTTGAATTTTAACCTGACATACTTCACAGTTAGCTTTTCACTAAGATTAAAGTATTGGCACCCCGACTTTGTTTGGGTCACTCACCAACCTTGACTCACCCATCACTAGACTCCGCCCACACCCTCACGATAAACTCCGCCCCCACTTTCACAGGTACCATCATACGACGGAAATGACTGAATAGAAAAGCAGTAAGAGGTAAGGAAGAATATGACTGAATGGAAGAAAGAGTGGTGTGTGTGTGTGTGTGTGTGTGTGTGTAATGGGACAGAGACAGAAGGACAGGGAAAAGATGGAGGAAGTACTTGCTTTTTAGAGGCGAGTCAGTTATGGAGTCCTCAATGAGAGCTTGAGGAAGAGAGAGAGAGAGAGAGAGAGAGAGAGAGAGACAGGAGAGTGAAACAGGAGACAGAAAAAAAAGAAAGACAGAAAAAGAAAGACACAGAACTAAAAAATATATATATATATATATATATATATCTCACTGTGTCTCTCCCTCACTGTGTGTCTCACCCTCACTGCCTGTCTCACCCTCACTGCCTGTCTCACTGTATGTCTCACCCTCACTGTGTGTCTCACTCTCACTGCGTGTCTCACCCTCACTGCCTGTCTCACTGTGTGTGTCTCACTCTCACTGCCTGTCTCACTGTGTGTGTCTCACTCTCACTGCCTGTCTCACTGTGTGTGTCTCACTCTCACTCTCACTGTGTGTCTCACCCTCACTGCCTGTCTCACTGTGTGTGTCTCACCCTCACTGCCTGTCTCACCCTCACTGCCTGTCTCACCCTCACTGCGTGTCTCACTCTCATTGCGTGTCTCACTCTCACTGTGTCTCACTCTCCCTGTGTCTCACCATCACTGCATGTGTCACTCTCACTGCACCCCCCCCCCCCCCCCGGGTCTCCCCCTCCCCCACACGTCTCACCCTCACCGCCTTCGGTATTGGCGAGATGAGCCGCCTCTCTCTCCCTCTCTCTCTCCCGTCTCACAGTGCGCTGTTTCTCCTCCAGACGCTGTTTCTCAGTGTTGGCTTCATCCCACAGCCCCTGTTCCATCAGCCTCTGGTCTGGGCGTCGCCGGCTGTCCGTGGGGGCCACGCCCTCCTCAGACTCGTTCAGTGTCAGCGCCAGTGATGAGAAGTAGTACATGTTCTCTGCTCCATCTCTACGGAGAACAACACAGAAATACAGGACACGTTACATCCGTTTGGCCCGGAGGAATCTCACATTACACACACACAGAGAGAGAGAGACTGGGTCTTACAGCAGAGGAGTTTTCTTCCAGAGTTCTCGAGCTTTGAGCGTCTGGTAGACGGTTTTCTGGCGTCCCTCTGTCCCGTTCTCTCCTCCTCGACTGCTCTGCATAACACGGGAACACTCCATCTTCTCATCCCACGTCCCCGAGAGCACGTAGTGAGCTTTACCGTCCTTATCCGTCACCACACCTGTAACCTGGGGACACAGAGTGTGAGAGAGAGAGAGAGAGAGAGAGAGAGAGAGAGAGAGAGAGAGAGAGAGAGAGACTAAGTGAGCTGGACACGCTAGCTGTTTAATACCGTTTTATCATTCCTGGTCATGAACAAGCCGAGGATGTGATTGGATGTGTTCGGAGTCTCACCTTTCTGGCCACATCTCTGGAGAAGTAGCTGTAGGGGGCGAATTTCAGGTGGCAGCGATCTCCTGTTCTGTGGTTTATCACATCGATCTCTCCTGACTGCCAGAACCGAGAGGAGAGAACCGAGGGTTACCTGAGCAACGACGAGCTCAGCAAGTCATACGTGAGCACAGACGACATCAAACTCCAGGAAAATCCCACACAGGCATGAACAAAGACACTTTTTGGAGCACAAGCGAATTTCAGAAAGCATGATGGGCCGTGGGCCGTGCCTCTCTGGGCCCTGAGCTCTGTTCAGACACTATCCATCTCCAGCGTGATGAAACCCAACCACAGTGCATCTAAATGTTCATTTTTATTTTTCATTTATTCTCTCCAGGATATTCCCAAATAAAATGCAATACTTCTTAAAACTATTTAATGCCACAAATGTAATTCAGGACCTAATTAGCAGTTATGAAATACAATCCTACATACAAAAAACCAATGACCGGTGAGGAGCTTTAAGGATGTTCTCCCACAACAGCACACTAATAATGTAGCCAAAAATCTAAGATGTAGTAAAATGTCATTTTAGACAAATTAAACATCTTTTAAAGAAAATCACATCCCATAAATGGTGTAACAGACACAACACCTCTGTAAATGCGGTGTGTAGTGGGAGTGATTTAATAAGAGAGTTTGTGGTACAGTGACATTACAGTGCTGATGAACAGTACTTCAGGCTTCACACCACCCCCTAGTGGGGGTTTTACACACACACACACACACACACACACACACACACACACACACACACACACAGAGAGAACATGACAGTGGTGATCTCACCTGGTCTATCCACAGCTTTCCTACGATGATGTTGTGCACGGTGGTGGTCACCTTCTTCCAGGTGTAGTGATTATTACTCTTTTCAAATATACAGTGAATAGAGCCTGGAGGCAGATTATTATTATTATACACACGTTTACTCATCAACCAACCAAAGAGCCAACAGTCTGTCTCTCTGCCTGTCTCTCTCTCTCTCTCTCTCTCTCTCTCTCTCACTCTCCCTCATTCTCTCTCTGACCGACCTGTCCTTCTGTCTCACTCGCTCTCTGTCTCACTCGCTCTCCCTCTCATTCTCACTCACTCTCCGTCTCACTCGCTCTCCGTCTCTCCGTCTCACTCGCTCTCCCTCTCTCCGTCTCACTCGCTCTCCCTCTCTCCGTCTCACTCGCTCTCCCTCTCTCCGTCTCACTCGCTCTCCCTCTCATTCTCACTCGCTCTCCCTCTCTCCGTCTCACTCGCTCTCCCTCTCATTCTCACTCGCTCTCCCTCTCATTCTCACTCGCTCTCCCTCTCATTCTCACTCGCTCTCCCTCTCATTCTCACTTGCTCTCCCTCTCATTCTCACTCGCTCTCCCTCTCTCCGTCTCACTCGCTCTCCCTCTCTCTCCGTCTCACTCGCTCTCCCTCTCTCTCCGTCTCACTCGCTCTCTCTCATTCTCGCTCTCCATCTCACTCACTCTCTCTCTCTCTCTCTCTCTGTCTCTCTCATTGTTTATACACTGTGAATATCTGAAGTTGTATAAATCAATATTCTGATTTCTGTAAAGCTGCTTTGTGACACTGAACTGAATTTTATTATTATTATTTGTGTGTGCGCGCGTGTGTGTGCACGTGTGTGTGTGTGCACTGTACCGAGGGGCATGATGGAGAGGTATTTGCCCCTGAACTTGCTGGCCACAGTGATTTCCTGCCTCAGGGTCCAGCCGCGCTCAGAGATGACATGATGAGCTGCAGCAGGAGGATGATGACTCACCTACACACACACACACACACACACACTGTTAAAAAACAAAACACAGCTATATATAGTTTTACTTTATATGAAACTATATAAAGTACCTGTATCTGCACTCCCCGTACCCCCCCCCCATCTCTCTCCGTACCTGTTCACAGAGGGACCTGTATCCGCTCTCCTGCCTCTCCCCCTGCCTCTCCCCCCGCCTCTCTCCCCCTGCCTCTCTCCCCGCCTCTCCCTCCGTACCTGTTCACAGAGGGACCTGTATCTGCTCTCCTGCCTCTCCCCCCGCCTCTCTCCCCCTGCCTCTCCCCCCGCCTCTCTCCCCCTGCCTCTCTCCCCTGCCCCTCTCCCCCTGCCTCTCTCCCCTGCCCCTCTCCCCCTGCCCCTGCCTCTCCCTCCGTACCTGTTCACAGAGGGACCTGTATCCGCTCTCCTGCAGGCGGTCGAGCTCGAACGTTTCTCCCAGCAGAGGGTTGAAGGGTTTTCCTGTACGGTGCACGGTGGTGGAGTAAGACGACACTGTGAAGGCCGCTACGTAGCACAGCTGCTCCAGTGAGCTCTGACACTTCGCGGCTCGGTCCAGCAGCTCAGAGTACTCCAGATCCTCCGACAGGCGCTGCAGCATGGAGATCGGCTCGTTAAAGTTCACCTGCAGGACGAAAACGACACAAAACATTAGTCTACATTGTACACTTATTATTCATGCGAAGATCTACGAATACACGTGAATATGCAAATTTACGCTCATTTCATCCCCGAGTTGTCTAAACCAGCCAGGATATTCAAATGACAACCGTCTGTTCACAGCTAGCATTAGCTAAGTTAGCTACACCAGAGGTTCTGCGGATTACAGCTTTCAAATATTATGATGTCATCCAGTAATTTGAATAAATTTTTCTTCATATTTCAGTGACATCACTGACTGAGCTCATATGTAGCCCCACCCCCAAATCGGTTTTATACAGAGGTACTGAGTCAGTCTGCGGTTTAAACGGAAAAAAATCTACAATCTTTAGAATCAGATTCAACATCCTGCTCTTGGGTTCATGATTAACAAACAGTCCTGCCTGTTTCACATTAATATGGAGTAATATAAATTAAGTCCCTCTTTATGAAGCATATCTGAAATGCAAAGTGCTAGAGAACGGTCTAACTTATTTTTAAAGTAGCGTAACATATCGGTGTTAAAACAGATGCGCAGTGTGAAGGCTCCCTACAGGCATGGGAATTTTGGAGAGCTCTTTGCCGATGCAGTTCTTCATGATGCTCCAGAGGTTGAGCGAGTAGTTGGGTTTGTCTGGGATTCGGGTTCGTCTCTTCCTCACCGGCTCCACCTCCTGGGACTGAGGAGACTCCGGATTGGACGCCAGCGAATGCTCATCCAGCTGTAAGCAACCAATGTGGATTTTTAAACGATGAAATAAAAGACAACGCAAAATGAAAACACTGTAATGAGCATCAGACTTCATAAGACAAGCACAAAAACCAGGACGCAGACAAAACCAGACTTCTCACCGATGTGGTGCCGTCGTCCATCCCCATCTCACTGCTGATCCCACTGACATTACTGCCCGACCTCCTGAGAGTAACAGAGAGAGAGAGAGAGAGAGAGAGAGAGAGACAGAGAGAGAGAGAGAGAGAGAGAGAGAGAGAGAGAGAGAGAGAGACACTTAGGTCCAGTCCACAGTGTGAGACACAGAAACAGGAAGTGGGTGTAAATAGAGACCTGTGGTATTTGGGGTCGGCTGGGACGGTGATAAACTCTTCACACGCATCGAAAAACTCGTTCTCCTCGTCATCGCTGGCGTCCCCCTTTGCTGCAGCTGAGCCTGGAGTGAAGAACAGAAACATCCCATTAAAGGTTAAAATGTGAATTTGTAAAAGTCTTGTTTAAAAAACATGATGTAAAAACCTGATTGTGACATTTAGTGCATCAAATTCACACAGCATCTAAGAGCTGGTGTATGTGTGTGTGTGTGTGTGTGTGTGTGTGTGTGTGTGTGTGTGTGTGTACCTTTGCTGTCAGCCGTGATGTTGCTGGACGAGGCAGGCAGCACTGTGGCTCCTCTGAACGCTCTCTCCAGATGGTTGTGCTGCTTGGCCAGCTGCTCCAGCGTCTCCTCCAGACGAACCCTCTGCTCTCGCTCGGCCTGTAGAGCTTTCTGCCACCGCTTACTGTGAGCCTGAGCCAGGGCCAGGAAGTCCCGACACGCCTGAACACACACACACACACACACACACACACACACACACACACACACACACACACACGAAATCAGAAATCTGCAGAAACTTGTTGTTTGGGAAAAATGGATGATTTGATGCTTAAAATATATTTATTCACATAATTCACACCACCTCCTTACTGCTGCTGGATTTTAACAGTGTAAACCCATAAACAGGAAGTGGAAGTGAAAAACCGCCTTACGTTGATCATGGCGTTAGACGTGATGCGGAACAGCGTGGCCCTCTCCGTCACCTGCCGGATTTTATCGCTCGTCTCTCCACCCAGTTTAATGCTCTCCAGCTCGGACAAGGACCTGAGAGAAACCATGTCAACTCAAACAAATCGCATCGCAAAACAAGAAGACTGGTCTGAGAGGCGGGGCTGACCTTTGGAGGGCGGAGCCGTGTTTGGCGATGAGGTCGTTGCACGTGCTGAGGTCCTCCACTTTGCTTCCCAGAGTTCTCAGCGTGGACTGGACCTCCGAGTTACGCGCCCCGACGCTCTGACCCGCCATCGGTGGAGAGGAGGCACACTCGTCCCCAGAGTCATCTGAGTAAAGGCAGAGGAAAGGAAGTGTGCTCATTTAATCTCTTCTTTGCTGCACTTCGTTTCATCAGATTCAATTAACATAAAAGAAAGTAAAATGTTTTTTTGTGTGTGTGACTGACCTGCCTCAGACTGACTCGGCGTGACTCACCTGACTCGGCGTGCATGCGCACAGCTTTGGCCTTAGCGAGCTCCAGGGCCGTGATCCAGCGCTGTCGCTCCACCTCCGAGCTCGCCTTCAGGTGATACGTCTGCGCACCGCCGTTTGAGATGACGAAGTTGCACGAGTCCTCCACTGCGATGTTGGCTGTGGCCAGATTTATAGTGCCTCGACACGTGTGGCCCATCTCCGCCTGGGTCCTGGGTGGGTGGGGGGGAGAGGGAGAGGGAGAGGGGGGGGGAGGGGAGAGAGAGAGAGAGGGAGAGAGAGAGGGGGGGGGAGAGAGAGAGAGAGGGAGGGAGAGAGAGAGAGATAGAGAGGGAGAGAGAGAGAGGGAGGGAGAGAGAGAGAGAGAGGGAGAGAGAGGGAGGGAGAGAGAGAGAGGGAGATAGAGAGGGAGAGAGAGAGGTGTATCAGCTGTGTAAGGGCTGGGTGATGTGATATCGATATCATGATCAGTGCTTTTCTGAGATATTGTAGATATCTTTATCATTTTATTGAATTGTTTACATTTTTTAAATAATTATAAACTGACTGGAAGGAGTACATGTGAGGTTAGAACTCTTTCGGGGTAAAAAAAAATATATATATTATTATTTTAATTAAAGTTAAAGACTTGTGATATATCTCTGGCGCATCGCCCAACACTCCAATCTCAGACCATGTGGTGCACGTCGTCAACGCAGATGTATTTTATTAACAAAATCCAAATGTTTAAATATCAGGCTCCTTAATTAAAAGTGTATAATAACAGTGTGGATGTTAATCCTGAGCTGTACAGGGTTAGGGTTAGGCCATCTCATGCACGCAGCTTCAGTGCTCATGTGACTCCTGAGACTCAGCGAGCCTCAGAGATGAACAGCAGTCAGGGAGGGGGTCAGATCTTCACATCTCTCCACACTTCCTGTTTTCTCTCCAAATCGGCTCACTGTTCACAGGAAAAGACCACCTTACGGCAGTCACATGACCCAAACACAGGCGCCCTAAAGCCAGAGGCTCAGAGACGAGCCTCATCCACACCACCATCGCCGCCGCCACCGCCGCTCATAGAGGCAGAAATCTCCATCAGTCTGAGGTTCGGAGAGATAAAACACGCCTCCGAAAAGTCGCATGACCGCCAACTCACAGAGACTCCGCCCTCGACCACACGAACGAACACCAAACACTTATTCAGCTGGAAAACGGAGCAGTGTGCGGGAAGACGCACCGCCAAACACACACAACGAACAGCCATGTTTCCTGCTGACGAGAGCAGGACACGCCCCTGGGGGCGGAGCTTACACAGCCTACAGAGCACGCTATTGGATGAACACAAGACTAGTACAGGATGAGACTTTTTATATATATATATATATATATATATATATATAAATAAAAAATAAAAAAATACTGCTTTCGCAGAAGTATGATAAACTCTATAAAATTAAAAGCTCAAAAATTGGGTATTTTTTGTTCTAAATATAGGATCAGATCCGTAAAGAGCCCGGTTCTGACTTCAGCGACACTTTAGAGCCCGGTTCTGGTTTGAGCGACACTTTAGAGCCCGGTTCTGATTTCAGCGACACTTTAGAGCCCGGTTCTGACTTCAGCGACACTTTAGAGCCCGGTTCTGGTTTGAGCGACACTTTAGAGCCCGGTTCTGGTTTAAGCGGCACTTTAGAGCCCGGTTCTGATTTCAGCGACACTTTAGAGCCCAGTTCTGATTTCAGCGACACTTTAGAGCCCGGTTCTGGTTTGAGCGACACTTTAGAGCCCGGTTCTGATTTCAGCGACACTTTAGAGCCCGGTTCTGACTTCAGTGTGGCTTGAGAGACTAACTTCGTGCATTATGGGCCACTTTAATCTCTAAACTCCGTTGTGAAGACTCGCACAGTGATGGAGAAGCTGTAAACACGCCGAACCCGAGCAGCGGGCAGCGGGCAGGTCGCCCGGTCTGTACCTGTAGTAAGACAGCAGGCCGTTGCTCAGGACGAACCATCGCCGCTGGTATCCCTTGATGTAGTTGGTCCACTTGAACAGCCAGCCCTTGTAGGTGTCTCCGGGCGCCGAAGCGGCTGCTTTCGGCTCCGACATCACGCCAGCCCGAGGCTTCAGTGAGGCCTACCGCTTCCTGGGGATGCGAAAACATAAACAGGTTCACTCAACCTGCACTGGAGCGCATGCTCTAGAAATCAGTCAACGACCCTGATACTCAATACTAATCAGGAAAAAAAAAGAAAGACAAAAGAAAAGCACATTATAGTGTGGGAATTAGCGCGTTATACAGCTAATGTCTTTACACTGAAACACACGTCAGGGCTGTGCCACACTGACAGCTTTATTCTAAAACAATATCGTTTATTTTCTAAAAACTAAAACACTGAGCGAGCTAGCTGCTAAACGTTAGCCAACATTATGCGGGTTTCGCCTACGTGTACAAACTCGGCTAAACTGCTAGCAGGGTGTTAGCATTAGCATTAGCATAACAATCAGCGTTAGTTAACCTGGCAATAACTTCACACTGGGAAATAATTCAGATGCATACAGCGAAAAATAAACACACATTCTCTTTAATGATTACTAAGCTAAAAAGACTTGATGTGAGCTGCGTGTGACGTAAAAATCAGTAAAATCACTAAGAAGCTAAACTGACTAGCAAGCTTCAGAGTGACAGGCGCACGAGCCTCCACTCGCCATGACAACCGATCTAAAGCACACAATCAGCCTTAATTAATCTTACTTTAATCCTGTGTAGATTTACATAAAGCTCTCACACTCACCTATCTCCTATCTATCTATCACTCCCGGTGTGGAAGAAGGAAGTAGAGAGAGAGAGAGAGAGAGAGAGAGACTCTCTCCACATGGGTGTGATCCCAAATCACTCCACATTACTCACACTAGTGCACTCCGTAGGGAGTGACAGTCCCTGTTTCATGCCCTATCTAGTGCACTTGCGTTCAGACTGAACAGCCATTTGGGATTCAACCTCAGTACACTGACTTCACGGCGCTTGGGATTGTTTATTTGTTTGTTTATCTTTTTTTGTGTGTATAAAATTACATAACTACACAATATGACACTTTCTGGATTATGTTAACCTATAATTATAAAAAAATAATGAAGTGTCTTTCTTGAATTTTTTATAAAAAAAAATGTCTTTAAAAATATACTCATTATTCAAAAAATGTTTATTTTATTCTATCTATAATTATGATAATTATGTACTTTTTTTAATTAAAAACCGCTTATATGTTAACTTGGATTCTTTTATTTTTATCATGTGGTTTCTGATATATTTTAGTATTTACACTGTGTTTGTGACGTCTTTCTGTTGCATATTACTTCCGGGTTAGTTCTCTACACCACAGCATGCACTCTGACCCGGGCCGCTCTCAGGCCGGTTCCATGGTGTAATGGTTAGCACTCTGGACTCTGAATCCAGCGATCCGAGTTCAAATCTCGGTGGAACCTGCACTTTATTCCTCAACCTTCAAATAATGCTCTTGGAGAAGAGGTGCAATTATAAAAATTAATCTACACTGGATAACAAAATGCATACACAACCTTTAGGTATTTATCTGGTCTAAATACACTGGAATTAAAATTTAAAAAATGTAAAAAAAAAAAATTCTAGTTAATCTACACACAACACTGCACAGTGTCAAAGCAAAAAGCTGGAAAACATGGAATCACAGAAACTGACTGATGTCTTGAATAAAACCAGCTATTTACTCTTCAAGTGCAGATCCACACAAAGGCAGCAGCATGGGCTCCCTGCCACACCGCAAAAACTGTTCAGGAACGGTTTGAGGAGCATGAAAAAGAGTTCAAGGTGTTGACTTGGCCTCCAAATTCCCCAGATCTCAATCCGATCGAGCATCTGTGGGACGTGCTGGG
>JAKKZN010000030.1:35693-46452 GCA_033441825.1 Pangasius elongatus
TCACCTCGAGTGAGTGGCCCGGCTGTTTTTGATTTTAACGCATATGGCCCTTTGTGAAAAAAGTTTGGACACCCCTGCTTTAGAGGGACAGTGGTTTTATTTAGTTTGGCTGTGCAAGCTGAAACGGTTCTTTCCTTTGTTTTATTTGCATGAACTAATTATGAAACATTTTGAACAGTGTGTGTGTGTGTGTGTGTGGGTGTGTGTGTGTAAAATTACAGAAAGGTAACAGAAAGCCATTAATGAGATCAACAATGTGTTGCTCTAAAGATACAATAATTTATTGCCAACAAAGTTTTTATCTATTCACATAATATTAGTGGTGAGCTGTGGGCCAGCCGTCAGATTGGTGCAGAAACACGGTTTTGAGGCCAGTTCAGAAGCAGGAAGCTAAAGCTAATATTGCAGCTCAAAATACTAACAATGCTTGATCCATCCTGATGCCCTGCTTCTGCTTGGATTCCATGAGATTGCAGAGGATGGTACCATGTAGAAACCATGAAGATAGCTTTAGACTGCAGTTGATACAAACAGTTTTGCACTCAAGTCTCCATCACTGAACGATAATAACTTCAACAAAATAGACTTCAAGGTAAAACTATAATGAATTCAGAAATGACTCAGCTGCTCATATTCATAAATTGCTCCTAAGCTCATAATTTCCTGGTTACACAACTGCACTGTTTGTCCATGTAGTACACAGTTATAGAAGGGAATGATTTATAATCGCACTCTCCGGTAAGATAAGATAAACTTTATTGATCCCACACTGGGGAAATTCACCCAGGTGAGGACGAGTTCCCTTCTGAGCCTGGTTCCTCTCAAGGTTTCTTCCTCATATCGTCTCAGGGAGTTTTTCCTCACCTCCACTGCCTCTGGCTTCCTCATTAGGGATAAATTTATACATTTAAAATGTATATCTGGAATTTATATATATTTCAGTAAAGATGTTTCATATCCATTGTTAAAAGCCCTATACAAATAAAATTGAATTGAATAGAGTTAAACATTTTGTTGCTCAGTGCGAGCTGTTTTCTCAAGTGGAGATGGCTTGATATATTGAGATATGGAGATATTCCATGTGTGTCAAAGCAATGGAGGAAAGTCTATTTAATAAAGACAGCATGAGGTTAGACAGTTAGAAGTTTGATTATGGGAGGCTTCATGAGAAACTCTGCTCTCTGCTCTAAAAAGAACTGGTGGAATGTGCTGGAACTGATGTCCATGTTGGTACTCTTCCTGAGAAAGTGCTTTTATGGTGACAGCAGCCGTGACATCACACGTCACTGAAGGCTAGCGTGGTCTTCTTTGCTGTCATCTGTCTCTGAGACAGGGAGAGGAAGGGATCAGCGATATCATGATGATAATACTAGCTCACCTTGCTGTGTCTGCTGCACCCTTTTACACTCTCCTGAGAGCTCCAGGAGGGTGAGGAGCTGCCACAGCAATCACTGGCTGCCAGCCGTGTGTGTTTCTGCCATCCCACCTTGCAGCCATGTGCTCTCGCTCTATCCACAGCACCGGGGGCTCTGAAATGGCGCTGTCAGGTCAGCACTCATGAGGCAGTGACTTGAGGAGCGTGCAGTGTTTGTGGTGAGTGGGCTGCAGGCTCGCCGTCACAGCACCCCTCTCAGCTCCGAGCCTACTGCAGGTAGAGTGTACCGCCAGGACAGACCATCAGCGTTCCCATGGTGGTGCATCTGGAAGGAAAAAATCCTACAAAGGGAGAAACCATAGAGTCCTAGCATTGGCGTCCTTTGCCCTGGCCACCCGCTGCAGGGGAGGATGGTCTGTCACTGAAGTGCCGGTCGGCGCGGTAGAGACTCCTTCCATTAATGTTAAAAAATGGCTCCTTACAGAAACTTTATATCAAAGATGCCACACATTTTTTAATCCATTTATGTGGAGCGTCCGCTGTACACGTCCCTGTGAATGAGCTGTTACTATAGAAACCATAACGTATCAGAGCGAGCGCATTGATATAAACCTGCACTACTGTCAGAGCTGCTGTTATAGAGAATTAATCAACACCTTCTGACCAATCAGAGCGCAGAACTCAGCAGCACTGTTGGATAAATAATAATAATGACCTGTTCACTAATATTGATCTGATTATCCACATATGAACATGTGATTAGCTTTGCGTTTCTGTTAAAGGGGAATTGTATTGCACTCACAATAAGAAATCAGAAACAAATTAATAACAAGAATAGCAATGTACCTAAAATACTCATAAAAATGTGAGCTATGCGAAAGCAACTGATTCAGTTTCCTAGAAAAATAACGCAGTCTTGTGTTCTTCCTCAGTGAGTGAATAATGTGCGTCACAGAGAACACGATCACAGCGGGGTTACGTCTGATGGATAAAAATGCAGATGAGCAGATTAGATGCAGAGACCAGGAAAAGATCGCCGCTGTGTTACGCTTGATGGAAAAAACTCAGATGAGCAGACAGACGCAGTGGCAGCTGGAGCTCAGGCGGTGTGAGGTTCGGTCACGTAGGGGAAATTTTCTGTCGTGTTAGGAACACAGTGTGAGCACGAATTACATTTTTCACCAACACTGTAAACAATGCCAACATTATTGTAGCATACATAATTGTAACATACAGTAGTAATATGTATTAATAAATATAGTTTTTATTTCTATTATTTAAAATTGTTATTTCTTTATATTTACAGTGTCCTCCAAAAGTACTGGAACAGCAAGATTAATTCTTTTTTTTTTTTTTTTTTTTGCTGTACAGGGTATACACATTTGTGTCTGAGGTCAGAAGGTGAGATCATAGAGCAGAACTGCAGCTTTCAATTCCTGATATTTACATCTACACGTCTTAAACAACTCAGAACTCGACACCTTTGGTAGCAGACCTCCCAGTTTTTAGGTGAGCAAAATTATAGGAACAGATAGTGTTAAAGTAAATTAAAGTAAATAACAGTTAATATTTGCTTGCAATAACTGCATCAATGATCCACTGACACCAAACTGCTGCGTTCTTCTTTCATGGAGCTTTTCACGAGCTTTCATGAAGCACTCATGAAGGCTCTGATGAATTTTCACAGTTTCACAGTACACAGTTAGTCAGTTAGTTGAGTCTGGTTCCTCTCAAGGTTTCTTCCTCATTCTTCCTCGTCTCAGAGACTCTTTCCTCACCACCGTCAGCTCTGACTCGCTCATTAGGGATAAATTCACATATTTACAATTTATTTTGGTTTAATTTAATTTGAATCTATTTATTTCTGCTTTTCTCCCATAGACTGCTCCCTGGTCTTCATGCTAGTTTATCTTTTTTTAACAGCAAATGCAGTCTTCACAGGTGAAATCCAAGGCTCAAACTAAGAGTAGACATTCAGAGCTATTAATTGTTTAAACAATCAATCTAACAGGACTCACCTGGACAACAAGAAGCACCTGTCAGCTGAAATTGGCTCGGATCAAACAAAAGGTGCCATGTTCTGAGTTGTTTAAGACGTCTAGATGTAAATATCAGGGTTTGAAAGCTGGATTTCTGATTTATCGTCTCATTCATCTTTTGAACTCAAACCCAAGTGTCTTCAATGTAGAGCAAAATCATAAAGATTGCCTTGCTGTTCCAATACTTTATTTAGCGAACATCTCTACATCTTTAAACTCATTAAAAATGCAAAGATCAATAAATAAAAATGCAAATTTATGCTCTCGTTATCCCCAATATCTTAACACTGCATTTCACTTACCTTGTTTCTAGTAATTTGCAGGTCGTTCATATTTCACCTCGGAAATTGTGAAGTGGAAAAAAAAGACATGGAGGCCCTCTATGTTCATCTTCTGTTAGCAACAAGCTAGCCAGCTAATTGTAATAAGCAATGTACATTTTCCTCCTCAAAAAGAGTGACCTGTTTAGTCAATGTTTTAGATTTAGTAAATATGTCTGTATGTTGACTGATCTAAAGCAAATGCTTGTATATACAGTATATCACATTTGAAGGTACAAAGCAATACTTTGTTTATGTCTGAAGCTGTGTGCAGTTATGGTGATCTGTAAACGAGGTGGAACCTGTAGTTGAGAAGATTACCCCAAGCTGGAAGTCGAGAGGGCGTTTTCTTTGGCTTTTTCCTGGTTGGAGATGGTGACATTAAAAATTGCATTAGAAGCTTAAAAACTGAGCTTCTTTTTAGACAGTTTATCTACTTTAATAAGGAACTTTGAACAAAGGCGTTGTAGCTTTCACTGAGATTTGGACTCAGATCACCAGAGTCAAAGTCCAGTGTGCTAACCATTACTCCATGGAACCAAGCCACAGTGTGTGTTTAGTTTTCACCAGCTGTATACTGCCCTATACCAACTGAGAACAGGTAAGCTGCACTCGTCCCACAGGGCAGCAACTAAGAGGTAATCAAATAAATGAACTCCAATGCCGAAACCCGGGATCGAACCAGGGACCTTTAGATCTTCAGTCTAACGCTCTCCCAACTGAGCTATTTCGGCTTTGCTGGCAGAACGGTCTTACTTTTTGATCCAGAAATTGGATATAAAACCTGTGCATTCAGAAATATGAAAAAAGCTTTTTTTTTTTTTTTTTTTTTTTTTTAAATTGTCTTCTTCCAACAATAGTAAAGAACAATTGGCAGCTTTCACTGATATATAATCAATATTCAGTCCAGTGCTCTCCCAAATGAGCTATTTTGGCCAATGCACACAAAATCACTATTGTATGAAACAAAGATCACAACTTGGTCCATGTACCTCTTGAGTAGAATTTTAGCCTACTACAATACACATAGAGCAAGGACGTACCTTCAGAGCTCCAGTCTAGCGCTCCCCGAGCCAGTGCACACATGGGCTTCACTGCATGGACCAAAAAGCTCAGCCTTGGCCCATATTCACAAGTGCTTGGAGACTGAAAGCCTCCAACCCTACGCTTCAGGCAGGACATTTCATCTACTTTAGTACAGAACCTGGAACAAAGGCTTTACAGGTTCCACTTTGATTTGAGCTCAGCTCACTGGATTCTAAGCCCGGAGTGCTAACCATTACACCGTGGAACCGAGCTGCGAGGGGCAACTCCTTTTTCACCAGCTGAATATTGCCACATACTGCCCAACCCCAACCCTAACCCTATCCCCAACCCCAACCCTAACCCTAACCCTATCCCCAACCCCAACCCTAACCCTAACCCTAACCATAACTCCAACCCCAACCCTAACCCTATCCCCAACCCCAACCCCAACCCTAACCCTATCCCCAACCCCAACCCCAATCCTAACCCCAACCCTAACCCTAACCCTAACCCTAAGACACTGTAATCCAAACCCAGAACCAAAGTTTCAGACTTGGCCCATATTCATCTTGAAGACAATTTGGTCCATTTTCATCTTTACAGGTGCCTGGAATGTGAAAGCTCACCTCGCACAAGCCTACGCTTCTCACCGCAGTTGTACAGAGCGATTATATGAGTTACTGTAGACTTCCTGTCAGCTCAAACCAGTCTGGCCATTCTCCTCTGATCTCTCATCAACAAGGCGTTTCAGCTGGCAGACCCTCTGCTCACATGGTGGTTTTGCTTTTTACACCATTCTGGGTAAACTCTAGAGACTGCTGTGTGTGAAAATCTGAGGAGATCAACAGCTTCTGGCTTATAAATCTGGTTACATCTGAGAGAATTTATCTACATTACAGAAAACCCACAGGGCTGCCAGTGACGCCGTGGAATGTTGAACCAGTTCCTTCCACCAACTGAGCGCTAGCACATACTGTCCGATTATCACAAAGGCCAGAAGATATCATTTGTAAGTAATCAGAATTGCCAAAACCTGGGCTCGATCGAGAGACGTGTAGAGCTTCAGGCTAATGTGCTTCCACCTGAGCTATTACAACAAAAACCAAAGAAAATACTTTAAAGCTTAAAAAAGGAAAAATCATCAGAAAAAGGAAAAAAAGTCCTGTGATTTTCTCATAATCTATTATTTGTACTTTTTACTTAAGAAATCAAGTGTGTATGATGCATGTTAGTTTAGACTAGAACCAATTACATTAGTACTGTATTTAATCGATTGTTTAATTACTTGATTCATTTTAATTAGATTTTCTTACCAATGACGGTATGAGTGAACATCCTACCAGGGGTGAAAAAGTGAAGCCAGAAAGGCCCTGAGGCTCCTATTGGCTGGCTGCAGTGGCGTATTTAGCCCCGCCCATTCCCATGTTAGTCAAAGAAGCAGGAGCCAAAAATACATTTTAAGTTTCATCTCCACAAATTATTTCCAGGAACTGTCTTCTGTCATTTTTAAAAGTTCTGTTGACCTTGATATCCCCCCTGATATCTTTCCTTACGATAACTGTGTTTTATAGGAGTTTTTTGATGATTAAATAAAGGGGTGTGGTTAAAGAGGTGATTGACAGTTCCTGCAGAATGTACACACCCCTGCAGCTCTGTAGCGAAGCCATGTCCTGTTCTGCTGTGAACTGTTCCAGACCCTCAGTGGGGAATTCTCTGCAGTTTTTCTGTTATGTGGCTCGTTGTGTTCATAACTAGCAACCCAATGGCATAAACCCAGGCAGCTAACACTAGCTACATTTCATTATTATTTACTAATTTCTGTGTGACCTTAGCTAACAGTCAGAGTATCTTGGTAAAATTACTGTCTCCTTTCTAAACAAGCTCCACCACCAGAGCGAGCAGAGACTAAAGGAGCATTTCTCCATCAGATGGGGAACTGACTGCGGCTGTCGGAGCCGGATCTGGAATTAGCGGAATTGCACCTACATGCTGTTGTTGGGACGAACTGAACCCGAGGCTATTTCAAACCAGGCCCACTTTTATAAGCTCACTCCTGGTGAAGTTGCAGAATAATCCTTATTAAACTTGCTGAACTATATTTCTTTTCTACGGTTCCACCACTAAACTACATTTTAAAGACCATCAGCAACAGCACCAAGAGCAAAAAACAAAAAAAAAAACAAGAGAACTACAGCCACAAAGCAACAGCCAATGAGGTTTTTCTGTAATAAATATTTTAAATAAACACTCATGTGTGAAAAAAGCACAAAGTTTCATACTCACTGGATGAGATTCAACTTTTATTTTGAAATCTGGACCCTGAACTCTACCGGAAGTGAACCACACATGCGCCGTCATTTCAAACGGGTTAAATCCCAAAGCCATAAGATGGCGCACTGAGTTCACTACAGCGCGCCTGAGGCGCTTCACTGAGCCTGAGCAGGGAGCTCTCAGAGGAAGGCGCTGGCGGCCGGGACTCGGCGCTTGTTCCGGTTCCACAGCGTTGCTTTGTCTTTAGCCTTTCATTAATTCACAAGAAATGAGATTTTCTTACTGTGATAAACTGATGAACAGAGTATTTTATACCGTTAACTGAGGACTGGAGCAACCAATTACAAAACACAGGTAACTGTTTACCCAGCTAGTTACTGGTTCATCCAGCTAGTTACTGGTCCTCCAGCTCTCTGCTGAAAAAAACAATAAAAATCTTAATAGAACTTGTAATGGTTTTAATGGAACCTGTAATGGTCCCTGTGGGTCTTCTGTTGGTTATGTCTAGTGGATACCATTAAGGACCAGTGATGGTGCTGGTTTTAATGGTTAGCTGATGGTTTGTAATGGTATTTGTGGTGTAAACCAGTAGAACTTTGTGTGATGGATTCTGCTGTTTTTTCAGCAGGGTAGTTAACAAAGTCCCACTTTTATTTCTGTAAGATTTTATTTCTGCACAGCTGTGAGATGTTTGAGAGTCAGATTGTCATGCTGTTAATATTTTGTCATTATTTAAAGTATTGCACCTGATGGGTGAGAAATGAGACGTTTTTACTTCTTTTGTTAAACCTGCCATAGTTACAAAAAAAAAATGGGGAAAAAATCAACATGTAGTGTTTAAAGAAATATAACAATCTCTTGCATTGTGATAATGTATTAATAGTTAGTGTAATAGTGACATGTAGTGTATAATTAACATCATAATTCTGTAATAAAAGTGCTGAACGTGCAGTAGAAGGTTTTGTGATGTTCTGGTTTGTTGTTGTGCTTCTCAGGGGAAATGCCGACTTGTTGGCTCGTTAGTGAGGAGGAGAGCCACAAACCCATTCAGCTCCTTCATTATCTCCCACACACTCTGGGTCGAGGTCCAGAAACGAAGATTAAAGACCAGAAATGCTCCAGACAGCAAGGTAAAGCCAGCGACTCGATGCCTGCAGACACGCGGGCTGTAGGGGGAAGAGAAATGTGCCACTCAGTGTGAAGTTAAACCTCAGATGGCTTGAGTTTGAGTGCAAGGTTTCAAACGGAGTTTTCGAATGAGCTGTAGAATCTGTTTCAGGCTTTCAGGTTCAGATTCCGGCTGAAATCAGATCTGTGCTAGTTTTTTGAAGTCGCTGGATAAAGTGCTCTGGAGTATTGAAACATTGCTAATCATAACACACTTCTGAACTTTACAGTTGAACTGAGAGCGGACTGTAACCGAGGATTCGTCACTGTGAAGCAGGTAAGGTGATGGAGATGTTTTCTTAAGCACGAGTTAAATATTTCCATCAAACGTCTGAGCCAGAATGCTGGAATGCTCATCAGTGCGTCGCTTTGCAGTTAGGTAGCAATCCTACAAGCGTGGACGATGTGGTCGTGGGCAAAGGCAATAAGGTAAAGCACACGCGTGTTACACATCCTGACGTGACTGACGTGATCACACTCTGTCCGTGATGTCAGTAATTGAGACTGTTGTACAGGTCGCTGGCTGTAGCAGCGTTCCAACAGCGTTTCCTTCACCTCTGCAACCAGGTGACCTTTAAACCCGGGCAGAAGCTCTACATGGTCAATCGGCTCTATCCGTACACGCTGCAGTTCAGGGAAGAATCGACGCCTGGCAGCGCTCCTGAGGAGAGAAGCAGACCGATGAAGAGACCGCACCAGAGAGACGCTCATGAAGAGAAAGACGAGGATGAGGACAAGAGCTGCAGAGTGTCCGCTCCTTCCTGTTCCAACAGCGCAGCTCGGCCAGAGACAACACACACACCTGAAAAGGTCCGTTTCATTTCGAACCTTGTTTTCGCCTTTAAGTGGTTTAAATTAGGAAATTGTTGATTTAATGATGTATACAAAGGAAATCAGATGTTTTCAAATTTTACATAAAAGCATTTATAACATTATTTATGCTGAATATTATAATCACTCTCTCACCCGAAGTTATATAATATACATCATATACAAACATGGTGTATTTAAAAAAAAATAATAATAAATATTATTTTAAAAATGAATATAAATAATTTGTCAGGAGGCTTAGAACACTTAATAAACAAACCTGTCTCGTCACAGCGCTTCTTTACGGTGTCAGAACTGTGAAGTCCAGCGTTATAACAGTCAATACAGAATATTCACAAAAGCAGCACCAGAGCAGTTAGTTTCACTCGTAGTGTCTTTACAAACTTGTTTTTTGTTCTTAAATGCATCAAATGTCTGCACGATAGACAAAAATAACATTTTGCAGTTATTTCCGTGATTGATCAGAATGATTAGAGCGCGTTATCAAACTTGTATCTCGGTGTTATGGAGCTCATTTACAATGCTGATAGTGATGACGTGATGTTTGTGCAGCCGATAAACAGCAGGTTTTACTCTTAACGTTGCTGAGTTTAGAAATTCAGGAAAAACACATTTAGAGTAATTATTAGTGAGTTAGTGTGAGTGTAGTGTTTGTGTCGATCTGCAGCATGCTAACGAAGGGCCGGTTCTCCACAGGAACCCGCAGCTCCCTGGAGTCAAGGGCTCAAGCTCTCGATGCAGGACCCGAACATGCAGGTAGCGTACACCAGGGCCCGGGGCACTCTCGCTCTGACTCCTCGTGAAGTAAATGTGGTCCCACAGTTAAGCTTTGAGAAATCTCAGACGGTACACGTCATTTTTATTCTGTCTGATATCGGGTCAGCTGCTACAGCTTTTGGGTGCCAGGTTTATAATCTGGAGCAGAAAGAAATAATGTCCTAGAGAATGATATTGCTATAAAATGTTATAAAAAACGATAGCAGTTGTGCTTCAAAAAAGTGCCATGTGATTATTACATCATGGAAAATGAAAAACCTTGTAGACTGAGAGCAGAACCATATTCTGACGCACTAATCCGCTTCCTGAATCATTGCTGCACCTCAGGTGTACAAAGACGAGAAGGTGGTGGTGATTAAGGACAAGTACCCAAAGGCGCGGTACCACTGGCTGGTTCTGCCGTGGGACTCCATCTCCAGCCTGAAGGCCCTGAGGCCCGAGCACGTCGAGCTGCTGAAGCACATGCAGCGAGTCGGGGATCGCATGGTGCAGCAGTGTCCCAGCTCCGACCAGCTGCACTTCCGCCTGGGTTATCACGCCATCCCGAGCATGAGGTCCGACGTGTTACTGTAACTCAGGTCACAGGCGTGGCGGAGAACAGGAGAGCGAGGAGTTAAAGACGTTATGGATATGGTTCCATTACAGTGTTAAACGTATTAAAATGCATCAGTATATATCAGCCTGTGTTAGTCTGTTACACTGCTGTTGAGTTCTGGACTGTGATTGGTCAGAGAGAGTTGATTAATGTTCTATAACAGTAGTGCTCTCTGCTTCCCTCCTCACAGTCACATTCACCTCCACGTCATCAGCCAAGACTTTGACTCTCCGTGTCTGAAGAACAAGAAACACTGGAACTCCTTCACCACGGACTACTTCACTGAATCTCAGGGTCAGTTATCTGCGAATAAACGACCTGCTGCGCCGGAGAACTGGCTTTAGGATGCGTGAGCAAA